>JBBJLR010000087.1:23336084-23362647 GCA_037577145.1 Brachypetersius gabonensis
TCTCTCTCTCTCTCTCTCTCTCTCTCTCTCTCTCTCTCTCTCTCTCTCTCTCTCTCTCTCTCTCTCTCTCCTTGCATCACATTTACGTTTTGCAACACACAAGCAACCACAAACCCAGCACCACTGTCACCACTCAACCAATCGATCTGCTGTTGACACCTTACAGTTATATTGCACTGGGGTCTGTATATATTGGTAAAGAGGTCATCCACACCTTGTATCAATCATTCAGATGGAAATAAAGTTGATCAGAGTGGTTTGTTGTGAAACGTGTCATTTCAGAACCGTTTGCAGTGGTGACAAACACTAGTCCTCCTAAGCCTTTAAAGCCTCTTCCAAGACACAGCATGTTGTTATCTGAAATGGTTATGAATAAGCTGCTTGATGCCTGAAACCCAGATCTGTGATAATTTTACAAAACTTAAATCAGTTCATTGCGGAGGGACACCAACAGGACGTTGTGAGGCAAAGTAGTCCCTGAGGAGAGTTTATATTAGAATATTTACCACTACCATTATCAACATTACATATAATACATGATTAGGGTTACTAGTTGTTTTGGAGAGTAAATAAAATCGCTATATTTGCATTATGTAGACATTGTGATGCCTAGTTCCATTTCACATGAAACCGCTCTAAATCGTTCTAAATAAATTTGTTTACATTCAGTTATATATAAAATTGGGAAGAATTTGTAGAATTCCCTTTCATACTAAACTTACAATTCCATGTTCACATGCCTGCCACACCATTACTAGCAATAAACCACTAGATAAACTGAACATGCTCGGTTTGTAAAGGCTGATTCCTTTTTCACACTAAAAAGTGTGAAGGGGCCTTATTAAGCATTGTACTCTAATAAAAACAAACAACGGACAACTGCTTCTTATCTACCATCTTTCCACCACATAAGGTCATTGGAGTGTGCAGCCAAAAATGTCTGCTGTAATGCGCTGAAATGTCAGCGTCCTTCTGGGCCAAACTAAAGAGAAGCAAAGAGAGGAAATAAAGAAAGCTACTGAAAAAGGTTACAGGCTCAAATAAGAACAAATGGATCAGTTCTTCGTTATCTGTTGCTGAAACAGTGTCATTTAACTAATCCTGTGATGGGAGAAGCATGCAAGGGAACTACCAGGGAGTCAGAACAATGGAGTATTATAAGAACAGGCACCCACGCTGCCAGGGGGTTGTAGCAGAAGCTGTCTGGTTTGCTGATCGGAGGCCAGTTCTGCACGGTCTTTTACAATAGCTTGGTTAAAGATCGAGACAGTAGGAGATGGTTACAGATCAGTTTAAGACGACACGTTCACCCCTAAGCAGGAAATGACTTTGCTTCTTGGCCACTGGGCGAATCGTGGGCTTCGCTTGTCCTCTAGTGGCGGCAAGATGTAGCCTCAGTAAAATTCCACTCTCACACCAGTGAAGCGAAGTTCAACTGAGTTTACGAGCCGATTCCACCGAACTGTCTGTTCCAATAAGCCGAATGTCCATTCCAAATGATTCATTGATTCATAAATCTCACGTCAACTCTATGCTTATCTCTTCCATATTACAATAACTTTAATTCTGAGAGTCTGATTTGCTCAACGGTTAGTCTTTCATCTTGATTCTCAGGGCAATGTCTAAGCAATCAAATCTTTCTGAAATCAACAGCAAATCTCTATATAACTTTGCTCGAATGAATTTTTTTAAAAATCAACGTCTTATTTATTTTAATTAGGAAAAAAATTAACTAATTTTACAGGAAATATAAAAAATATTTTAAAGCTGTACTGAAAAAAATATGTATAAAAAAGTAAATACATAACATTGGAAACATCTACAAAGGACATTGTCTCTATCGGTATAATTACAGATACAAAAATTAAAAATACATCCTGCAAAGTCCCCCTTGTTGCTACTCCTCCCTGAACTTATAGCAGAAATGATCTGTTTATTCTTACTCTTATTAAATACAATGTGTATTTAGAGCTGAAAAGGAGACAAATAGTGACGAATAGTTTTTTCCATTCTCCTTTCAATAAGCTTCACATACACACACGCAGGTTTCACTTCCAGTTTCGGGGACAGGGTGAACACAAAGGTCAATTTCGGCAGCAGAACTTCCCTGGAATTGATTGTGGTCTCAAAAGATGTAGTGAATGTTCAATAAAAGCAGATTATGTGGAGTTATCCTATTTCATTCCTAATTCTTAACACCTGGCAGTTTTTTAACTACCAGAAAGGCTTTCTGGAGTAAGACTGCACTAAACAGAAACAGAACACACAGCACAAATGACAAGCCTGCTGCTGTCATTCTTAGTATTTTGCACTGTGTTTAATTCAAGGTCTTGCGTAGGTAAATTACTATCTTATTTGGCATAATTTATTAGCCCTCAGTTTATAATAAAGACATAAATCTCAATTTGTACTCAATTTGATTCAGTTTGACTGACATGATTAAAGAGGGCCAATTAAAAAAATTATATGTTCACAGATCAAACTTATCTTACAGTCAAGCGAGTGTGGATTTGACTGCAGGGGTGCAGACACAGTCGGTAATGTGCCTAATGATTTTTGTTGAAGGACTCCAGGCCTGATAAGAAAACAGACATTCCGCTCGGTTCTCAAGGTCTGTGATCTCTGTGGCCCCACCCAAACATTCTCAGTAGATTAGAACAGCAGGGTGGGAGCTGAAGGGGTGAACACGCTTTAGTGTGTGTTTGTATGTGTTCCAGATCTCAGGTTACTTTAATTGTGGTGAAAATCAGACAAGAAGGTCCACTTCTGTTGAAAAGAAAAGCTTACTCCCTTTCTTTTGTGACTCTTGTCCTGAGGGTGCTACGTTATATTAACAAGCTCCCCCTGTGAGAGTTCTGCCTCTTTATATTGGCAGGAAATCACACTGGGCCTACACGACGGGTCCCTCAGGTCAGGCTGGCGATGAATGCTCGGTTCAGTCATTCTTCAATGTGGAGAATGGACACAGTGTTATGGCATTTGAACTAGAGGAAAATCACAAGACAAACATATAGACTAAGCCAGTATAATGAAGTAGACGCTGGGTTAGAATGAGCTTACTGTAATGCACAACATATCTGTATTATACATTCTACAACTAAAGCAGTGAAGTATATCACTTCATTATGTGCAATATCTTATGTTGAATAGTCTTACATGTGAATTCCACTGCTTTTGTCAATATTACTTATGTTCTACTGATTTCTACTATATGCAGTAACACACTCCTAACCACCATCTGTGTTGTTAGATTTCTCTTAACTGTAAGCTAAGCATTTGTGTATATTGTATAGTGTATTTCATACTGAGGTTTATTCCACAATTTTAAATTTAGATTTATTAAAGCTAAATAAGCCAGCCTATGTACATGTAAGGCCGTGGCAAGAATGTATGACAAGTAGTCGAGCTACTCATTTGTATTTCACAAAACAGTTACACTAAACAGTTCTACTTCATATTCAGAAGTGGGCAATTTAAAGCGAAGCTCAAGAATTTAGCTACAAGACCAAATTTCACAAGCACTGAGTTCCTCACAGAACTGCAGTGTAATGTCTTAACACATTAAGTAATTCAATTTAAGCTAGGTTCTATTCATCTCTTTTTTTGTGGGACGTTTTTGTCCCAAAACAAGTGCTAAAACAGAAAGCGAGAGGTTTAAGCAACAGCAAAACAGTCCACAATGAAATGACTTAGGAAACAAATGTGAAGGGCTAAAATGCTATAATAAAAAAAATAACAACAGTATAATGTCAATTATTTTACTTACAGATATACATATAAGTAAAATATTATCTGACAATGCACACAAAATGTTCATTCGTCCAAAATAAATGGCACAAACGGACATTCAACTGTGTAAACGGAACTAACTGCACTTGCGGTATCATGACATTGTTCCATATTAATATTTTGACTGGGTTTGGTAATTAATACATTACACCTGTGTATATAGTACTTTTCTGTCTGTCTGTCTGTCTGTCTATCTATCTATATATCTATCTATCGTGTATTTTGCATTGTGTATCAGAGCCGTAATCTTTAGAGCAGCTGCGCCCTCTAACGGCCACTGAAATCACTTCTCAGAGAAACCACAACAAACATGGCGCCTCGGATTACTGGACATCGAACCTATCAAAAGAAATACGGTACAAACATGGAGTAAATCTTAGCCAGCTTTACTGTGCATAGTGACACAGTAGTGACTGTTTTTTTTTTTTTTTAGCTCAGTCTACTATTTCTTTTTAAGAATACTTCTTGCTTTTTATGTGAGATGAGGGTTTAAACTAAATGCAGGACATATGTGATGTGGTCTGTTTTTAGCTAGATTAATCAATAAAGTTGAGGTTTATTGATTGAAAAAATTGATGATTTTTAGTGCTGTGACAATGGACAGCAAAGAAATCACGCACCATGCTATACAACTAGAGAAACTACACAAGAATGGCGATTATGAAGATGTTTCATCTCTGCTTTTAGACCTGAACAGCAGAACTGTGACCCTGGAGCAGCTGCAGACCACTGACATTGCCAGGATTGTTTATCAGCTTTTAAAGTCATGTCCAGTATCTTCTGTACGTAGGAGAGCAAAGGAACTTCTCTCTAAATGGAAGAAGCAGTATGGCTCACAACATAAGCACAACAATAGTCTAACAAACGATTGTGAACCAGAGAGTAAAGCTGAAGCACCCTTATCTGTCCCCAAGACCCAACCGCATTTGGACCGAAAAGTGAATGATGGTCAAACAGTTGAATGTAGTAGTCAATCTGGTGTGGATTTAGATCAGCTGTCTTCTGAAGGACCCATTTTGTCAAAGAAGACACAAGGAACCCTCTCAGTGCTTCCACCTCAACCCAGCAGTTCCACAGACTCTACAATTTTGAGAAGCAAGTGTGTAGAGCTTCTCCTCCAGGCCCTAACCCCAGCTCAGAAAACAGATCCAGAAGATGCAAGCCACTTCTCCACCATAGCTCAAGCCATTGAAAACAACATTTATGCTCTCCATGGCCAGAACCAGGTCAAGTACAAGTCCTGCCTAAGAAGCAGACTGGCCAACCTGAAGAACTCAAAGAACCCTCACCTACGCCAAGGTCTGCTAACAGGAACCCTGGCTCCGGAGGTTTTCGCACGGATGTCTGTGGAGGAGATGGCTGGCGAGGAGCTCCGCAGGCTGAGGCAGGGATATACTGAAGCAGCCATCAGCGAACACCAGCTACCCCAGGGACTGGAGGGGACCGCCACCACAAAGGTGCGCTGCCGGCGCTGTCAGGGCATGGACTGCAGGGTGACCCAGATTCCCCGCGGAACACTCTTTCTGCCCTCCTGGGTGAGGGGCAGCAATGCAGACGAACAAGCCATGACCTTCATGACCTGTACTGGCTGTGGGGAGCAATGGTACCATAACTGCTGGGTGTGCCTCTGAATAAGCCTACCTAGGACTGTGGAGATTGATGCTGAAGATTAAATTTTGAAGTCAGATGTTATTAATGATATATATATTTAGAAGCAATAGATGGGTTACAGATCATAGGTTTTGCACTGGAGCTGTGAACCTAATGTAGATGTAAGATTATGCCCCAATAATTACCATATCACAGTCTGCATATTACATAAATATCACATGCTGAATTGTGAAATAGAATCTCAAATAGACATTGTTATGTGGATTCTGACTCTGTATATCGATATGATATGGGCAATCAGGTGTCAGCATGGTTTCACACTTTTGTCCATTTTCAGAGGAACCAGGCTCATAGGGCGGTATGTGTTGAACTTTTTGGAGCCTAGGTCATGGAAGAATGCATGTAAACACTGCGTACTGCAAAAAATGCATTGTTTTTATGTTGCTGCAAAAACCAGCACGTACATAGGTCTTCAGTCTAACGAGCCTGTTTACCAAAAAAAGTATAAAGAGCTTTTATGTCTGGGCTGCCTTTTGAACCAGGCACAATACAGGGTAGTCAGTCAGATTATATCAGTCTAAAATATGCAGTAACAAAACAGCCGGTATAATTCTAGGGGATAAAGAGAGGTTAGAAAAGGAAAATGCTACTGGTATGTAAACCCACACAAATGTACGTGGAGGGGACAAAAGGAGAAATATGGAATGGGCTAGTGTTGTTGGATTTTTCTTCTCTCATACTATTGCAAAAAATATTTTGTTTATAGAAGTAGCATAGTTTTGCAGCCATTCCTTAGATCACAAAGTGTACTACATTTGAAACACAAATCTCATATTCCTGTTATATATGGCGACAGTTTGAGTGTTACAATATGTAAAATCATGCGGGATTACACAACATGAGAGACTTTGTGTTTGGACTCTTTTATGTTCTACAGCAGTGGTGGTCTATTCAGACACACTTTGGTGGTTTCCCTGCTCAAACACACCTAATCCAACACATAAACACATTCAACACATCATTTATTTACCAGGTGGGTGTGTTTGAGAAAAAAAAAAATTCACTAAACTGTGCTTGATTCAGGTCTTCCACGAATAGTAAAAGGCCCAGAATTTTTTCCTCACTTTTTATGTTTTTGTAGTTTAATATTCACTAGTCCTCAGTCTGTGTGTTGAATTTATGTAAAACAGGCTGCCAAAACAACTTGTGATGCCACCGACACCACTGTATTTACATATTTCCCACAGCCTACAGCAGTGCCCATTCACACTGAGGTTAAAAAAAGTTGGGCAGACTGCTCTTTGAATAATGCATAATACGAGACAGCCAATCAGAAATGAAATCATTTACAGTTTTAAAGGCATAGTAACAAATACCACCTGACTAATTGTAAGGGATAAGTAGAGGTTGGAAAAAGCTTATGGAAAAATGAACAATATTGTTTTTTGGTGTATAAAACTACACTTGTCATAGTTAGACCTCAGGGAAGAAACATTCATCTGAAATATAGGATATAGGGCCTTTAACCATGACTGGTCTGAGATCAGAATTAGCACACAATGTGAGCTTATAGAGGAATTATATGGAGCAGTATAAATTCCCCAGGCGTTTTTGGGGAGACATGTGAGGCAAAGCGTGCGGCATGCAGCGAGCATGTGACCGAGTAATCTGACCAAGATGCAGGAGGGGAGGGGAGGGGTGGGGTGGGGTGGGGTGGCGTGGCGTGGGGGGGATTTCCCATCATGCCCTGATCTAAAGGGTAGCTAGTTGCCTCTGTAATCAGAAGGTTGTGGGTTCGAATCCCAGGACTACTAGTGCCACCACTGAGGTTCCCTTGAGCAAAGTACGGCCCCACTGCTTCACTTGGTGAATGGGTTAAATGCAGAGGAACAATTCCGTGCTGTTCACACTGTGTGCTGTGGTGTGTTCATGTATGACAAAAGGTCACTTTACAAACACATTATTTCATGCCCACCATTGAAGTAAGGCCTATAGTTTTTAATGTGAAAACCATCCTATCCGTCAGAAGAGGCTCTTCACAAATCTAACTTGGGTGAGAAACGTCATCTTGATTTTCCCTGCATCTTTTACAACAAAGAATCTCTTCGGATAGATATAGTTTGTGTTATAAAATAAATGCATTACTTTAGTGATGGGCATATGTATATTTAAAGCTCAGAAAGGTTTATTTAATTGAATTCTCCACAAATCTAACTTGGGTGGGGTGGCGTTACCTTGACTGGCATTTGTGTTGCCTCTATGATGTTAATTATTAAGAGGTTGCATATTTGGGACGTGCCTACATCAAAAGCAGGCTCTCAACAATAATTCCTTTAAATGTGTGTTAATACTACTATTGCCTAACCTTGGCTACTGAGGATTTCAGCACTGCAGATGATACCAAAATGTAGTTTTAACACTCCCTTGGTCAGCATGGAGTGGGCTGAATGATTAGGCATGGCCTTTTCTTTACATTAGAGGTGTTGCAAGTGTGTGTCAACAGAAGGTGATTATGAATCATTCCCTGTGTATGTTCTGGAGTGGGGGGTCATTTACACGCAGGGATTGATTGAAAGGGCTGATTGCCTCACTCGGAGTGGCTGCGTTTAAATTGTGAAACTAATCTTCGGTCCATATCTCCAGCAGATTAAATGCTTGAGAGGGTCTCTAATCTTCATGTAGTGATGTGGTCATATGAGAGGTCTGTGAGTAGCCTAGGGGCGCTATGGCTTGGATAAATCCCAGAAAGAAGATGTGAGGTGGCGTTGGAGAGATGGTGTACTGTCGTCTCTGAGCTGCTCTGATAACGGTAAAGTAAAATCCAACTTTTTGAGAAAACAAGAAAGAGCTTCTGTCCTTTTTCACTTGTGGCGGATTACTTTTCTTGTCCGTTTTTTTGTATTTTTTCACGGAAGTTGTCAAGTCGGTTGTAAGCTCCTGTTCAACTTTTCGGTTCGACCTTAAGCGCTGCTATGTTTACATACGGGTTCCTGCGCAGCACCCCGAGCACAACTACTGCACTTTTTAAGGTGGAATGGAAAAGTGTTAAAACATTGCAGTCGACGTAATGTCACAATATATCACGTTTACAACTTTTGAATAGTTGACGGTTTGGTTAAATAGTTAGTTTTGGTCGCTATTGACGTTTGCAGACAGCGAGCAAGGACTTCTACTTGGCTTTTGAGAGATTCACTATATGGACAAAAGTATTGGGACGCCTGACCGTTCCACCAGCAGTGACATTAACGACATGGCATTCAAATACATAGACTTTAATATAGAGTTGCCCCTTCCCCTTTTGCAGCTATAACAGCATCCACTTTTATTGGAAGGCTTTCCACAAGATTGAATTTCTGTGGGAATTTATGTCCATTCATCACCGATGTTGGACGAAAATGCCTGACTCACAAACTCAGTTCCTCTTTTTCCCAAAGGTGTTGGATGGGGTTGAGGTCAGGGCTCTATGCGGGTCACGTTTTTCCACACCGAACTCATCCAACCATGTCTTGTTTTGTACACTGGGACACAGTTATGCTGTGATATAAAAGATTATTCCTTAAACTGTGTCCACAAAGTTGGAAGTAGGGTGTTGTACAGAATGTCTTGGTCTGCATTAAGATTGCTGTTAAAAAAAACCTACCCTTCAGTGGAGTACTGTAAACATAGAAAAGGCATGTGTTGCTTTTTCATGAACCCCCCAAAATTTAGTCTTATTTATTTTATGTGTTGCATTTTTGTTGAGTAAAAGGACATTTGGTTTTTAGTCCCTTTTGTGGAGTGTTCGTCTTATCAGCTGATCTCTGGAGAAAATGCTTGTGACATTTTAACCTTTTGTGTGGTCATTTAAAGGCATTCCTTTCGAGGCGAGGCCAGTAGATGGTGGGTACGAGTTCGCCATGAGGTTTGCCTCACATGATCCGAGGCTAGCTTGTGCAATGAATGAACCTCTGTCACACATCCTCACCAAGGAGCTGCTGCTATTCTGCTCCGCTCCAGTGCAGTCTCAGTGATTCCCTAAGTTTAACTGGGCATTTCCAAACCTGGAGGCTCACCTTCGCTGCACTTTTGTGTTTTCCAGAAGAATCTTCCAGAAGAGTCTTCCAGAAGAATTCCACCAATTTTTTACAAACATTCTTCATAATTAAGTCATGTTCAGGCTGTTTTCGTGTTAAATGCTCACTTTGAGAGAACCTTACTAACTCGTATTTCTTAACAATGGGGTATGGTAAGGATAAGAACCAAGAATCACACATGGCAAACATAATGTTTTTATTTACTTGAATACAACCACTGAACCTGTGCTTTTAATATATATCTATATGCAGTGGTACAAATCTTAAAAAAGTAGAAGTTATAGTAAGTTATACTTATAACAATGTTCTAATGACTTTCAGTGCTATTGCTTTAGACGTCTGGTGCACATTTCTAATGTGTGAAGTTTTCATAGAATGGAGAATTTCACGTCAAACCACTCTGAATGACAGGTCACTTAGATTCCGCATCTACAGTTTAAGGCTTTCCGTGCACTACATACCTGGGTCAAATAATTGCATGATTACAAAGAGTTTTCTGGAGTGTTGGAAGTGTTTTTGCAAGGGTACCACCCTCCCGGTCCTGAGTTTGACACCCCAGGCCTAATGACACCTCTCAGGAGCAGAACTGGCAGGGCATGTTATGTTCAAAATGGCACTAAGATCTGTCTTTGCCTGTGGAACTTGGTATGGGTCTGTACTTGTTTAGTGGCGTACCTGTGCCATCAGATTGTACCCAATGTATTAGAAGAATATAGAACAGTGGTCCCAGTTTTGTTCCTTGAGAAACCTTGCTCTGCATATTGCTCTGTGTTTACATTGATTTAACACACCCAACTCAAGAACTTTACTAATTAATTTGGAGGGGCCCTCGAGCTACAGCGGTCTACAACGCTGAATCCCACTCCCACTTGGGTCTTAGGCTAGGGTGTGTTTCGACTTCAGGTTACAACACTGTCAAAGGAACGGATCTGTGGTGTAACTCTAGGACCCCTAGTAGTTGGATCAGGAGTGTTAGAGCAAGGAAACCACCAGAATATAAAGGGCAAAAGACCAGGATTGGGGTCCAGTGCTGTAGCAGAGGATCTGTATGAATACAGAACATGTAATAATCATTTCCTTTGTTTTAGGTTTCAGGTGTGCTGACCAGGAATCATGTCTTCCAAGGCATCTCTTCTGAAGGTGATCCTACTGGGCGATGGCGGTGTAGGCAAGTCCTCCCTCATGAACCGCTATGTCTCCAACAAGTTTGACACACATCTCTTTCACACTATTGGTGTTGAGTTCCTGAACAAGGAGCTGGAGGTAGACGGACGGCTCGTCACTTTACAGATCTGGGACACCGCCGGCCAGGAGCGCTTTCGCAGTCTGCGTACGCCATTTTATCGCGGCTCCGACTGCTGCTTGCTGACATTTAGCGTGGACGATAGCCAAAGCTTCCTCAACCTCAGCCACTGGAGAAAAGAGTTTGCATACTATGCCGATGTGAAGGAACCCGAGAACTTTCCTTTCATCATTCTGGGAAATAAAGTCGACGTGACCGAGCGGCAGGTGGCAACAGAGGAAGCGCAAAGGTGGTGCTGTGAAAACGGTGGACACCCCTACTTTGAGACCAGTGCAAAAGATGCCACAAATGTCGCAGAAGCTTTTGAAGAAGTTGTCAGGCGCGTACTAGCGTCAGAAGATCGGCATGAGCATCTGCTGCCATCAGACAGTGTGGATTTGCGCCGCAAACCACGATCCGGCAACCGCTGCTGTTGACTGTAATAGCAGCGGACATTCACTCGTTGACCACTGCAGTAGGTACTTTCAGCTAGTGTCTTCACTCGTTGTCTATTTTCACATCTCCACTGACCACATTGGGGTATGTTATGGTTACAGACTTCAGTCCATCTTTTCCATGAATGGTCAGGACCTCTGAGTAGGAATCACTTGGGTAGTGGCATGGTAGTAGTCAGAGACTGATCGCTGATGAAGGACCAGAGAATGACTAACGCAAACTGCAGTCATTGTTTTTTTAAACAGAGTGGTGAGGTGTCCTTTGAGGGAGTCTTTGCATGGCAACACATAAAATTGCCATGAGAAGGAATATGTTTCATTCTTAATGTTAGTTTGCTGTCCACCTTTATGGATGCAAACACAGACTTTTAACATGTTATGTTTTGCTCTGATTTATTTTTCTGAAACAAGATGAGGAAAAAACCTGAAAATTCAGAAGTTGTCACACAAGACACAGATAAAAAGAAGTCCACTTTACAGCTGATGCTCTGTAAATGCACTTTGTGTGTGAATAGAGGAGTTGGAGGCTGCGCTTTACCTCGGAGCTCCAAGCACTAAAACCAAGAGTAGTGCTGAATGGCTGTATGTATTCTTAATGACTCTACAACTGTTGATCATAAATTACTCACTGTTCCCACTGTTCTCATTGTCTGAGATCCATTTGGGTCACTACTTTGCCATTGTCGTGTCACAGCTACGCTGAAAATGCTACACCCCCCAAACAGTCATTCATGGTCCTGTGGGGGTCCTGACTACTGATTAAAATTTGGTGACACGTGATACTGAGAAACAGATGTAAACTACGTAGAGCACCTGTATGGTAACTGGAGTAGATGATTAAGAACAATGCTTGTAGATACACGGTAGTTGTATCTGATAAAGCTGCTTAATGAAGCTTTTGTGCAGCAGGTGGCGCTCATGAGTAAGCTTGAGTCATCAAGTCTTGTGGAGGCTCCTCTGAGATACAGACAAGTGCTTTCCTGGAGTGAAATACACCAACAGTACATGTTAATGGTTTGAGTAAACTGAGTTGTTTTTTGGGGTTAAAAGTATGAGCTTATCTGTAGTCACCTGGTATTTTATGAGCGGATGAAACGGCAAATCAAATATCACCAAAAGCAAAGGGACTTTAACGGCTGGTCGGTTGAGTCTGGAGTTTTCCTGCTGAAATACAGTCGATAAATCAGTCTCTGATATCTGAAGCTGTTATTATGGCAGAACGTGGCTGTTTATGGCAGAGATCCAGCAAGTTTTGGTGATTTCCCTGCTCAGAAACACCTGGATTCTCCTAGCCAGTTAAATGTCAGGTTTAGTGAATGTGTTTGAGAAGGTGAACTATCAAACACTGGCACTGGCCCTCCAGGACCGGAGTCTGACATCCCTGATTTAGGGTTATCCAAGACCCAGCCTTGCAATTGAAATCTTGAACAGTGTACACTGATTTGATACTTTGCTGTGATTTCTGTAACATATGCTTCATGTTCTGGTATCTAGAGAAATGTATATGAGCTCGGTATATGTCAGGGATTTAAAAGTGAGCGTACTTAAACCTTTTTGACTTATGCTGTAAGTACAGACCATTCAGGGACCTGTTATGTTTTTGCTCAGTACTGCATTTTTACTCCTGATGTACAAGTCTTCAATTGGGCAGCTTCAATGTATATGGACACCACTGACCCACTTGTTGAGTGCATTATTGCCTTCAAATGTATCTGTACACAGTAAATTAAAATAAATCCCCCTCCTACACTCAATCACTGGAACAGAAAGAGGTTCAATTGGTCATGTGTCAGACTTTAATTTATGTGCATTGTTAATAGATCCAGTACCAGCTGCTCTGATGAGCATCATTGTTAACTGAAAATGCATACAGTACTGTTTACTGGTGTTCTTTCTATGGACATGTAGAAAATAGTTTACTTTTTTTTTTTGTTTTCTCATTCATATGTATGTGCTGTTTCATAACTGCACATTATAATAACTTTAACTGCTTTGAAAAGACATGGAATTTAACACTGTTTTTGCTATTGAATGTCATTAAACAGCTTGGTTGGTTTAATAAAACAGCATTTAGTTTATACGAATGCTAGTTTTGCCAAATGGGGTCTTAATTTAGTTCACAAATTCGAAAGAATGAATGAAGTTTGAGACCTATGAATCAATAGCATCTTTTTAAGAAATTGTCTCGCCATCTCATTGGATAGGATGGATCACTCGTTTCCTGATGTAGATAATGTTCTCCAAGCGTGTGGAGCCATCCAGTGACGAAAACAAGCTTCTTGAAAAGGTGTAGTGGAGATTCAGACCACCCACATGGAAACTGTGCTAGCCTTCACCCCCTAGCGCTGGTAGTGTTGTGTAACTGGGGAGTCCAGGTTGATGAGTGGAACTGAACATGACAAAATTGGTGAGAAAATTGGTGAAAATGAAATAGCTGGTTCTCCTTGCAAAGCACACATTAAAACAATATTACATCACTCCAGTAAACTGTGTAGGAGAAAATGTTTTTGTGGATTCATGGTGGGTGTTATTAAGGCTGAATAATAAAAAGCTGATCAAAAAATCGTTGGTGATATTTGTCTGTTTTAACATATTTTGTATATTTTCCCAATACTGTAGAAATATTGAAAATGAATCCTATTTTTATCCCAAATTAGAATTAGAAGTTCTGAAGTTTTCATACTGTCCCATACCTAGCCACAACATTACACTGCTACAGCACACTCACATTTAAGCTCCCTGATAAACTGGTCAGCACTGATAGATCCTAGCAGTACTGACTACTTAAGATGTCGTTCTACTGCAAAGTCCACAGCAAGACTGCAGGCAATGAAAAGATTTGCCACCGCTGTTACAGCTGTTGCTTGTGTGGATTCGTCTTCCTGTATGTTAGGATTGCAGGATCTTTTGTGGTTCAACACATTGACCCGCCACAGAGTCCAAATATTGAAACGCAGCAGTTTTTGTGATGTCACAATATCAGCCTATTTAGTCTATAGCAGTCCAACCCCATCCATTCACACTGAAGGTGTGTTTCATCTGGTATGTATTTTTAAACAAGGCATTATAAAGGACACCCTATTAGAACAGGGCTTATTTATTACAATCAGTCTTAAAGAGACTTTAACACAAACAGTCTGTTCATTCTAAGAGATAAGGAGAGGTCAAAAAATGGTAAAAGTGAAATCAGTGTAGAATATTGGCCTTTAAAGCTTTATTTAAAGCTTTTTTCTTTTGGAATTGTGATCATCTATCATTGACCATGGTTATAACTTGACACACCTTCTATTTTATTTAGAATTTATCATCCTTTCTCAATCAGGACCCCAGAGGGGGTCTCAGGAGTGGGATGAAGAAGGTGATAAGGAAGTTGTTCGAAAAATGGTGCCGCATGAGTGTACGTCGTCCACCAGATGGCATCAAAAACCCACATGATCTCACCAACTGTCACGTTGATGTGGAAGCGTTTCTGCTCTTTCAGTTCTCAAGTTTTGTCAAGGAACCCTTTTTCTTGTCGTCACCTTTTACACATGTGTTTTACAGCTACGTTTAGGAACACACTAACAGATTATGTATGGTATTTACTGACAGATTGTTATCTTTACTTCAAATGTAGTGAAACAGCTAAGGGGTGTTAAGTTTCTGAAGATTTCCTCGGTTTTGCACCGGAGAAACACTTAATGGACACCTGATCGCTGTAAACAGTGCGTTCAAACACAGAGGTGTGTCCCAGTACTTTTGTCCATATAGTGTCCTGGTTAAAATGATGGAACCCAGCTTTTTTATTTCGTAGCAAATAAACATCACAGATATGACATTTTTGTTGTTGGGTGTCTGAAGATTTCTTCTTTGGTTTTGCACCAGAGCAACACTATATGGACAAAAGTATTGGGACACCCGATCGCTTTAATCATACTGCGTTCAATCACAGAGGTGTGTCCCAGTACTTTTGTCCATATAGTGTCCTGGTCAAAATGATGGAACCAAGCTTTTTCATTTTGTGGCCAAAAAAAACACAGATATGACATTTTTGTTTAATAGAACATCTCTGGTTCGTGAAACTAACCGATACTATTATATTATATTACAAATTATATTATTTTAATGAGCTCGCTTTAACAATTGTAATCAAAATGAGCATCTAATGAAGCTAATGGAGCAAAGCTGAATTCAAGAACGGAAACAGAAAAACTGTAAATACGATATTTTCGGTCTTACTATTCCTTTCATCTACGAAACTAAAAAAGTTTTCAGCTATTCCCCAAAGGTATCATTAAAAACAGACAATAGGTAGGCCATGTCGATCATAGAAAATATTATTTTACTAGAGAAGGTTACAAAAATCATCACTATACAGGATTCATAAAACGTTTGACTTCTCAAATAAAATGGACTATGAAACATCTAGGACTACAATTTCCATCAACGTACAATGGATTGTTTTCTATAAAGTGGAGGGTGGGGGGTGGGGTAGACTTGGGGGAGCGTTTGGAAAGGGAAACACTGTCTACCATAGTTCGTCAGAACAGTGGACTACACATCACTTATGGAACTGCAAATGAAAACAAAAATCCAATATCATTTCTCCTTCATGCAATAACGAGGGAACGATAGAACATTCAGGCACACATCTTCTTATACAAAAAACAGGGCAAAAAAAAAAAGAAAAAGAAAGAAGTAGTGGGCACATCCCTGCAGTCACGTCCCTTTAACATAACAGAACATACAGCAAGAAAAACAGTATATTCAGTAGTAAAGACCACTGTATGTATAGACAATACTAACATGCTTAAGAGTTCTGAGACGTCAGAGAGAATAGCTAGTGTTGAAACATTTTTAAAAAGAGAGCGAAGAAATAGAGAAACATTGGTGAGAATCTATAGTGAGAAATAGAGAAAACCACTTACAAAAATTTGTGTGTGTGTATATATATATATATATATATACACACACATATACACACACTGAAAAAAGGCTGAGTAAATCATGGAATTATGGAATTTGTCATTTTTACGTGGCAGTCTCGGGATGACACATATCCACATACCTAAGGAAATCACTGATCCACTCACAAAAACACTCTTGGTAAATATCAAGCCAGCCATGAGAAAGTTCCACAAGAAGAAAAAAAACACCAGAATAAAAAGCAAGTTTATAATAAAGCGGAACATATTTTTACATTTTTTTAAGGAATGCTTTGCGAATCCAACAAATTTTCTTATTTCTGTGACTCACTGAACTGACTTGACTCCGGTGTGAAAATCTAACCCAAATAAAGTATTACATTACACTTTAAATTTAAAAAAGACATTTTAACCATGTTAATTTGTGTAATTTCAGGTGTGATTTATAATATCAGACCATTTTAAAAGAATGTTTTTTCATTTTTGATTACATCACCAGGTACCACCGAGCACAGAAAAATATTAACCAAAAAGTTTCATCCCACTCCCACCACCTCCACTGAAAGAAGTATTTCTGATTCACGTACACTTTCTTGTCTTTCAAGTGACTTACAATTGTGTTGATATCTTTTTAGTTATTCATTTGGAACTGATGGACACCTTTGAATCAAGTCAATTCGATGTCTCACATTTCCTCAGAGTTTTATGCCACATTCTTTATATATAATGTTAGATTACTTTAATGTTCAGTGTGGGCTTTCCGAAAGAAACGTTCATTGCAATCCAAAAAACGTCGAGGAGAAAGTCGGGATAGTTAAACGCTCTCTGTGCCTATACATTTGTGTCCTTAAGTTCTTTTGTTTCCACTGAAAATATGATACTCCATACAGTTCTAAGGAATCAAATTGGTTTCATGATAACAGTGTGTGGTAGCTGTAATTATTTTCCCTTCCATTCTTAATCTTCTAGTTAACTTTATCATCATATATTGTAAATTAGTCACAACTATTTCATTACTTTTATACTCCAACAAAATGTGTCAATGTGTCAATCAGTTTCACATGAATAAAATGTACAAGGTTTCCAAATCAATGGCATCTTAAAGATGTAATACACAAAGTAATTAAGTAATAAGCCAACAGAGGCTGTGTATTACTGTGATTTTTTTCATGGTTAAAGAAATAGTTCAACCATACAGCGCTACTCACTGGACCACTGTTAGTATTACTGGCCAGACCAAACCTTTAAGGGGTGTGAAGTATATTATGATATAATTCACCAATACATTTAAACAATTATTTATATTACCTGCCATTAACCATTCCTCTGATAATGCTTACAGTATTCTACATCTATGGCTATTAACACAACTTTAACACAAGAGCATTTAAATGGAACTGATGTGTCGAAATAAACCGGTGTTTTTCCAGAACTTTACAGCATCAAATATAGCGCCAACAACCAATTATTTAAACACTGTCCCTATCCAGTTTCAAATAGTTTTAGAATTTTGATTTTATTCATGTGCAACTGAGTTGGACTCATTGACTCGATTCTCCTGCATTTCACTTCCCTTATTATTGTTCTCAGGTTCTGATTAATTCCAGATCAGTTTACCAAGAAATTCACACTTCTTGGAGAAGCCGAGAGAAACTCTAAAACGTGAATACGGTCTTTTGTTTTAGAATAGTGCAATGTTATCAAGTACCAGTATAAAAAAGAAAAAAGGTTATTCATTATAATAATAATCATAACTAAAAAAAAGGGAAAAGGTTGTGGTAACCGAGAAAGAGAGAAAGAGACCAGAGGAATATCATATTAAACCTGGCATACGTTAAGTATTAAAAAAACCAACAACATTCGTACACTTTCACACATTTATATATATTTATATATGTATAAAACACCAAAAAAGGAAGTTCCTGCAAAATGTCTGTAACATGTTAGTGCAGACAGTAAGAGCTGTGTGGTAGTGCTTTACTTCAACAGTGCGTCACGGAGCCAGAGACGAGACAGTTATGACCACGGCTCCGCACTTCTTTTTTTTTTTAGGACATTAGCAACGAGCACTGAAATAGTTACACATGCATTTTCATACAATCGTACTGACATCGAATAAAACACGTCATCATTAACTGCACAACCTGCAAAATGGATCAGTCATTTCTTATGACTTTTACATAGAACCAATAACCAATGTCATACCCTGGTCATAACTGCTTATAACTGCATTGTTTTCACGCACTGTTGTTGTAGCGCACTACTAGGCCATGTTAGTTAGTACTGTATTGTATCTGTGTGTGAGTGTGTGTTGTGTGTTTAGTTGGTGGCTTAAAAGGAGGGTTATGTTGATCTGAGAGACAACCTGCACTGGAAAAAATGATATGCTGGCTAGAGAAATTCTCAAATGTAGGCCGTATATTTAATTTCTCTGTGAGATTATTATAAAATCATTCAACCTATTTCTGGACTTATTTTCACTTCTCCACTTTAACCTACACAGTTACTTCACTTGATTCAAAAACAAGTTCTCACTTATTTTAAGAAATTAGGTGGAGTAATGTTAGAAAATAGCATTGAAAGACACATTGCCTTTCAAACTAAGCACAGTGCAGTGCAGTGAGATCATTCGACTTTAAATAAGTAATCCAGAAATAGATAGGAATCTTATATTAATCTTGAAACAATGCATTTTCAGAAATATTAGACATCTGGCTAACATTCGAGATGCGTTCTCTTGGAAAGATATCATTTTTTGCAGCAAGTGGGGTGACTTGGCCTTGTTTATGAGTAAGAATTCAGGCCCTCCTTCGAGCGGGACTGCACGTCTTGCAGTTCGGCGTCGTCCTTGGTCTTGATGTCCTGGTAGGCGTGGGTCTGCTGGCACGCGCCCTTCAGATACGCCCAGTTAGCCGAGAGGATCATAAGATAGTGGATCTGTTGGGGGTGGGAGAGAGACAGAGAGAGACAGAGAGAGCAAGAGAGAGAGAAAGACAGAGAGAGAGAGAGAGAGAGAGAGAGAGAGAGAGAGAGGAGAGAGACAGAGAGAGAGACAGAGAGATAGAGAAAGAGAGAGAGACCCAGAGAGAGAGAGAGAGAGTGCGAGCAAGAGAGAGCAACAGAGAGAGCCAGAGAAAGAGAGAGAGGAAGGGAGGGAGGGATTAGCAGTAAGTGTGTTAGTTAGCCAAAGCTAGCTACATGTAGTGAGTTATCTAACTTTTAGTTAGCTAGCATTTAGGCTACAATTAGTGAAAAAATCTTAACAAAACATTTACAGTTTTATGAATGCTGGTTAATGGAAGTATGCGGTAACACATGACGCATGGTTACGTGACCAAATGGGTGGGTTAGCAAACAAGAGATGATGAACGAGAAGCAACCGGCTGCTCTTTTGGCAAATAAAAAGTCGGAGGGTTCTTGTTCTACATGTTAAATGTTTATTTTCCCATCATTATGGCTTAGAAAAGTGCTTCTACCTGTCTGGAAAACCAAAACTACATCTGAACATCATAAACAAACAAAAAAGTCAGGCAAAGTCGAACACGACAAAGGCGCTAACAGTAACGAATGCGTACTAGTCCCAGTTCTGCAAAACATGAAATACTCTCAGGATCAGTGTAAAGTACAATTCATGCCCTTCACAGGTACAATTGACAAAAAAGTGAAGACTGAAATGGAATCAGAATCCCGTTGCCTTTTTGTTAACTTGAAATAATATGTGCTAGTGACGCTCTTCCACAGCTACAGCACTTGAACTGCCATTTCTACCTGACCATAACTGGTGCCTCAGGGCATGCACTGCATAATCCAGTGGATCTTCTGGGCCTGCTGATTGCCTGATCAAAATCCTACTGATTAGGTTCTACAGGACAGACAGCATTTAGTGGACTGGCTTTGAGTTCCTACGAGTTAATTCGAACGGTACCTAGTTGGGCGGCTAGGTTCTAAGACATAAAACTGGTCATCCTGAACACATAAAAATGTACAGAGACGAAGATTAGCAAAGAAATGCATGGGGTCAATGAATTAAATGGGCTCTCTCCACTACAGACCAAACACAATATTTTGATTACGACAAGGAAGAAACGAGACACAACACTGCACTACATCATCCCGATGATCAACGTAATCCTCAGTAAGCTACTGTATGGTCCATGGTGTCAGTAGTACTCTTTCTTGAATCTATTTCCCTCTCTCTCTCTCTCTCTCTCTCTCTCACCCCATTTCTATCTCCTTCTCTCACTCTCTCTGTCAGAGCACCTATCCACACTTTGCTGATTCCCTCTCGAAAGCCCACTTTAAAACTTAGTGGTGTGGGAGTGGTCATGGCTTTTAAACTTCAGCACCGCATAGTTATACGTGGTGGCCATCATGTAGATGAGCTGAGAAGAAAGCAGAGAAGAGGGGGAGAAGGTGACATGGATCTTAAAGCAATAGACTAGCAGAAAAAAAAACAAAAACAAGTTTCTTCTCACGTCAAAAAAAGTTGAGGAATTTTGCATTGTAGCTACAAGGCGAATGTAGTTAATAAGTAACACCAGGCAACAAAAAATTGTTTCATTACATTTTGTAGTGTTTCTTAAACAATCTCGGCATGCGGATTTCGGTGGTAACATTTGTTTTTATGTAGCTTTAAGGGTTTAGTTAGAAACGTCATTTTTAGAAAAAACTAAACTCGGCGGCTCGGCTGACAGTCTTTTGTTCTACTTATAATTTTTTGCATATTAATATGTTGTTTGTTTTTTTGTACATGTAGATAACAGGGTTGCCAACTCTCATGCATTGAGCGTGAGACACACGCATCTGTGAGTCTAACATGAAAATAATAGCAGTATTACAAGATCCTTAGAAAAATATATTTTCTGAATCAGCGTGCAAAACTTAGCTAAGAAACATCAAAAATTGCAATGAAACAGACCTTTACCCAGTGTAATGGAAGCTTATGGCTTTTAATCTTCTTTTATTGATTTTCTATTGCTTCTTTTATGCCTTTTATCCTTTTTTTTACTTCCTACTGTTTTTATGAGTAATATTGTTGATTCTACTATAATCATTTCTATTCCTGTAAAACGCATTGAATGACTTTTGTGTATGATAATGGGTTACAGAACTAAATTTCACTTGATCTGATTATAACATAAAAAAGGTTATATAGTTAGCATCATGGCAATTGTGACTCTTGCTTTAAATCTAGGGCTTAATCTGATAGCTTTTAAGGCTTATAAATACTCATATACTCGAATACTCAAAAATAATTCTATTACTTTCACACAACCAAATTCAAAGCAGTTTTTGTGGGGTAGTTTCATTTGGGAGTGATTACATTGAAAAAGTAAGTGTTTACACAGTGTATTAAACTTAAAAGTTGTTCTTTACACAGTATGGGCCTTTTTAAGAGCTTTTAAAGTTTTGTGCCTTACTTTGCTGTAACAAAAGTGTAAAATAAAGCTTTATACATCCAGGCATTGCATGAAGTACTGAAGACTTTAGTACATGGAGCATTGCAGACTTTGGTATGGGTTTAAAGGGTTAAAGAGAAACTACCCAAATATTAAATAAGATGAGATAAGATAACCCTGTATTTGTGCCACAATTGAAAGATGTGACATCAAAACAACATGAATTTTAAAAAGGCATTTTCCAGCTTCAATACATGCACTGACCAACTTCTACAATTTACTACATTATATTTCCAATTCATAAACAGAGGGGGAAAGGTTGTTTCCCACATGATATACTTTAAAACACTTTGTCCTGTGCTGAAAGGTTTTATAACCTGTTTAATTAACCCTGCAGTTCCAGTGGAAAACTATAGAATCAATCCTCTGTTGATCCACTACATTCAGGGTAAGGAGGAAACTGTGTAGATTTGATTTTTCACTGCTTTAAACCCCAAACACATTTACACAAGAACAATGAGCATTATGTAACAAAGTCAGTGAGACACTCAGGAATGCTGAGCTGCTCAGAAGAAATCAGATAAAAATATCTTAATTGATAAAAATGCAACATCCATAATCATAGCAATGTTATGGTATGGAAATGTATGACTTTCAATGAATATGTGGTCAAAAATAAAATAGTTTGAACAGTATAAGTTGTTCTGGCTAATGTTTTTATTTCAACTGAAACCTTACCAATGCAATCACAGTAGCTCCAGCTCCGGCACATGCCACGATATACAGATGGTAGGACAAATAGAACTGCAAAAGCAGGAAAGTAAAGAAAGAAATGTTACATTTTGAGCTACAACACACTAAATAATTTACTCTGTAATACTGCTCATGAAGTGCCAAAAATAAAATAAAGAAAAACATGTTTACACACTGTTTAAAGGGCCCATATTCAACATTTTTGTATTTTATTACTTTCGTCCACATACCTTTCTCAATAATTTTGTATTTCTTGATTCATTTTTACATGACCATTAACAGTCTCTCTGTTCACTTCTTAGATTGTACTACTTTACCTTTTAAAATGAGACATAAATTATTTGTAAAACCAACCTGCTGTGAATGGGCATTCATTTGTAAATCTGTTCATGGTTGTGACATCACAACACGAACTTTAAAAGAGCTGGGGTTTTTTTGCCTAGCTTCAATACATGGACTGACTAGGATGTGATATTCTGTAAATGAGCAACATTTGCATGCTTTTAGCAAACGTTTACTTTAAAAAATGAAGGAAAGGTTGTTTTCCACATGATACGGACTCTTTACAGTTTTTGCCATAGTACTTTACAATATTACATAATATGTGTAAAGTATTACCACAGTTAATACACTGTAAAATGGGTTGACATTTACCTCACTGGTATTACAGATGTCAGCCAAGGTTTGCCCACATGCTTTACCAGGATCGGCGTTCCAAGGGATGACTCCTGATAAACAACACCAAAACACCACACATTCACAAGCTTCTCCTAGTCTTGACTCCACAGAAAGGAAAAATAAGCCCTTCTGACTTTTCCTGCTCCATCACAGCAATTCTAAAATAGGGGGACTGACAACCTTATTTCTGAATCTCTCCTTCTCTTGACGGGTTTCTTTCAAGAGTTACAACCAGTAATAGAACCATGGATCAATTTCTGTACACAGTATCATGATCTTAGACGAGTCCCCATTTGGAGTAATATGTTTTGGAGAAAAGAGATTTCACGCCGTCTCAGAAAGTACGGACAGAAGTAAATGTACATCACTTGTCCGAGGTTTAGTGCTCTATTAAGTGCAGCCATTATACCCCAGCCATGGGTAATATTTGTCCTACATGACAGGATACAGCACTTCAGACGTCGTTTCTCAGATCTTTTACAGGCTCGAGTCAATTTCAAATTTCACATTTATTTTTCACAAAGTCTCAGTTTGACCACAAATGAAATGACTATGATCAAAAATGAGCAACTGAAGCAATTGAACAGTGTCAGTTTTAGAATTCAGGCTGAAGTCTTATCAACTCACGAAAGCTAAAGAGAAAATATATTGATAATAAGATATAAGAAGGTTATATTGTGCAAAAAAATCTATTAAAGGAGGAACAGAATACTTCAAGCTTTTTTTATAAGCAAGAAATAAATAAGAAAATGGCCCTAATAAAGCCCTAATAAGTACTTGGAACATTATAAGCCAAAAAAGTAGAGAGTAGCACTCTGGGATCATGTATAGGGCGTTTGAGGGTGCATTCATACATATTTTCTTCTTTTATCTCTTTAAACCACCAACAAACCAAGACTTTATTGATGATCAATATGAATCAGATTTATACCTCAGCACTGTGGCTGTATTCTTTTTCACCGCCTCTTTTCTCCCCTACTGTACAACGAACTGCAGTGCAGCATTTGGTACATTCTTACCGTACTGTCTCACATCCACACAGATGTTGTCCACAGAGGTGAGGTTGGCGATAGGAGACTTCATTGCGGCGCATGTGGTCCACATGTTGTAAAAGAGGAAAACGGGAACCGCAGAGAAGCCGAAGATACCCAGCCAAGCCAAGCCCAGGATGTAGGTCAGGAACACAAACTGAGTGAAGGGCAGGGAAAATGGTTTTATAGTCCATCCATCTTGTCATGTTGCCAATATTGTGATTTTAAGCTGGTGAAGATGCGTGGCCAGTCTTTTACAGAAACATCCTTTACATCTGTGCCATGTTTTTGTCCATTTTTAGCCTCAAAACAAAGAGAAAAATGTTGCAAGAGCAGACTCAAGATGTTGATTACGTAACTTTGCTGTTATTTGTATGTAAGTTAGTATTTTAAATACTATAAACAGTACAACAAAATAACATTAATTTATCAGGACTTCTGGTACTCCTGTAAATAGCATTTAAATATAATAATCCTTGTAATAAATGAATGAATGTTAATATCTAGTTTAGCAAACTGGGGTCATGAGTTGTCATTGTCTTAATGCTTATTCAGAATATGACCTAATATGATGGCCTATTTGAGACTAAGGCCTTATCTATGGGATTACAACAGCGGCACATGCGAACTTACACAACCACACGCACACACATATACACTCAGAAACACACACACACACACACACACACACACACACACATACATGCCTGGAAGGCTTTAAAGACTGATGTTACTGGACATCTGCAGCAATTAAAGGAATTAGGCTACATAGTACTAACTGTGCCAGAACAATCCTCCGGGGGTGGGCTTGGCCTGCATGTGTACAGTATGTAGTGTGTGTCTGTGCATGTGTGTGTGTGTGTGTGTGTGTGTGTTAAAGGTGTCAAAAATGTTGTGAGGAAGAAATCTGAAAGTGCAAACTCAACTGCATTCATTTTGGAATGTTAGATTCTGCTGTAACTGAGACTTTTTTTTGACAAAATGACAAAAGTTTTTTTCACACTACTACTGCTAACACTACTACTACAAATAATAATAATAATAATAATAATAATAATAATAATAATAATATTGTTTTATTGTCTATTGTTTTATTTCACTGTAGTGTAAACAGTACTGTGAATACAGTGAGGAGAAACAAGTATTCAGACACTTCTGTGTGCTAGTGCTTTAAAAACATACTGTATATCCACTTCCGCACTTACAGGTACTTGTAAATATGAACAAAAATATATTAGTTCAAAGAAATAAAGAAAGACTTTTTAAAAAACGTTACAGAGGATGCCCCTGTAGCAAGTTGCAATCATGGTGAAGGAGCGTCTTAAAGTTCACTTGAATGGAAAAAACTACAAACCCTTTAACATGCGAGTGGAGTTTAACATGCTAATTGTTTGTGGTCAAACGAGCCGTAATAGCTCCTCATGGGAGAATTGAACTTCATCAGCAAAGAAACAAGAGAAGAAGGGCATTTCAGCAAGATAACAAACCCAAACATTCAGCCAAAATCTTTTTAGACCGGTCTCTAAAAATATGATGCTGATTTCATGGCTTAACCACTATCCTGATTTTAAATCCCACTGAAAATTAAGAGCGGGTTTTAAAATTGCGAGTCCGTCAGAGACTCCCTCCTAACCTTGGAGACTTGAGGATGGTTTGGTCAGTGAAATGGACCAAAACTGAACCACAGTGCAGCAAAAAGCCAATTATTTCTAAGAGTAAACATCTCAAAGCTGTAATTAGCACGAAAGACTTTGCAGCAAAGTACCACTGTTGTTATTTTGTTGTGTCTGAATGCTTCCCCCCCTGCCAGTGTTTATCCATTGTTGTTTTCACATACTTTTCTGTTTAGTACAAAGTTTAAAAAGTCTATAAAAACTGTGTTCAAATGTGAAGCAGATACATGCACTGTGAGTACATTAAATAAAGTGTCTGAATATTTGTTCCTCCTCACATGTAAGCGCTGCATATTATGGTGGGATTTCTGTCTTCAGTGTACTCAATTCTGAATTGGATCAAAACAGTCATTGGCGATGTTCATGATGAGCCGAGCAGTTTCCTGAGAAATGGTACATGAATCTGTTTGTTTTTAGGTCAGAGATTTAGACTGCGTCAGGGTGCTCGTGTGTTTGTACGCCAGCCTTACCATGGCACTGATGCAGCGGCCACAAACGGTGGTCTTAAACTCGCTGTGCATCTCTTTGACGGCACTGGTCGTGTAGAAGCCCTCAGCCAGCAGGATGATGCCATAGAGGAAGAAGAAAGAGGCAATGCCGTAGATAATGTACTGCAGAATCTGAACGCTGCACAGAAAACAAGACAGCACAGAAGAAAATCTTTATTCGATTCCATTAAAGATGGATCAGGCCCTGGGACAGAGCTGTGTACTGCATTATGCACAGTTTGAAATCACACCAAATGTGTGTAGCCCTGAAGTCAAAAGCAATATATCCTTGTTTTTTTACGGCAACCGAATCTGTCGTGAACCTAAAAATCAGCACCACGCTTCAGCAGAGAAGTAATGGCTATAAACTGATATTCAGAGACATATTACTCACTTTGGTACTTTTTTGTCCTTTTACTTGCTCACA
>JBBJLR010000087.1:23368309-23390569 GCA_037577145.1 Brachypetersius gabonensis
TAAGGGATTACTTTTAAATGACTGTAACAAGTAATCTGTAATGTATTACAGTTTGGAAGTAACTTGCACAACACTGATGTTTAGGTATTCATAATTGCAATTAGAATGTTATTAGTTATTAATAATTAGACAGATACAGGACTTTAACCCGAACAAGTGTTAAAACAACCATTCTAGGGATTTCATACAAGTTTTCCTTCCATGCAACAGCTCTGCACTGTATTGCATTTGTGATCTAAAATCAACTATGTACTGTAGGTCTTGCTTATTAGCTGAATCAAGTGTGCTAAATTGGGAGGAGAACTAAAGTCTGCAGTACTTATCCCACACAGATTGGCATCGCAAATGTCTTTTCATTCCCTTATTGTGATAAACACCCTTAATGCCAACGATTAAAACATTAGTTATTATTCATTTTCAAAGCACTGAACATAACAGCGACTGTGTGAGCGAACGGTTTATCGAAATGCACTGAAATGTATGTAATACGGTGAGCATAGGTCTAGCTGTCTTGTTTTTATGACTCAATCAAGCTTTCCTCCACATAGTTTAACAAACGCAGGTTGCATGAAGCCAAGATAGTTTGAATCCTCTGGCCCAGGCATAAATTGATGCGGAAAATTCTGGCACCCCCAGAGGTGAAACTCAGTAATCAGTGTCTTGACACCTCACTGTGACAGATTCATGCCAGATCAAATCAGCTGGCCATCATCACAGAGCAGGAATTCACACATCAGTCATGCAGCATTAAGCAGTGCACTGCAAAATCTGTAAAAACGAGAGGAACTTTTCGCTCTGTGTATGAATCATATTTTTCACATAGGCAGAGTGTTACATATTAACACTAGATGATCGTCAGCCCTTCTTACTTGTGAGCACGGCTGTGCAATTAGTGGCGCGACCATTAGCTTAGCGCTACATGACCTCCGCAGCGGTCTCAGTTCGGTGTTATGTATTGTAGTACAATAATACACTGCAGAAATAAACTATCCATATGTGGACTAACTAAAAAGTGGGCAAACAAATCAAAGACATTTTAATGTGAAGCAGGTAATGGTTCACAATTAGTGCTAAGCCTTTTTTCAGAGATAACACTGAAAATATAAGGGGCATTCAAAAAGTTTCCTCATTTGTTTATCTCTATTTATTAAGAATTTCAAAAACAAATGACATCACTTTTCTACATAGTCACCTTTTTAAAGCCATCAGCAAAAATGCTTTTAGTTAAGCACATAGTCACTGATGCACCGCTGCTTTCACATAAAAATCTTATTCCCTTTAAGGCTTCCTTAAGCTCCAAGAAGGTGGAAATCAGATGACGCTAAACTCTCAGACACACCCAACTGTTACTCTTGCAGCCTTCACCATTTCCACAGAAGGTATAAAAGTGAGAAAACTCATATACATGGTTGAGCAAAGTGATTATGAGTTTAACCCGCAATGGTCAACAGACTAGTGTTTCAATAGATACAGTGACTATATGATACTTGTGCATTAGTTTGACACAGAGGAAAAAAAAAACAGAACAGTCAATGCAAATGAAAGCTGACCATCTTGATCAAGTTTTTCCTTCCATTGTAAAACATTTTCCTCTGTCACATGTGCTAAAAAGCCCAGAACACTAATTAACATGCATCACAACTGCAACGTGACCACAGTGACAGCCTGAATAAATCTAAAACTGCAAAACCGTGCTGAAGTGTTTTACACTACTCTGGACACCATAAACTCTACTCAAACCCCTTGCTTTTCCCAAGCCCTTTGTCTTCTACTAAGTATAGGATAGGTCAAAAAATATCAAGATATCTCTTTTAATTAGTAAATTAAGCTACTTTAAGACTCACCCATTGTTTTTCAGCTTTATTTCCAATTGCCAGGACAGCTCCATGCACAACTTATATAATCTCCATTGAGCAGAGTGGCATTTGTGATCCAGTACTAAAAATCCAGCCTGAGTATCTGACCTCATTAATGTTGTTGTCACTAAATGCAATCAAATCCACACAGGATTGTTCTAACAGGGCGTAAAGCCTTCCTAGAAGACCATTTCTGGCTTTCTAGTACTGCAGTGCAGCAAAGAGGAGAAAAAATGTGAGATCAGCAAGTGTCCAAATACTTTTGGACACATAATCTACATAAACAAACTGCACTTGACCTACATTTCCGCTCATGATTGTCTAGTGCTGATTGGAAGTCTGATAAACAAACGATGCCCAAAATGGTCATGTTTAAGTATTCATATTTGTAAATAGAACATTAGTAGTTTTAATAATTTGTTACATTCGTTATTAATAATGGTCATTATTAGTTAAAAATATCTCTTCACCCTTTGACGGTAATTCAGAGGCTGGTAAACAGAAGAAAGCTGAGAACCACAAACCAGTCCGGGAGGAAACACAGGCGTAAAGGTCAGCCCTTGAACGCCCCGAGCCTTATGACCCACTCATCTCATTAGAGATGCTAATCATTTTTTTTTACAGTGCACAGAGCCATCCTGAATATACGTAACCATCTGCTCCACGATGCTGCCCTTTGATGCGTTTTAAAGCGATCGGCTGCTATCGGCACGGGCCATTTATGGACCGCAGTAAAACACAACCTCGTACATTAACCAGACAACGAGGGCCATCATTTCACAGCTGTTTGAGAGAATGATCGTGTCACGTACATCATGACCAAGCAAATGAAGAGCTTTCATAAAAAAGACATAAACAGGGTAGGGCGAGCTCAGGGAACGGTAAAGGGGTGATTTAGCATCGGGGTAGGTGGACAGGTGGGCAGAACAGGATGGAGACAAAAGAAAGAGGGGGGACCCGTCCTCGATGAGCACTTAAAACCTTATATAATAGCTGTTAAAAATAGCTACTCACGTACACACACACATACACACATACACACACACACACACACCGAGTGAGGGGGGAAAGGGCGTTATGTGTTTCATTTTGGTGTTTCCATGGTAACCCCTTTGAATCGGTATCCTTAACACTTCCTAATTGCAGCAGTGTGTGCGCTCTGGAAGCTGGCATTCTCCCTTTGTCAGGAAATCCTTCACAGTCAGAAAGGAGTGATTAGGGGCGTGAGATTAGCTTTGTGCTTTAGGTAGAACGCAGCAAGAACAGCGGAGGTTAACGCTAGGGGCAAGGCAAGGGGCACTCCCTACACTATGATACACAATGTACTTAATTTACCCCTACAAAAAATACACCAAACCCCTTCATTTGAATTAAGTGCCATTAATTTGTGAACCGATCCCTTCATTTTACCTTTAAAGTGGATTTAAGGCATGAGTGTGAAACTCCCTTCATCTTAAACACAATGCATTAATTCAGGAGGTTCTATTATTTAGGGGCTACCATTTAAAAACTAAGGGGAAATATAATCGTTTTTCCCCTTAATCTGTGCACTTTTCCCCTTAATTGTTTCCTGGAAATTTAGGACCAAATTAAGGTAATTTTAAGGGGTATAATTCAGGGGTGTGGTTTCGTAGTAGCATACACTGCAAAACCTGCAAAACCATCCGAGCAAGTGAAATTATCTGATTTTAAAGCAGAAAATTCTATTTTTTTACCATTTCTATTATAATATTTGTCTAAAAGCACCAGGTGTACATTTGTTGTTTTAGTTTTTAAACTTAATTGGCCTCATTTAGATATTTTTCCTTGTTTTTAAGTCATTCATGGCACAAAGAACCACTGATCTGGTTATTATGGTTAATGCATCAAAAATTATACTTGTATAAATACAGGGGCTTAAAACTCTCCAAAATATCAAAGAAAATATAAATATGTTGATAAGCAACCTAACTATAACAATTATATTGAAAGCAATGTAATGATTTAAATCATTTTCAATATAAAAAAGGCAATGGCAAATGAACTTGGTATAAAAATTAAGACAATGTGTAAATAAGGCTTTTCAAACATGAACTATGACACCATGCACAAAAGTAAGACATGGGGTGTCTTATTTTTGAGTATTCTCAGATTCTCACCCCAGTGAGATATTAGGGGTGACATGAAGAACTGGGTTTTATTTCTATATTCTTTTACCTACATTTTGAGGAGATTTCAACAAGTAAACACTGTTGATCTAGAATGTGTTACAGTAAAGAGTTAAACCTATGAAGCAGTGGGTGCTAACTGAGGAGCAGAAGCTCTCAGGTGAGCAGTTGCATAAGAGAACAGAGAACATTGCATAATGGATCTATCCCATTAATGCTAATGAAATAATGAGGCAAACAGAAGTTGTAGGGACACTCGCTGGCTCTTTACACACTTCAGCACAGGCCTGAGAGCTGACAATGCAGGTTTAGTGATGAGTAATGTAGTTTCAGAGAGCCAGACCTTTTTCAGGAAAGTACATTTGCTAACCTGTTGAGTAAACTGAACTGTGAGGGTACAAGGTGCTTCTTTTTCTAGGTAGAACATTTAGGGGTTTATCCATATTTGAGGTTTGTGCTTTATCTTAAGTATACATACATCTTATGTTCCTATAAATTGAGCAAAAGCATGTAAGCACTCGTTAAAACTGCGCATATGAAGATATGCATGTTGTTTTTGAGGCCGGTGCTTACACCTGTTCCAAGAATGTTCAATTAGAAAGTTCCCAATGTGTTGAACTGTAGCATATACACTACCAGTCAAAGGTTTGGACACACCTTCTCATTCAGTGAATTCCTTTGTTTTTAGTATCGGCTATATTGTAGATTCATATTGAAAACATCACCTATTGCTCTGATGACAGCTTTGCATTTTTTCACTCAGATTCATGAGGAATCGAGCTGGAATGGTATTTAATAGTATTTAATTAACAGGTGTTCTTCGTCAAGTCTTCATTAGTGTTCAATTTCTTTCCTTCTTAATGTGTTTGGGATCATCAGTTGTGATGGTCGGGTTGGTACACAGTTAGTGATCCTATTCCACTACGGTTCTACTACGCATCTTAACACTAACCAGAAATACACAAAACCACAAGTGAAAACTTTGGGAGAAGAGATGTGTGGGGGGGTCCATTCTCTAGAACACCTTACAAACCTCCTCCTGGGCATCTGTGGGAATGCCTTTTTGGTTTATCATCCATCTGCAGTGAAAGTGCATTAATGGGGTGGAGACACGCGGGAGAGGACAGGCCTGCTTCCAGCTGTAAAAGGAAATCAATGGGCTTTTCATTAAAGCAGAATTTAGGGGCCAGAGAGTGCCCGACTCATCTCTCTCCCTCCCTCCCTCTCGCTCTCATATTTATTCCTCTGGGTATTTATTCTCTCAGTCGTGAAATTTTACAACCCCGGACAGTCAACACAGTTATGAATAAGGCCCCACAATTCGATGAGCGTGTTTGCTCGCCTCTTGATTTTCTACACAGGGTTTTCCTGACTGCTGCTGTGCGATGTAAACAGATGACAGATGTTTGCTGCGGTGCACCTGAGGGCTATGTGGGAACCTTCTGTGAAGTGGCTCGGCTCAAAGACATGACCCTTCATCAAACAGCAGGCACAAGAAGCCCCTAAAACGTTATCACCCGTATACGAGATTAACACCGCCATTAACCTTAAGGGACCGTCTCAGATATGGACACTATTAGTAAAACAAATTGGAGCAGTTTATAAAATGGCCATTTGCCTCTCCAGGGGTAAAAAGGAAGAAGTCAACGAGAGCAGAGACTGAGAGAGAGCGCAATGATTCTACGAGATCAGGTCACGCTCCACATATCGACATGGCGTCCATTTAGTGTTTAGCCTGGGCCTACGCTGGGCTAGCCAGGTCAGTTTGTTCAACGCTGGCGCACTAGACGCGAGGGGAGGCAGGGGGCCTGCGAGCAGAGCAGACCTAGATGGGTAATGATTCGGAATTGCTCATTTCACCCCCTCATCTCAGTTCTACTCTCCGCTGCTGTCATTCGCATTAAGGCAGAAGCAGAGGTCAGGTCTAATTCATTTATATTGCGTAGCTTGTAATACCAGTAGATCCAATAAGGCTGTAAGTAACATTAAGTATTTCTGTGTGCTCGCGACGGAACAGGTCAGGAGTACGATAATACATTCATTCCGAGTACAAATGTGTGGAGTAAATCTGGATCTTGTGTCCATATTTTAAAAAGGCACCTGCTACCAGCCAGGAGGCAGAAATGAGAACAGGAATTTTGTCTTTGTAAAACTCCAAGTGATATAATTTATTCCATATATCATATAGTTCTCAGTATGAGATTCTTGTAAGATTTTTCAACATTTACTTGTTTAGTGTCATTTTATCTAGTGAGTTTGTCTTCCATTGGTAGGTAATTAAGTTCTTTCAGGAAATGAGGCTTACATTAATTAATAATTTATTTGCCAATGGAATAAGGAATTTTACAATTTTACAATACACAACAATATTTCGTTTTCCTAAGGTTTGATTACACTTTCATTTCATTTTAAACAAGAAAATGTAAAGGTAAACCCCTATTCGTACTGTACAGTTTACACTGAACTCCCGCAGTGCTAGAATGTAAAATACCGATGTTATCTCTGTATAGACTGGACTGTAATTCATGCACATGCGTTTTCTTTGGTATGCACTGTTGTTTTCTTTGGTATAAACAGGTAAACGCAGTAATAAATTAATTTAATTCACAGTAAAAAAAAACATAAACGGCTTTATGAAGAACAAAACGAAAAACACGAGAACACTCGAGGCGCTCCATGCGAGATTCGTCACTGGGCAGCAGACAATCAGCAGCAAAGAGAAATAAATAACATTCTCGGATTGGCTACTTTCAAACCTCCAGTCTCTGAGTACAGTCGACTGATGTCCGGGTCTCGTCCGCCATGCCACCTCGTCCTCCTGCTGGTTGTTAGAGGCGGTGCTGAGCAGCGGAGGCTTATTCTGTTCAGGTGTCTGACTGCCTTGCTAACCGCTGCCCAAACATAAACAACCAGCACACGGACGAGGGGGCTGGGGACGTCACAAAAGCAAAAAAACACTAAGGATAGCTGCCTTTTCCGAACAATGATTAGTTCGGTTCCCAGAAAAAATCCGCGAGAGACTGAAAGCACTACTGCTGAACCACAATTAAGCAGGGTTTACTGTTCTGTCATTTTTATTCGTACTATTATACAGTCTGTGCAGCACTAAATCTAGTTTCATGAGAGTAATAATTTGCTGTAATGATACATACAGTTGGCTGGTAACTGCACTCACATCAGTACCTAATCTGTCAAAAGCAGTGGTCTTCAAACTAGTCATGCGGGGCCTCTAGACAGTTTGTGTTCTTAACTCAGACTGCATAAGGATTGTGGACTGTCTACGGGCCCCAAGGACCGGTTTGAAGATGGCAGGTTAAAATAATGTGTAGATCACAGTGCTAACTATGCAAGCAGATGACGATTATTACTTTATCACTTGTAGTTAGAGTCAATGTGACCAGCTATTGGCTGAGTCAGATATAATTTATCTTAGGTTTATGCTAATTTCCATATAAACATTCTCTTTACAGAAAGCCCAGGCAACAATTTGAAAAGGACACAAAAGACTTCCTCTGTACGCAGGGAAAAAAAGACTCACTCTGTGTCTACTGCAGCTTTTATAAAAGGGCTTCAGCATGTTCGTCTTTTATCTGCGAAGTTCCCCATAAAGCTGAAAAATCTGTTCCCTTCGAGTCCCTTTTCAGAGCGGTACAGTAGAGGCGCTGACAGACAGTTTGGGCCGAGGTTTGGCAAAATCAAAGGGAGATGGGTGAGAGAGGGGGGAAACCACAAGGGAGAGAGAGAGAGAAAAAGAGAGAGAAAGAGAAAGAGGGAAAGAGAGAGAGAGAAAAAAGCATTTTTTGGCCTGGGGGGCTGGTGAAAAGCGGTTGTCATGGAAGCGTGTTACCCACGACCCAGTTGAGCGCACCCGTAGCTGACTGTCTTCAGCGTTGCCACAGTTTCCACACACTTCCCACACATAGGGTACCCCTGGGGTGTGTGTGTGTATGTGTGTGAGAGAGAGAGAGACAGAGACAGAGAAAGAGAGAATGATTGAGAGTGCAAGTGAGAGAAGGGAGTCAAAGAGAAAGAGAGAGAGAGAAGCAGGTAGAGTAAGTAAGGGAAAGGAGTGAGAGAGAGAGAGAGAGAGAGAGAGAGAGAGAGAGCCAGTGAGGGAAGGGAGTGAAAGAAAGAGAGAGTGAGAGAGAAAGAGACAGAGAGACAGGGAGAGTGCAAGTGAGGGAAGTAAGCGAAAAAAACAGAGGGAGAGTAAATAAAGGAAAAGAGTGAAAAAGTGAGAGAGAGAGAGAGAAAGTAAGGGGCGGGAGTGAAAAAAGGAGAGTGAGTGAGAGAGAGACAGAGAGAGAGAGAGAGAGAGAGAGAGAGAGAGAGAGAGAGAATGAACTTGATTTTAACAGAGATCATGGCAAGTAACAGAAGAGGGTCACAGGTCAGCACTCCTGGATGTGGTCCTCTGAGTTCAGGCTGGTGATGTGACTCCACACAGGGCGAGGTCATTACAGCCCACAGGTTCTCTCCTTCACCTAGATACACAGCCAGGTGACTTACTGCTGATTTATTTATGAACTGACAGCTCTACAGGCCTGAAAGGACAGAAATTATAGGGGTGCAGTTTTTACAGTTTTTTCCATGAGCAAATAGCGCTATGGAATCAAACGACAGAAACTACACAGCTGATGGTTATTTCTAATAGTTTTTTATATAACATTTTAACGGACTAATGTGAAAATCAAGTCATGTTTCACTCATGACTTGACACTTTTTCACTCATGTCTTTGAAGACCAAAACAACAGAAATGATGGGATACAGATAGTAATCCTTTCAGTGTATGAGATTCAACACATTTATAGATTAATCAGTTAATTAAGATGACTTACTGAAGCTTAGTTCAATTCTCAGACAAGCAAAATATTATACTGTCACTGGAACAAAAGCTCACATCTTCAAAATGTCCAAAACATTCAGTATGGAAGTTAATGTAAGGTCATCTAACACTTCTATTGGTCCATTTTCACCAAATACAAAGTCAGATAGAAGCAGTCAGTAGAAATGGAAATACAATGTTTTGTTTCTAACAAAGTTATGAAAGTATGAAAAGCATGAGAGCATTTCTCACTGTGCCACAGCCACAATTAGATAAACTTTCATTTGTGCCACAGATGCCTTCTCTGAAAATGAATGTGGATGACTAATTAGTCATTAGGGCCACGACGGTTACCGCCCTAATTACTGATCACCTTAAGAAGCTTGCCTTCCCAAGTGCTGTCAAGGAATCTCCCATTCAGCTTGCTGATCTAAATCTAGGTATAATCTCCACACAGCGCAGCCCGATTGATTTTTGTGTCCGTCATGTCCCTGGTGCGCTCGCTTTAGTGCCGATCAACACTCCATTGTGCAGAAAACAGTCGAGCGTAAAACCAGACATCTTTATTCAGGCAGCGGTGAATATTTAAAGGGCCTGGTGACCATATTTCTGCCAAAGGCCATTCCTTTTTAAGAGCTGTGCATATTAATTTGTAGGGCAATCTTCTTCCTGGGAAAGAATTCTCTCTCAAGCGAGAGAAACGCTGCCGTGCTGTCGAATGCAGTGGAGTCATGGCCGATCTGCTCAAGCTGTTGGAAAGTGGCCATGCCTCTTTCTCCGTATGGCTCATGGGTCTGTGGGTTTGTGCAATTCGCCATCAAAAGAATGTTCCCTATCTGCAGTTCAGCACTAACTATATAATGAACCGCGGCATCTGATCTCAAATCCAACAAATTAGACCTTCTTAAAAACCCTGATTTGATCCCAACTCAAAGTTTTCCTGGGACACTTCAGTAATCTGACCCTACAAGACATTTTAAAGCAAAAACAGCAGTGGAGGGAATGGAAGGCATTACTATGGGACAGAATGGAAGCTTTGCTTGCATTGAAACACTTTCATTTCATTCTAATGCTTGGGGTAGCTGGTGACCTAGTGGTTAGGGTGTTGCCCCTGCAATCAGAAGGTTGTGGGTTCGAATCCCAACTGCTAGTGTCATCACTGAGGTATCCTTGAGCAAGGTACTGTCCCCGCACACCACTCCCCGGGCGCCCCTCGTTGGAGGCAGCCCCCTGCTTCAGTTGGCGAATGGGTCAAATACAGAAAAGGAATTTCACGCTGTGGCGTGTTCACATGTGTGTTCACATGTTCTTTAATAGTTCCTTTAACAATAAGCTTTCACCACATGTTTCACATTTTATTTTACTGGCACGTCTTTTACAGTGACGTGCCACCACTGTGAAACCTTTTATCTGTGCAGTAAAAAAATCTGAAGAACAGAGTCAGAGCAGGAAGCTATGCATGAGAACAATGTAAAGAGAAGAGGCAAGCAGGCTTACAGTCATGCTCAGTTATTGTTCTGCAGCCTGTATAAAACATGTTCTACAGGTTACCCATAACCCTAGAGCGCTGTCAAACCTAATCCCAAATAAAGATGGGCATCAAGCCCACCCAGCACTGGGCACCCAATAAAAACGCTGCAGCTTTAGACAGATGCTTTCAGATGCTAATACATATAACAGACCTCTGAAGTCCTGTTACACTGAATCGACACCACAAGACTGAAAACCTCACCAAATCACCCCAAACAAACAAGTCAGCTTTGGCTGTACGGTCTGAGTAGCTGATGTTGGTGTGGATGCTTAGTACTAGACTTCCTTTCATGCAGCATAATTTCATTGCTCAGTAATGTCAGCATGCTGTTGGCAATCAATTTGTCTGAAACATCCTGACTGAGAGAATCCAGTGAAATTTAGAAGATATCTACAGAACAAAATGTTTACCAAAGTTTTATTTTTGTTTTTTGGGTTTTGTTTCTCTCATAGAGCAAACCAGCTTAGACCCAAAGTTTCTAACATTAGCACTTCAAAACTCCAGGAAACTAGAGACAGACTTATAATAAAAGTATAGTTAGAAACACCTTCGTAAAGCTCCACCCTGCTGTTTTTAAAAGTGCACAAAGTGTGAAATCCTTTTTTGCATTTAACCCATTCACCAAGTGAAGCAGTGGGCAGCCAGGAATACAGCACCCGGGGAGCAGTGTTTGGGAATGGTGTCTTGCTTAAGAGAACCTCAGAGGTGCTACTAAACGCCTGGGGAATCAAACCCATGACTTCCTGATCACAGGAACCACTAGACCACCAGCTGAGACTACAGTCGTCCACCTAACAGCAACACTGGCAAAAAAAAAAAACGACAAAAAATGCAAAAGCACCATGGCCTGATATTCCCATATCTGGGAACACACTCCACACTCCACTACTATGCCTGTGCTGTGAATATAAATAATATCTGGTCAGCACTGGCCTGCAGTCAGAAACTGACCAGTGATGAATGGAGTAACGGGTGACTGGCAAACTGTGCAGAAAAAGAGGCGACAAAGATGCACCAATATAGTTACGTTGAGTGAGGATTCGCTCCCTACAGTCGTATTAAGATTTTACTGATGATCTGAGGACAGGTTTTCAGGTTTTATAAGAGCTGGAGAAGGACACTCCAGAGGACCAGAGGACACTAGCTTGCCGAGCAACAGAGTGTATTTAGTGGGACTAAGTGGCTGTAATTAAAAGCGGCATTTAAAGTAACCCCACTCATCACAGCACCATCAAGTCAGACTGATCGATGCCTAATCCTGTGGTTTTAGCCCCAGTACTGCTGTTGTTTGTGAATGAGTGAATGTTTGTGTGTGTGTGTGTGTGTGTGTGAGTGTGAGTGTGTATGTGTAGCCCAGAGCTCTTTATCTGCCATTTTGTCCATCAATATAGTCACACAGACAGCTGCAAACCACTTCACCCTGCCTTCACCCCTGTCCCTACACACACACACACACACACACACACACACACACACACACACACACAAACTCTCTCTCTCTCTCTACTTTGTGCTTAACCCTATAACCACTTTCCACAGACCTTCTAGAGACCAATTCACTAATAGAATGAAAACTGACTCATCCAATATTGTAATATAATCAAATTCAATATTTTTTGTTTTAATTGAATTTACCTGTGATAGGCTCCGGGTCCCTGTGTTCTAAACAGGACTGACTGACCCTCAAAACAGGTCGAAGTACATTTGATGGCTACTGTTAGGCAGGGTTAAAAAGATCAAACAAGTGTAACACATTTAAATTTGAATTCACACTAGTGTAAACCTGGCAAATGTGTATTTTTATCATTTATACATTACAAAATAGAACAAGAAATGACTGTGGGAAATGCCATAGTACAGAACTGAGTTCAGTTATAGGCCAACTTTAATTTTTCACTTGTTCAAACAAAAGTAGAGACATTCTGTCAAAAGTCCAAAATGTTATGATTTCAATTTTGTGAAAAGTAACAAATTGCCATGATTTTGCCATATTTAAGGTTGAGTTAAACTGAAAATAAGTAGAAAGTGTAGACTGCCAATGCAGAACATAAACTGCACATTTAATTAATCGCATATAGAATTAAAATGAATCACATTCAATCTCTCATCCCTTATCATTAATTACATTTAAATAATAGGATAATAAAGAAGACTCAACGTAAAGCAAACAGACCTCTAAGGGTTTCAAATTGAACTGAAAAGCAAGCCTGGAGAAACACATATAATATTCCTTTCCCTGTGTTTGTATCTAACCCTGGCAAAACAACATTCAGTCATTACAAGCCAATATGACTGACTGGAGAGAAACGAGGCTTTAAACTGGAATTACACAAAGATCTGTTCCAAGACGGAACCTCTTCACATTACTGCTGGCCTGAGCTATGGCAAGCGTTCAAGCCTTCGTGTTATATAAGAGGAGATCCTAATGCCAGCCACTTTAATTATGCTTTAGAATGACACAAGAAAAATGTACACATTTGCCTTCGAATGTCACAACAAAACCATGGAAACGTCACACTGGAGAATGAGTTCATTTTTTTTAAAGCCGTAATAATAGATTGGTTTCTAATGATTACTAATGGTTAGCTTTCTATTACTGTGCCTTCAACTTTCTACCACTACCCTTGGGCCTTTAAAGTGGAACTAAAAGCATCAGCTAATTAGGGGACATTTGTTTGGGATGTTAGACATCTGCACATTGGTGGAGAGGGAGATTTACATAGAGATACGACCAAGTCAAATACATTTATAATTGAACAAATAATGAGTTTCAGTCTACACTACCAGTCAATAGTTTGGACACACCTTCTCATTCAGTGTTTTTTTCTTTGTTTTTTTCTTTTCTACATTGAAGATTAATATTGAAAACACACAAAATGATCAAGGAATACATGGAGTCACGCAGCAAACAAACCAGAATATGTTCTGTAATACGATAATGATGGACAGTTGTTGTTTTTTTTTACTTAGTTACCATAATGTGCAGTAGAACTGTAGTGTAACAGGATCACTAACTGTGTACCAATCTATCACTGCAACTGATGATCCCAAACACATTAAGAAGGCAAGACATTCCACTAATGAACTCTTGACGAAGAACTCCTGTTAATTAAATACCATTCCAGGTCGATTCCTCATGAATCCGATTGAAAAAATGCCAATAGTGTGTAAAGCAGCATCAGAGGTGATGTTTTCAATATTAATCTACAATGTAGTCGATAATAAAAACAAAGGAAATCGTTGAATGGGAAGGTGTGTCCAAACTTTTGACTTGTAGTGTATATGTGTATATTTTACTGGTAAAAACTGAAATCGTATTAATAGAAATTATTACAAGTGACTGAGAAAAAACTGGTCAATGCACCTGAATTTCAGGTGCATTCAGATTCAATATTTCACAAAATGTCATTTAACATATGACTTGTTTGTACTGAATTTCAGCTATCTAGACTTTTACATTTAAAAAATTGTACACTAGGTTGTACGCGAGGTTTATGTGGTGTATGGAAGCTTCTATCTACAGCACTGTAAATTTGTAACAAAACAAATTGGGGTAAAGGGAAAGCTGTATAAACTTTGACATTTAACTATTTGATTAAAATATTTGGCTCGACACTAGAGCTCAAGCCATTTCTTCAGTGTATGATCTTGAAACATCACATCCTCCGTCTTCAACCGTCACATACAGTCTCGGGCTTGGGCAGATACAGGGCCACTGAAGCATCACACAGAACGCCTGTTCAGCTGCGAGTGGGAGGCGGCTGCCATTTTTAGCTCTCTCTTGGCTTAATACAAGCTCAGTAGAGCTTCTCCTCCACAACGACGAGGTGCAATCGCACAAGCGCTGCTGGCCAGGGAGCAAGTCCATGCAAGGTCCGACTTTCAGTCTGAAACTTTATTACAAACAGGAAGAGAGGAGTGTTGTCTCTTCTGACAGCGAAGTGAATCTGGGTTGCGCTGGAGTTCGAGAGAATGGTTAAGAGATGCAGCCCTTTAGCGCCGAATCTCAGGTTCTCCAAAGAATGATTTATTATTTATTTATTTCATCAGCCGAAGCATGCTTGGAGTCTTTTCTCCTCTTCGGTGTTGCACTGGAACTACGAGATTCATGTAACGAATAAGCAACCTGCGAACGGAGGTCTACTGATGAACACGAATGTCAAACAGACTTGACACTGCATACACAGCTCTGGAAAGAAATAAGAGAGAACCGCAAAGATGTTCAGTTTCTCAGGTTTTATCTTTTAGAGGTGCAAGCATTGAACAGCTTTGCCTTCGTTTTGAAGAACTGCTGACAATATTTCTCCTAATTTCCAAATAAAAATGTTGTTCTTTAAAGCACAATTTTAAAGGAAATGACAAAACATTAAAATATAAGAAAGGATTCAGAGTTTCCAGATTTTGAATAATTCAAAGAAAACAAATCTCTCGTTCTCTCTTAAATTAAATGGTAATAATTACCTTATAGTAGTGTTTTACCTTCCGGCTGGCCACATTGTGAGTGTTGATTACAGCAGTGTTTTTATAATTTTCCTCATTAATTAAGATGTGATTTAGCTCATCACTAATCAGCCCCTCATAAAGCAGAATAAGGTGCTTGTGTAGGAGTTTAACAGACACTGACATGCAATGGTTCTCATACTCATAGAGACACACACACACACACAGAGAGGAAGTGAGAGGGCGAGAATGAGAAAGAGTTAAATTAGGATTTGCTATGTGTGTGTGTGTGTGTGTGTGTGTGTGTGTGTGTGTGTGTGTGTGTGTGTGTGTGTGTGTGTGTGTGTGTGTGGGCCGATTGTTTTGCCTTTTTAAATACTTTATCAAACAGGTCTCAACATGCTACATCAAGACAAGAAATGGTTATAGACACATATAGTTGGCATCAAACACCCTGCTCACTTTCGTTCAGGGGGGACGATACGCAAATCGATCATTCAGATTGTCGATCAGTGCCATATGGATATTGTGTAACGACTCAATCAGTTTAATTATGTTAAATTAGTTTAAAACATGTTAAAAGTGATTCATCAGACCCTTAATTCAAACATAAATTGGAGGGTAAGAACCAACAGAGGCTACTTAGCAACTCATCAAGGATTAAGACAAATGATTTAGATGAGCAGTTTGTTCCAGTTAGATCCAGTGCAAGAAGGAAAGAAGTAAACTTCAGACTCCAAACATGTCTTAAGCAATTTCCTATATCCTATGTATACTGATGTCTTTGCTGTGCACATATACATGAGGTAAGGAGGTCATTGTGTAAATTTGATTGCTCACCAAACTCTTCCGTTAAGCGAGTATGGTGGGTGCTAAAATAGAAAGTCGACACAGGCAGCCAGAGGGAAGCTATTTCTTCCTCTTCTCCTCTGGTGAAGAAATACTGAGGGGCAGCACAAGAGCGAGGACGGCAGATTGTGCACCAGTGGGCAAGGTGGAGAGAATCCATGAGTGGAAGGGATGGAGAGAATCCATGAGGAGAAGACTGGCATTATACAGGAATCGGGCATGCTGTGCCAACCTGCCCGCTAGTGCTATTCATACCAACGGACACACACACACACACACACACACACACACATACACACTCATAGCTAAACACACTCATGAGTTTGCAGCGGCAGATGGAGGCTGTCAGCGTGCCCTGAGCGAACGGTTCCAAATTAGAGGCACATGAGGCCTCACTCTCACTCTCTCCTCTCTCTCTCTCTCTCACTCTATCTCTCTCTCTCACTCTCTTCTCTCTCTCACTCTCTCGCTCTCCTCTCTCTCTCTCTCTCTCTCTCTATTTCTCTCTCTCACTCTCTTCTCTCTCCTCTCTCTCGCTCTCCTTTCTCTCTCTCACTCTCTCTCTCCTCTCTCTCTCCTTTCTCTCTCTTTCTCCCCTCTCTCTCTCTCCCACTGTCTCCCTCTCTCCCTCTTTCTCACCTCTCTCGCTATCCTCTCTCTCTCTCTGTCTCCCTCACCTCTCTCCCTCTCTCTCTCTTGCTCTCCCTCTCTGTCTCCCTCTCTCTCTGTCTCTGTCTCTCTCTCTCTCTCCACACCTTGCACACACCTTCAGGGAAAAAACAAGATCTCAAAAGAAAGGCAGCAGAAAAACTAGGAACAGTCCAGGGAAAACAAGTTTTGTTATTCAAGAGTTCAGGCGGGAAAATGGGTGAGCACTCGAGAAAGAAGGAAACGAGGCTGAAAGAATGACAGAGTGAATATAGGAGAAAGAAGAGCGATCAGGGAAGCTGATACAGGGTAATGAAAAGCTTGGTGCGCAGACAGAGCTTGTTGGTAAGCACAGATTTAATACAGCAGAAGCACTTAGGGCTAGTGCCACATGGACAGACAGCATGGCACTTATCATTCACTGAGAGAGTGAGTGTGGGTAAAAGCATGAGTAAGTACCAAAACGAGGACCTTTAGTTATATCAGCAAAAACGCTTAAAATGAAGAAAAAGACAATGTGCCATTTGTTCATGTCTATAAATTAGTATTAGAACTGTTTTTATGTGATTCCTCATGCAAACGAACAATGCTAAAATCCTGATTGGCTTCAGTAGGTCTGTAAATAGTTTCATGCTTGCAGGGGAGCCTGGGTGGCTCTCCTAGAAACTGACTGGCCACCCGGGAATAAAGCTGGTTGCTAACTGGTTGTCTAATCCTGGATAGTAGGGTATCGTCTATAGCTTTTATCAGAAACCAGGAGAAAGTGGTTGTTATCTACATAGAAGCAGCATACCATGGCCTACAGAGCTGAAAGGTGGTAAGAAACCACTCTATGAGCCTTTCATGCATTCTAATATTCATGGCAAGCAAAAAGAATTTGTGCATTGTGTGGACAGAATGTAAGACTACACTCGCTACAACCAGATCAAGCCCTACAATTTAGCTTTCTAACTTAAAATGACATTTTTCACTCATTTTTGCTGAGCAGAATATATCTTACCAATAGCGTTGGATAGAAGCCTCTACCAGCACTGTGAACTGTTATATATAAATAGTGTTAACTAAAAAACATTTTCCTTAAGTGCAGATAAGTGATTTTCCTCTATAGTGCTTTAAACTACTTTACAACTGTTTTAGACATAGAATCATATTGTATTTAGTCCAAGGTCTGAGTAGACATAACTGGCATTTAGGCTCATATTGAAAGAAGCTAACCTTATTCTGCTAATTGAGTTTCCTCAGATTTGGACTTTTTAAACATCTGCACTGCATTATATCAGCAAGGATGGATGAATGAATTTTCTGTCTGATGGAGAACTGCTGTGTGAGTCTGTACCATTTCTGACAGCAGCGTATCAGGAAGGTATTCAATCAATAAGATCTGCTCGGCTCGGAATAAAGAATGAACCATTATAAGTGGTTTAGCGAACACTGCATTCACAGACCCCAAATGCTTCACACTCACTTCTCACAACTCCTACAGATTCTTTGCGAGCTCATGTTATAGAACCACTGTACTAATGTGCGTATTTTTCTTTGTGGCACGGTTCCTCTGATTGCAAAAATAAAAGCAAAAGGGGCTTTTCATTCAGTGGTTGCACCTTATCACCAAGTAGAATTATATTATTTGAACACAGAGGGGTTCGTCCATGGGCAGTATAGCGCAAACCTCTGCAAGATTCTGATTCTCGACTACCAGCACAGAATATTTTTGTCAGTTTGTGCAGGAAAGGTGTCAAGATGACCTTCAGCAAAGTAATTCGGAATAATGGCTCTGTTGAATGACAGCCAGATGATAATTCTGTCCTTCTCGTCGCTGCCTGGTGCAGTGGCCAGACAACGTAAAGTAAAATTTAACTTCACAAGGCAAAGAGGTAAAGTGATTCTCTCTTTTACCTTGAATTAAAACTCACAATTCTATGTTATCATGTAATGTCACAGTTCATCATTTTCATTCCTCACAATTCAAGGACGTTTTTCAGGGTATTGTTCCCTTTTCTAATTTTAATGCCTTTTTAGTTAACATATTTTGGAAAGAAAAATATAGAAAGTATAACTTTGGCACAGGTCTCCTTTTATGTCTTTTTAAGTATGTTACTTTAGCAAACAAACAGTAACTGTGCATTAAAATGTGCAGCGGTGTGTTCTCTGTAAAGGATTTGTACTTAGAAAGTCCATTTTTTTATGAATGACTATGAATTCTAAACCAAAGACAGCTGCAAGTATTTTTGTCTGACTATGTTTCAGCTTTTCTTGTTTTTATTGCAGTGCTTTTAAGACTTGGATGTACATAGATAACACTAAACTGCTATAAAGCTGAACAGGTGGTTTTATGTAATGCATCAGTTATGAACAATGAAAACAATGAGAAAACATCAGAAAAACAATGAATTCAAAATTTCTGCAGCTTTTCTTAATACGTTTTTCCCAGAACATTTTTGAAAATTCTACACTGTTCACTAAAAAACAAATACCATTTTTTAAAAAGAAAAAATGATGATATGGGATATTTCAATTCTTCACTGACTCAAAAATTATTAATCCAAGTGAAGCTCCTTGCTCTTGATTATAACTGGGAGCAAGCTCATCCACCTTTTCTGATGAATAATCACATTCAACAGCACTCAATAAACTTTACAGCCCTCAATAAACAGTTGATATATGCACTGAAATTGAACAATCTCACTAATGAAATTAACTAATGAACATTATTATGATAAGATAAGTCAAAATAGTCAAATATAGCTTTTTTATTGCCTATACTACTACTTGTGCAAAAAGTTTCTTTATGTGCATTCAGTGTGTTTTTAAATCCGTAGAATTTCAACTGGATTAAAGTAAGATTGGAGATTTCAGAGCAATTCATTTTAGAAATGAATGACTAAAAGGTGGCAATTTAACAATCTCATTAATGAAATGCACATTGTTATTATTATGTCAAAATAGTCAAATATGGCTTCTTATCAACTATATACTACTACTTGTGTTTGTTTATGTGTATTGATTTTGTTTTTAAATACTAAGAATTTATTTCAACAGATAAAGGCAGATTTGAGAACAATTTTTAAAGAATCAGAAGTAAATCCTCATTACATCAGGAGTTTACACCACTGCCACTACGAGGTAGCAGCCTTTGTTGAGCCCGACTGAATTTACAATCAACAGCCAAATCCCAATGCCTGTCATTTTCACCATCACTTGCATCCGTCTCTGCAGCGTCTTCTTGTTCTCCATCCTTACAGACCCTCTCCCTTGATCACAGCAATCATGTAATAGGTGCAACACCTTTATGGTGAATCGCTCCAATCCTCATGTGCTGTGTCTTCTTCGTCCCTCCCTCCCTCCCTCCACCTTTCCATCCATCATAGAGATGATGTAATCCCTCTCATCTCAGGACCTACTCTAGCAGGGAAATGGCTACAAACCAGTGAGCGTGAGTTATGTAAGAGAAGGAAGAGCGCGCTCCCCTCCCCAATTTTCCTCTGAGTGGGAGAGTAAGAAAGAGAGAGAGAGACAGGGAGAGAGAGAGAGAGATAGAGAGACAGAGAGAGAGAGAGAGACATAGACAGAAAGGGTGTGAAAGGCTTGACTCCAAAACAAGAAAAACAGGAGATGCTTTGAATTTCAATAAAAGCACAACACGAAAAGAAAACCGAGCGCCTGAATGATAATGAGTGACAGAAGAGAGAGTAGATGTAACAGAGAAAGAGAGCGAGAGAGATACGGACGCACTGACGGGTACGAGCCCTTCCCACTTTCTCATGCTCTTACACCCCCACAGGCTGATGTGTGATCATACGCTAGCTCTACTCTCTGTTAGAACAGCCTGATGGATAATGATAGCTGTCCATCTTCCCATCACATGTTGCAGTTTGCCTGATCCTGTGCCAGGTTTTAAATGTGTAGAGTTGAACAGGCCACCTGATCTGTACATTCGTTCATTCCGATAGGACAACTGAATTCCAGATTAACAAGCAATCAAGATAAAGATCAATCCTATGTCTGGGATTATATTATACGCCGGGTTTTCATCTATTTTATTTAATATTGCGGGGATTTAAAGAGTACTGTCATTTTCATTTAAACTGTGTTAACCCGTTCATCGAGCGCCATGGCAACCGGGGCCATACAGAGACCGTTAGAGGGGCAGACAAAAATGCCGTTCAATCGGGGGGCTGATGGGTGGTATGATCAAAAAGCATCAAAATGGGGTGGAGATGAGGCTTATAAAAAAAAAAAAGGACCACGTTTTGCATATTTTTACTTGCAGTGCAGAGTTTATATGTGTATTTATATCTGCCTATTTTATATCATCCTCATCTTTCTTTTTGTCTGTGCATTCGTGATATAAGTCATTTCCTCCAGGATGAATGAAGCCTTCTGATTCTGAATTTATTCATATATGTGTGTTCTGTGTGTATTTTTGCACTCTGTAAGATCTAGAGTCACGTCCTCTCATCCTGTGTATACATTTAAATAGCTGAGATGACAAGAGTTTGACTTTTTGTAGACACAGGACACTTGGCAAAGGGGCATGATGGTCAAAATCTCCCTTCGCTCATTCCTGACTGCAACCATCACATAGCTGACTTATTTCCCACTTCATGATCGTTAAGCTAAAATGACCTTTTAATAGTCTCACATGTGTGCAATTTGCATTGTTGAAGCAGCAAAGTGGACAGAAACAGAAGATGACAGTGGTAGCAGCATTCCATATAGAAACGAAAACTATACAGTAAAACAACATAATATAAGAAAAGAACTGCACACTATAAAAATTGTACGAATATAGGCGTTTGTGTATATACATGCGGAGCATTTTAACCATTCAGTCAAATCCTCTGCTAACTTAACAAGGGCAGCCAACACCCTGCCCTCACGAGGCGCTCGCTTGCCAGGATCGTTTTATGCAAAGCATTTAAGCGCCTGATTCAAATAATCGCTGCTGTCAGTGAACCAATTAAGTGAGCCTGACCAGCAGTTTATCCTGGACGAGTGAATTCGCAAGTAAACATTGTCACTGCAAACAAACCAAATCTTCATTTAAACCTTAACGATTCTAACATTAGCCTGCCACCACAAGCCAGGCCTTAAAGCTCATTAAAAACGAATCATGCCGATGGTATATTTCACCACATAGATGGAACCATCTAATATTCATAAGAAGGGGAGAGCCGTTTCATAACAACACACCAGGGGGACCAGAGAGGGCCCATTAACTCACTTATTTTATGAAGACCACTCAGGGTTCAAATATATATATCAATGTGTTACAATGCATTTCTTTGAAGGTGGAATTTCAATTGCATCCATTGTGCACATTCAGAATTTATTTTGATCAAGTATGCACTTATTTTTTGGACAAATCTGGATTCTCAGACTATTTTTACAAGGAAAAATGAAAAACTCAATTATTTGTCCACTTCTGCTGTGCAAAAAAACCCCTGTGTGTGCAAAATAACTGAATCAAATGATTATGAAACTTGAGATTTCACGATACAGATAATACTTTTCTTTAAGAACCGCAGCCGTATTGAAATAGGACCATTGTGAATTGCTTGTGAGGGAGTAGTAGCTCTAACACTCACAAAGAAACTGGTGGTTTGAATTCAGCCAAAAGCTGTTCGTTACGATTTCCATTCAAGAGGCACAATCAAATAAAGGAGGAACAACAACAGGTCCGACCACGTGACCATTTTTCCCACACTTGCAAAAAAAAAAAAAAAAATTCAATAGCTGAAGAGCCACAACTGTAAGTGACAGCATTAACTGGAGGGTGAGGCTGAGGATTCGCCCACTTTCCATCATCCATCTGACCATTATGCGTGGGAAAACACTCAAGAGAATCCTTCACAACGGGCGGCTCATATCTGTTTCTCTGCCCAATGGACTTGAGGGAGTAACAAAAGAGGGGCTAAAAGGTTCCATATTGAACCAAACAGCCCGAGAATTAACAGACTTGA
>JBBJLR010000087.1:23396441-23428144 GCA_037577145.1 Brachypetersius gabonensis
CTCTCTCTCTCTCTCTCTCTCTCTCTCTCTCTCTCTCTCTCTCTCTCTCTCTCACACACACACACACACACACACAGACTCACACACATACCTTCATTCTTCAACAACCTGCCATGGAGTTTAAAAGAGCTCCAGAACTCCAGAACGTCCCCCCAAACCTAAAGGTTGCGCTAGATCAATACATATAACTGATAAAACTGGTCTACATTTAAAGCACAGGCTGGATTTCGTTAACAAACATGTCTGTTGTCTAACGATATTGTCCCAGACTCTGGGTGTTTGCTGAGAAAGCAAACAGGCAGGATTTTTAGACGCACTGATGGCTGTGTTTGGTTAATGTGGAACAGACAGACACGATGGACACATCTCCCACAGTAATGAGGCCATTATGCTTCTTTCATGTGCTCCAAACTGAGTTAATGTGGAAAGAAAATGGGATACAGAACACAGCAAGGTCCTCTTTTGAAGTCCCTATAAAGAACAACAAAAAGCTATTAAAGTCCACAGTCGTTTCCCACTGCTGCCCCATTTAAAGGCCCGATCAGGGAGCACTGAAACTGGCAAGTCATGTCTGAGTGCTTCAAGAACATCTGACTAATACAGCTCCATCAGAACTGATGGTAATGGTGAAGGTTAATGTTAATGGTGAAAATGCTGCAGACGTGCCCATTGCAAAGTGTTTCTCATGTTCCTTTTATGGAAACCAAAGGCTCCAAAGGCTTGTTTGGAGAAGTGCAGCAGGAGTAGCAGGAGCACTGAGGGGGAGAAAAGGACATGACTAATGTGGGTGGCATGCCACTGGCAAATGTGCACAGACACCAAACCAACCAGGCTCTCATTTAGACGCACTACAAATTTAACAGAGTTTAAATTAAATTAGTAAATGCCTGCTGTACATTTTTGCAGATTTGCACATGTTTGTGTTTAAGCCACTCTGTTGCACCAGAAAATCATTTTGAAGTGTTTTAATGTACAGAACACTAAGTTGATACACATGTAGTATAAGACCACAATGGACAGGTGCTTCAGCTGCATTATCATAACTGGCTGCATGCTTCAAATAGGGAAACATTGTATTACTCCTTCATGAAGATCGTCCTAGACAATCCATTGAAATGCTGGGTTACTGCTATAAGTGTTTAAGAGTATGGAAAACGCAAAAAAAGGATTTTGGTCTTATCAAGCCAAGTAAAGTCAAGCAGGTTTATTATCATTTGAGCCATATACACACAGTACACAGTGAAATAACCATTGTGGTTATGCTTTGGAGGCCAGGCTTCATGTTATGCTATGATCCTTCAAGATATTGCTTTCATCTATTGGCCATTGACTTTCACAGTCTGTGATTGTGTGTCGTAAGCAAAACTTATGACCCAGTTGCCATGGGAACACTACACTAGAAAGGTCATGGGTGCACGGTCTCACGAGTTTTCGTGCAGCCATCGTGAAATAGTTTAATCAAAACGTGCTGCGATCACGATTTAGGGCCTTTTTTCGTGCTAGGACAGCGCTTCACTTTTTTGTGCTAAGGCAACGCTTCACTGCACTATGTGTTTTAATGCACACTGCGTAACATGGCCAGTATCTGTGCTAACTGGTGACTGAGGGACAGTAGGAGAGAAATAATGAGTTCTTTTCTTACCTTAACCTAACCCTAACCTTAACCCTAACCTTAACCTAACCCTAACCTAACCCTAACCTTAACCCTAACCTTAACCCTAACCCTAACCTTAACCTTAACCTTAACCTAACCCTAACCTTAACCTTAACCCTAACCTTAACCTTAACCCTAAACCTAACCGTAACAGCCTCCAGTTAGGTCAGATACTGGCGAAGTTACGCAGTGCACATTAAAACACAGGGTAGTGAAGCCTTGTCCTAGCACGAAAAAGTGAAGCGTTGTCTTTTTTGATTCAGTTGTATTTCATGATGAATGCATGAAAAGTCACGAGATCGGGTTAGTCATGGAAGGTCGTTTTCGCGAGGACCACTGCGTTTAAATATTATGACATGAGTGCAGCCGACTGAACTTGGCTTTGATTGAACTCTGGCTTTCATGGTCCATGGGGGTTGCCATGGATACGTCTGGTCGTGTGCGTGGGTGTTGGTGTGTGTGTGTGTGTGTGTGTGTGTGTGTGTGTGTGTGTGTGTGTGTGTGTGTGTCTCTGTCCAAGCGCTGTGGCATATTTATTCTGCATGTTGACATATACGGTACATTTCAGACCACATCAAATGTGTGCATTCATTCATGTTACGTGTCAAATAATAAAAACATTTTATCATATATATGTTTGTTTTTATTTTTCACACAACCAAAATAAAACCCAAACACGTATATTACTCCTTCTGAAACTGAATTTTATCAGTAACCACGCATACCCATGAGGGATGTCCACTGTAATAGGGACACACAAATCCAGAGGGGCTATTTCTGGTGCTTTAAATGCACCACAATGCTCTCCAAAAAAAGACACATCCATTCAATATAATCCGAGAAGCTATTAAAGGTACAACAGAGATGAGTAGGTGACGTAAAATCCTGACCCCCAGACGTGCCCTTCGATTTGAGAAAATGAGGAACAAATGAATGATGGTCTGACCCATTTAATGCCCTCTGATGCCTGCCCCCAAACAGACCCACCCCAACCTCAGCTATCAGTCACTCCATCTCAGTGGCGACGCCCCAACAGGAGCTCTATCTGATGTTGGATTTAGGTAATCCCACTACCCCATTTTCAGTCCTAGATTTGGGTTTTGGACACAATAGCTAAAAGCCATCAGTAGTGTAAGCCTAGGGATATTAGGTTTTCTTAAGTAAAATGGTTGTAGCAGTAATCTGATATGTGACTATAATACAATACAGTATAAAACAATATTGTGGTCAGACTTTGGAAACTGTGAGACACTGACTGGCAAGCTAGTTAATGCAGCACCAATAAACAGTTAAAGCATACCATGATCCTTTTGTATTAATTTATAGTCAGGTTGGGAAGAAATCTATATACAGAAGAGCTACTTGAGTAGCTATGCTTACTTTGTACTAATATTCACTGGCCATTTTATCTGCTCCATTTACCATATGGGTACACTGTATAGTTTAAAATGTACATTTGTATGTATGTATGTATTGATGTATTTATTTTTACATTAATTTTTTCATGTTATTTAATTGAGTGTCATTCATCTGTTTCTTTGTATTATATGCTAGCCTCCTTTAACCCATTCATTGATGGTGAGGATCCTCAAAGGTCTACAGCAGTGAGCGTTTATTATCTGAGTGGTGGATCGTTCTCCGCACAGCAGCAGCCCTGATACAGCAGTGGAATGTTAAAGTGTGTGCGTGGAAGAGTTTACCACAAGCAGAAGGGCTGCTGGACTTTTTAACCACTGCTGGGCTTTGAATAGTCCACCTGGTGTATAGAAACATCCAGACAAACCCAACCACTGATGAAGGACTACAGCGTCAGATGAACCATAACAGATTCTATTTGTCCAATAAAACACTGCTGCACAGTACACACACATTCACATGCCACTACTATGTCAAAGTCACTGCTGTGCTGGTGGGTGGTGGCCTAGTAGCTAGGATACTTGCCTCTGGACCAAGAGGGCATGGGTTCAAATCCTACCTTCAGTATGCAAATACAGCGAAAGAAGTTCAGTGCTGTGCTATGATGTGTTCACGCCACTTTACTTATAGTAAGGGAGACATAATACAAAGTAGGTGGACCTACTAGAGTGGCTTGTCAGTGGAGACAGTGCAAAACTATTTCTCAAATCTTTGATCTTTTCAATAAAGAATAGCCCCTTTAGAGAGCAACACAGTAAAGCAGTTGGTTGCTGATGCAACCTTGTGCAAGTCTTCCATGCAAACCTGCCGATCATGAGATGTCCTCTCAAATGAATGTATTAATGTAATTTCAGCAAGTAATGTTACTGTTAGGTTGCAATTCAACTGGGCCTTTATCCATAGCGGTTTTCCAACCAATAGAAAGTACTCCATAAAGTCACAATATATAGACTAATTCAATGCAAACTACCAGCACACTCATATCTATTGAACAGTAGAATCACACTACCGCTGACCACATGAAGATGGTATTCCTAAGTGCTTGAGGATTTTTTTTTTTGTTTACTTGAAGTGTGCTTAACAGTAGTGTGCTTGGCTAGATGTAATCGTGGGCTTAGTAACTAAGATACGTTTTGGAGTGGACAAGCACAAAGCCGCTTGGTTCAATTCACTTTACTTTTCACTCACTCGCACTCTCTCTGCCACACATACACACACACACACACACACACACACACACACACACCTCATGGGATCCCCAGACGCTTTTGTTTTTGTTAAGTAAGCCGCATCATTTGAATTGGGGGGGGGCGGGGGCAAGCCTGGAGCGAACAGGGGTGACAAACACACAAAGCAAGGATGGGTGAACTGGAACATGGGCAGCACTCCAGGGGGCCAAGCTCCCCCATCCCCAAACATCCCAATCACTGGCTCCCACAAGCAGCATTTGTGCTGTAATGAATCCGCTCATCTTTTGGCCCTTTAGAAAATAAAATCCAGGAATTTCTCAAGAACGACTAAGAACAGAACCTCGCTTGTCCTAATGAACTATGGCTTACTTTTGCTGACCCTTTCATTTCCTATAAATAAAGATAGACCAGGAAATGCTGTGAACTGATAGAGAACCTTTACATTATGAATGCAATGCACTCTGACTTACAGTGAGGATGGCGGTCATAAAAATGTTTATTCTTTCATATTCATTTTATTCTGTCTATAACGTGTTCTAACGCTGTCAAAAAGAATCTAGCTTTACGATAACGTATCCCTGATTTCCCAAGAGCGCCAGATTTGCAGATGCAGATTTGCCCCTGGACCTGATGGAATAGCTTAACAGGCTTCCACTCGCACGTGCACACACACAGCGCTCTTACACGGGGTCAACAGACATGATTGACCTTATATTCCCACGACAAGGCGCAATCAATCTCGCTCTTAAAAAGACATGAACGATGGGGCCGTGAAAAAGTGGAGAGTGAGTGCCATGACTCTTCCTCTTCTCTGACTCCCCTGTGCCCTCTCTCTAAATTATCTTTGTTGTCAGGTTTAAATCCCTCCCTAGCTAGTCCATAATCCTTTTGGCCCAGATTCACTGGGGTGGAGAGCTCATTATGACATCAGGGGAGTGGGCGTGTCTAAACCCTTAAATACTGCATCGCATGCTGGAAGCTGCTTTAAAACATCCGTCAGCAAGGCACTATCCTGCATTATTGTCAGGGACAAAATGCGGCACAGAGTGAAAGACAATGCACTTTCGCAGTTACGCTAATAAATCCCATTCATTGCTGCTGAAGAGGAAAGAGAGTGTGTCAATCAAAACAAGGCAAGCGAATCTGCATCAGGTTGACGACCAGTGCTTTGGGTGATTGAGACGTCACAACAGACATTGAAAGACACAACAGACATCGCCACAACACACACACAAGAGCATAAGCACATACTGGGAATGCGTTCATTACAGTCGAAAGCCTTTCTTGGGAATCTTGTGCATATACAACAATATACTTTCTCGAAATACCAAGGTGGTACACAGGCAGTGACTAATCAGTTGAAATAGCGGCCCAGAGAAAACAATTAGCAAACAAATGAAGCATTCTCTGAATGCTTCACTGCACATGTACAGCACTCCACAGTTTACAGCTCAGTTGGATAAAAGGCTCTGCTCACTCTGCAGAGAAACGGCCCACACCATTCAGCGCTGAGACAGCTCTTTTATACCACCCCTTCCCATCAGCACCATACTTTGTGGAGGAACACCTTTGTGCATTTTGAAAAGTTCAGCAACGTTTTTTGGTTCTTTGGATTTGCACCAGTGCCTCAAGGCTAATGTTGGTAACACTTAATAGTTAATACTTAACCATTAGCATGTGAATCAAAAATCATGATCCTCCTGAGAAACGAAGAAAAAAAGTGTCTTACAATTTCATTTTTGTGTGATTTCCTGTCTATTTGGGCCTAAAAACACCTTACACCTTTCTTTGAATATATTTTTCATTTTAATTCCCCAGCACGTCCACTGTAGATGACAACAGGAGGATTCCCTTGTGAAAAAAACTAAATTTTGAAAATAAAAAATGCAATATTAACCCAAGAACACATTCAGTTTGATCCAAACAATACAATTCTGTATCACTCTTCTGTTGCTTGTTGCTTGCAAGGACAACAAAACATGTATTTTAGTTCAACAGTGAATTAAAAGTCATAGAACATCCTCTGGGCAAATACAACCTGGAAGCATGCATTATTTTAGGATAAAAAGAGGAACATCTTGCATTTGGTGCACCTCATGTATGTCCTGCCATTGCAGTCCTTGTTCCCAGCATGCAAACCCCTCACATGACACATCACTGGGAAGCCCAGGATTTCCTCTACAGAAGACTATAGGGCTTGATGGGGTATCTCCAAATACTTAAGGAAGATACAAGTGAACAAAATGTCCATTATAATGGACATAAATTAATGGGTCGGGTCTCAGGAGGTTATATCTTTTGAAATTTTTATACGTTTTTGACTTAGTTTCAAGATGGCTGCACTTTAGTGAGGATGAGACACAAAATGAAATAAGATTCATTGTTTATGATCTACAAATGTAAAAACAGGTGAAGTAGTGTGAGCTAACCAAAAATGAGCTTGAAATGAGCTTCAGTTTTATGCTGTTAATTGTGGTTATTGGTTTCACAGTCCTATGCTTTTTAGAATCAGCGTGTCTTCATTAACCAACAGAACAGAAAATCATTACATAGAATTTCCATTTTTGGCCAAACTAATCATTCAGACTGTGAAATCGAACCAAGTATAAAACGCATGTCTGATCTATACAGCAGTGCATCAGAAAGGCCTGCAATAGCTCTGGATAAAAAATGATTGGAAATTGTGCCACCATTGACAATAACATTTCTCCGAACCCTCTAGTGGTCAGCAGTATGTCCGCAGCCTTGGAGAAAAACAACCGTCTACAGCTTCTGCTTTACAGCCAAGACGATTTGAATGCTCGGAGAGTTCCTGTGGTAACAGCGGGTATTCTGGCAGGCAGCACACAGAAGATAACATTCAAAAACACGGCTGGCAGAGCTGCATTCTTCCCGGCCATCGTGATTCAGTTTGTGTTTAATGGCAGGGAGCGAGGCGAGGTGAAGGCAGTGTGTGAGGGAAGATTAGGTGGGGGCAGGTGGGCTTCTTGTTGCTAAGTAACTGATGCTGCTAGGTAAATGAGCTAACCGGACAGTCACTGGTCTCTTTTCGCCACTAAAAACTGGCAATGACTGCTTGAACGCTTTTCAAGCTTTCCAACACGTTGAGCCTGTTTTCCCACAAAAAACTGCAGAACTGAAAGAATAACTAACAAATGCACTATTATAATGGGAGCGCTGCCAAACCCCACTCACTTTATCCTCTTGATAATGGCTGCACTCGTCACTCTTACAGCTCTTACATGGTGAATATAGTTCTTCATTACCAAGAAAGGTATTTTGATGGACACGAAGCTGGTGAATAACAAAAACAAGCAAGACTTACCAAAAGTTTCCGAAAATAGCTGTGTGTTCAAACGTTTGCAAGGGATTTGTCATCTCACTTTTTGAAAAAGCAACAATAATAATGTCCCCGAATACTTTAACAGTAATAAGACCACCAAGCTGAAGCCAGAGGGAAACTGCTCTTTTCCTTTTGGAGGCTTTTAGTGGTCAGAAAGAACACCATTAACAGTCTAAGCAAAACTAGCAAAACTACAGAGAAAGAATTTCAGGGCGTTCACATATAACAAATGGATTCTTTAGTTTTACAAACTCCTTAACAACTTAGGCCACTTTTCCTACAAGACAGGGTTATAAAAAGAGACAAAAGAGTAAGATGGAATAAAGAGGAACTCTTAACCTGACTAAATAAAATTCCCCTTTATGCCAAATTGCTGTCAATAAACATAGAAGTTTACCCAAAGTTTACTCCCGTAGCCCTCATTTGTTCCCAGGAGTTGTGATTGATAACAAACTGTAGACACTTACATGACATCTGATATTAGCATCATTTGTCCAAAAGATTTAAAATGGCTACAAACACTTTTTGTAGCTTTGTAACATTTTTGTCCATTTGTTCTAGATACCATTGTCAGAAACTATGAGTATCATTATTTGACATTACTCAATAATAACCGAAGTTTCAGTAACAAGTGTGTGTTAAATACTATGCATCTGTGAAATAATAATTAGTGAGTTTAGTCTTTCATTAGTTACTAGCTGCATCATAGTTCTGGTGTGAAACACCATGTTGGGTAATGAAGTCGGGTGAAAAACAGGAAAAATTTGATTACAAATGATTAAAATTGAGTACATTTGATTCTTTTTAATGCTTGATTGTGTAAATGACGTCCTTCGAAATCTAAGATGAGATAGGGAAGCTGGAGCTGGTGGTCTGGTGTTTAGGTAGTTGCCCCTACTATCAGAGGGCCATGGGTTTGAATCCCAGGACTGCCCGTGGCACCATTGCCAGAGGTTCCCTTGAGCAAGGTACCATCCCAACACAATGCTCCCTGGTCGCTGCATTGGTAGCAGCCCACTTCTTCACTTGGTGAATGGGTTAAATATAGAGAATTTAATACTGTGTGACCATAAGGGGCCACTTTATGTTCAAACACATCTTATGCAAAGGACTGTAAAAATAGAGAAACCATAATACCCTACATCTTGGCTAGAAGAAGGAGAGCAAGTAAACAAATAGACTCTGAGCTTGTCACATTATAAACCACAGCAGAAGCTTTACAGGCATTATCACGGTTTGTCTATCAAGCCAGCAACTGTAATAAAGGAAAACAAGCCCGCAGAGCTAATCCAAGATAAAATCCTACTTTAGGACAGTCTTAGCCCTCGAATAAGGAGTATTTGTAGATCTCCTTGGTGATTCCAAGCCATAATCCAATTTGGGGAGAATCCATATTGGTGTTTGTGCAACAGCATTTGGGAATTCCTCAGAATGGCTAAACGGCCAAAACAGATTTCCAAAACAAAATGCTCTTTTTACCATAAATCTAGACAAAAGTTGGCTTGTTCAGTTTTGCACCGAATCTACGAGGTTAATGATCAAATAATGGAGCTTAGCATCAAACTGTGCACTATGAAACACAATGTGCTTAAATGTGCTTAACCCTACCTTAATTCACCCCTGAAAATACACCAAACCCCTTCATTTGAATTAGGCGGCTATTCATTTGTGAAACCGATCCTTAAAACTAGATTGAGGGCATGATTGTGAAACCCCTTAATCCCTGAATGGGTTAATTCAAAAGGTTCTCTTATTTAAGGGTCAAATTTGAAAAAGTGAGGCGAAGATTCAGTTGTTTTACCCCTTAATCAGCCTTAATCTGTGCACTCTTTCCCTAAGTTTTACATCATTTTAAAATTAAGGTGTTTTGTAGTTTATTAATGAAAAACAATTGTCATAGTGTCAGAAACCACATGAGCAAGTCATTACAAGATTACTTAATAACTTAATAGCTAATAGGTTAATTTGATGCAAGTTTGCAGGATCCTAACATAGTTGCTACAGATTTCTGTTGCTTGTAAGATGCATGGCCACATTGCTTCAGTGCAAAACTACAAAAGCAAACTTAGGGCCGAAAGACATCAAGCATCAGTGATCAGTGACTGCTGGTGGAGGACGAGTAGAAACCCCTTATTCCAGAGACACAAAGACAAGTTAACCTAGAAGCTTAAGGCCACCACATACTACCACATCCACCAATGTCCTTGTTCCTACCATAGACTAATGATGTGGTTAGTGTATTAAAGTAATTCAGTCCAAAAATGCAAATGTACCCAATTTCTCCATTACCACAAATGTAGTCAATTAATGAAGCAGCCTTCAGTCCAAAATGTGCTGAAGCTACAAAGCTAATGAAATGAACAAGGAATGTAAGCAAGTACGCACCAATTAGCATCATGTAAACTACATGGTTAAATGAACACACTCATGCCTCAGACCACAGCAAGTTGTTTGTTAACCTCAGTTGTGGTTTCTTGCATTGTTTGACATACTAAACAGAAAAGAATGAAAGCCTCACATGGCTAAAATCAGACATTGCAGTCATTTTGAGTAATGGATCATGCATATTTTCACATTTTTTACGTTTTTGGCAAGTATGTGATGATCTAAGCATGCAGTTTGTTCATTGCTAATTGGTGGGACACTCTGTTACTTGTTGCTTAATTTGCTTCATAGTTCCAGTTCAAAAACTAAGTAGCACATTTTGGAAACTAAACACGGCTTTATTGATTGTCTGCATTTGCGATAATCGAGAACTTTGGTCAATTAGATTTTTTTGGACAGAATTATTGCTTTAGTATATAAACCACATCTATGGTTAAGTTCGCACTGTGGGAAGAACAAGCAAATTTTGGAAGTCAAACATGTCTCAGTAGATTTGTAAAATTCTGTAAATTTGCTTATTTTTCTCAAACTACGACTCCAAGTGAAAGAAGGAAGCACCAGTAAGGATTAGGACAATAAAATGCAACACCACAAAAAACGTTTTCTGAAAAATGCACTGGGATACACTTTCTGATTTCTGAAATACTTTTATGACAGTATAAGTGCTATTTATTCAACTTGCATGAAAAGAGCACAAGGTACATATGAATGTAAAAAGAGTCATTAGGAGGCCTGTGTTCTGACTCCTTTCAAATAAAAAGTCAAGAGCAGTTTGACAGCTTGGCTAATGTAACAACACAAGTTGAAAAGAACGCAGAAATGCAACACACAATTAGAAACTCCATTAAAAGTGACCCCTGACTCTATTACATGATATTGCCAAAGTATTAAGCCTCGCCAAGCACCTATCAAAAGAAATTTCCTTTTGAAATAAACCTCAGCAATGCATTCAAGCAGCCAAAAATAAATATCCGGTGTATTGTCATTTCCTTTCCCTCTTCATTAATTCTGGGTTATGGGGAGTTATTTTCTTTAAGAGACGGGACTTTAGAGCCGATATGAGCCAAAGATGAAAGAACTTACCCATTTTATTGCGTTTGCAGAGTCTGGGCAGCCAGTGCTTTAGCTAAGTGAATGGAAAAGGGGGCAAGCCGGTCCTGCAAAACTAAACTAAAGTGTGTGTGCACCCACTGTCCCATTTTGGGTCACTTCAATGACGTCACTGCTTGGGGGACCCAAATGGGGCCCCCTTCATCCAAAGTTCTGCACAAAGAGGTGGTGGTGGAGTTGTGTTTGGAAGTAAGGGTCATTTTGAATTGGTTTCCAGCATAACTCAAATCATTAAGATGCAAACAAAGCCAGAGGGGGTTGTTGTATCATGCTCTATTCTAAAGAAACCCTATTCAGAAATCTTGTTTTGGCCTAACATGTATATATATATTTTTTTTTTATCCCACAGGGAGCTGTGAGCAAAACAGTTCCCAAAGAAAAAATACCTGTATTTTCAGATCAACATTACATGTAAAACCTAGAACACACATTGGTTATTCTGAATAGTAACTATAAGAGCTTTATACACAGGGTATACATTCAAATGCCTGGTTCCCATCGCCACAAAGAAACCTTTCTGTCTGAATGGCATTGTTCTCATTGAGTTAAGCAGTTTTTTGTTCTCAGTGCTCTCTCTCTAAAGGTTAGTATTCCTCTTTTAATTTTAAAATGGAATTCTATTTAGAAGCTACGATGTATCATTCAGCAATTCCTATCATTAATTCTTTAGCTAACATGTATTATATATATGTAACATATGTATTATGTGTAGTTACTGCAGCCGTGAGTTTAAGAAGCTAGAAGTACATCATCATTAGCACCCTAATCTTTACAGCTTCATGGAATACTTTGTTGATGGTTCAAAATGGTCTAAGGTCCTGGTGTGCATTCAAAACAACTGAAGGCTACAGGCATGAAACTCTCAGAATAAATTATATACCACTTTTCGTAGCCGTGAGCCGAGCAAACTTGAGTGCTGAAATTGTACGGGGGTAAGAAGGACTGCTCAGAGAAGGGCGAAGGAATATAAATTGCCGGATGCTCGGAGAAAAGTAGCCATGACAACCAGAATCCGGGCAGGCTGGGAACTCTATTCAAGTTTGGGCCGTATGGCACGGCGCCAAAGGCTCCCCCCGAGTGGGGAAACACACAGAAGAGCCGAGAAGAGCCAAGAGCTGCTGCCTGTGGAGCCAATGGCCAAACTCTTATGCGCCTACACTCATGATTTAAGTTCACTGACTGATATATTTGAAAGGATCCTCTCCTGCTCACTCAAAAGAGGAAAACCAGAAAGAATGACAGGATAACTCAGCAAGACGATGCAAAATATCTTACAGTTAACCTAGTGAGGGAGAGCTTTGAGAAGGATAGTCAGTATATAATGACCCATTTTAAATAATCTGGATTATTCATGTTCAAAAATGTAAAAGGCTGATCATAAGCGGTCTATATTTGCAGGTCGAGACATGTTTTGTTCATTTTGTAAGTGAAAATAAGCGCTCAACCTCTTCTGAGAACACAGCATTAGTTTATTTCCTGAGTTTAACATAGAAAAGACAAACTAAATATACAACATACAACTTTTGCACAGTAAAATAAACTATTCTATATGCTATAAAAGGTTTAAAGAACTGCCAAATAGTTTGTAGGTCCTTAGAAGAACAAATAAACAGATACAGCTTTAATGTATGTGAAGGTTCTTGACACTCAGATCTTTACACAGATCTTTAAGTGGAAAAAATAGTTCTTCTATAGCACCACTCACAGAACCCTTTGAGGCATTTTCATTTCAACCTGTCCAAGTCTATTCCTGCATTAAAACTTTTGGAAACAAATGACGGTGAGGATAAAAGTTAGGCTTAAAATAAAAGGTGTTCATTGATAGAATACTAAATAAGGACAACAGTTACCTGCTTCCTCCTATAAATTAATCTGAGCATACATTTTATTGTAACTGAAATCCGTGCATGGAGTCTGGATAGAAAGGCCAGCTGCACTGATTAACACAGGAGTGCAGATCAGTGCTATTTCTGTAACTGGTTGAAAATGCACTTTACTTTACATAGCTTTGCACTCACCCTTAATCTTAAATTTAAGGCTTTAATTCAGGAGGTTCTATTATTTAAGGGGCAAATTTGAAAAAGCATGAAATTCAGTAGTTTTACCACTTAATCAGCCTTAATCTGTGCCTTTTTTCATTTGATTTTTCTGTTTCCTGTTAAAATCTTCCTAATATTTTGTAGGTCACCCATGTGCCCCAAACAGCTCTGTCCCATGGTGTCATGGACTCCAAGACCTCTAAAGGTGTGCTATGGCAGCGGCACCCAACCTTTGTGTGCGCCACGGACCAGTTTCATGTTAAACAATATTTTCACAGACCGGTATAGATACAACTAAAAACAAATCATTTGTTTTTTACTCATTTTTGCTCGCTTTTGGGCAAACTGTTTGATGTACTGTATCATGGCAATGAGACAAGCATGGACGTTTGTAGCAGCTTGGGGGGTTTGTGGTATGGGATCTGGGCCGGAGCCCCCTTATCTGGGCTATACAAAACATGCTCATGCAGTTCTTTGGACAAAATCACTCTCACATAAAGAGATCTCACCAGCTTTATTCCAGGCAGTTTCAGTCCCTTTCAAAACTAAAAGGTTAAGGGCTATGTCACTTTTATACAAATAAGCTGTTGCTGGCCACGTCCCACCCATCCCATGCTTAGGCTGCGCGTGTAAAACAGGCGCTATCCAGCCCTATATGTTTGACCCGAGTCGGTCCCAGTGCGAGATGAACACACCACTTTATGCGTGACTTGCCTCTGCCTGTAGCCACAGCGCTCATCGTCTTATGCATGCTTGTAAAAACAGCAGACAAAAATGGCGGATCTTAAAGTAATCTAGTGGATGGGGGCTCGACAAATGAGGGGTGTACTTGACCTGAAACAATGTTTAGTTAGGTGGCAAGTGTCGAAGTTACATTCACATTAATGCAGGACCCAAGATTTCCCCGCAGGACATTGTCCAGAGCATCACACTGCCTCCACGACCTTACCTTCTTCCCGTAGTGCATCCTAGTGCCATCTCTTCCAACAGTAAGCAACTCACATGCCCCTGAACGTCCACATGATGTCCTTTTGCTTGGCCATTTTTCCTGTTTCCAACAAATCAGTATCAGGAACTGACTGTTCAGTTGCTACCTTACACATCCCACCCCTTGTCGGGTATAGTTGTAACAAAATAATCAATGACATTCCCTTCAGGTGGTTCCCCTCAGGTTAAAATGCTATGGCGGATCTATGTAAATCTTAATATTAAATAATTGTGTGGTTGAAAGAAACTTTCAAGATGTAAACAGACAGTCATGGTTGGTTTAATGTCAAAACACTTAAAACTTTAAATAGTTAAAACTTGAAAAAGGTTTCAAAGTACAGTTTCTTAAAGAACATTCACTGAAACAGATCCTCATGGAATGAAACTACTTGTATGCTCTTGCTTCAAAGCACCTTTATAAGACTAGACAAGTAACAGTGCAACACCAAACCCATTGCGACACACAGTCATTTAATATGAACCCATTTTATGTAACTCATCACACAAACATATTAAAAAAAATGCTCTCATACAAAAACTGCACCAGAAAGTGCAAGGCATGCCAAACTCTCTTCATGGCAGAGGGAACACGGAGGACAGAGGATGCAGACGAACCGCGATGGGCTGAAAATGAGGGGGAGGCACTGACCTAGTTAGTCAGAATGGGTGCCTTGGAAAAAAAAATGCATGCGGCATCTGCATCATTCATGGACTTGGAGGGGAAAAAATGAGAGTGATGCAACGTGTAAAATTAGAAAAGGTAGCAGGTCAGGCGCAGTCCATCAGTGATGAGGAGGATTAGCCAACTACAGTCATGACACAGCCCTAGAGTGACATCTTACAATGCATGGATTGTGAGTCTGACTGTTTCACAACCTAAACACGCAGCTCAACAGCAACAACAAAGAAAGCTATTGAAGAAATACCCCAGCTTTCCTAGATTATCACAGACAATAAACTGGACCTATTTCTCTGTACTCCAAAACTAAAACATGTTCACTTGAACCTCACTTATAATAAAGTCAGTGGATGGAGTGACTACTAAAGTGTTTTGTTTGTTTTTTAAACCAAATACAATAAATGTATTGTTCATAGTCATATTGTTGCTATCAGGACAAAACCTCATACCATTTCAATAGACATGGATACTTACAGAATAAGCCTGAAGCAACTGACACTTGCTTTCTGTTATAAAGAATTTCAGTTTATTCATCAGCTCAGGGAAACCCTTCAGTGAATTTATTGTCTGTGCTATTCGGTTGAAGACAAAGTTTAAGCAGCAGTTAGTTTAAGTCAGTTGCTGCTACAGGTTTAATGGTATAACAGGCCAGTAGTTGGGCTGCTTGCGGTCACAGTTACGGTCGAAGGTGAGCTGCATGGCTGCCTCCATGCCTTGGATTTTGGCGGCATCTTTGCCATACAGCTTCTTCATCTCAGCAGTCCTCCTCTCGCCTGGCCGCTCGGCAGGGGGCTGGCCGCTACGCCAGGACGGCCGGTGCAGGTCCCCGTCGGCCAGGACGTAAGCTTCCTGTTGCTCTGCCTCCATCTGCTGTTGCTTTTCTGTAGAGACAAGGGAGGAGCTGATTTGACAGGAAACATGTATGTAGATGTACACTGAAGAAGTTTATTTTCCATCAAATTTCAATTTCAACACTGTACCCTTACTCTAAAATGCATTGGGGAAAAATCTTCATACCCTTACATTTACCAGTTTTCCAGCTTTTAGTAGCATCTGAATGGGAAAGGTTGCAAAAAATAAAAACATCTGCAGGATGTTTAGTTCTTTAAATGTTAAGGGTGAAAACTTTTATATGCAGCATGTATGTTAGGCTCCGCTACTACAGAATACTGATATTACTAAAAGAGATTACCGTGATGAACAGTTCTGGGCTTCACCCTGACCTAGATTCACATAAACCATTATCATCAGTTACACTCTGAGCTGTCTTCTTGAAAAGAAATACTCCAATGTTTTTCAGTGTAGAGCCAATTTGCTGCATCTGTGGCATCTATAGCTGAATGTATCGGAACAAATTAACTGCTTTTATAAAATTATAGCATTGAAAACCAAAAACATTATATATATACATATATATATATATATACACACACACACACATCACACATATACATATATAACCAAAAAGACTTGTTACAATTGTGAATTCCTTTTGGGTGCTGTATATAAAATGTTCTTTAAAGGACCATATGATGTTTTCCACAACAGTTTAAGCTCCTGTGGTTCACTAAAGAGTGCTTGAAGAGCCACCCATTCGAATTTGATATAAGCCAGTTTTGAATTCAGTGTGTTTGTTTGAGAGTTATTATTGTCCATGGAACCTGGCAGCATGTCATAGTAAACTGAGATTAAAGGACAAATATGCCTTTAAAGACTCAAATAAAATGAGCTAAAACAGTAGTTGTGCCCTAGTTGTACATTTGCCAACTAAGAAAATACTAAATACATCAGTACATATTCAAGCGAATTGGGTTTAGCAGTTCCTGGTTAGGGTTGCTTAAATGCTTAATCAGAAACAGGCAGTTCTTTACACTAGAATGTCCAAGAAAATCACCCAAACAGTCCAAAACTTTGTTCAAATCGCATCCAGATCTTCATTAAGGTCATACAGACTTGTCAGTGTGATTTAAGACACAGTCCTCTAATTTACTAAACTGACTGCTCTGTGAATACCAGGCCTGGATTTGCCTAAATTGGCTGCTTGTTGCTGTGAAGTTGTTTATTCTTTATGGCGCAGAATAAGTCATACTGAGTCCTAAAACGCGTGGACTAGTCTGTATGACCTAAATGAAGATCTAGATGTGCTCTGAGCAGGTTGAGAAGTTACATAGAAGATTTGGGTTACTAATAACTACTAATAACTCAAAACAAAATATTCATAACTGTCTTGGCTGATTGACAGCCAAGACAGATAGATAAAGTTGTGAAACTTAGTGACCCACTCCTTTTAATAACCTAATATAGCCTAATCAGCAAGTCATCATCTAATCACCAATTCCTTTCGGAATGACCAAAAAGCCCACAAAGGAAAAAACGGACTTTGCTGCCAGTCAGGCTGAAGTGAGCCAACAGCAGGCCAGTAAGCAGCTCTGTGTGACGGGGAGGACAGTCATGAGGATAATGAGCTTCTGCCGTTCTGGCCCTTATCTAATGGGCTTCAGCATGAAAGACTTGTCTGTGCAAAACAAACTGAGGAGGACTTTCTGGGCTAAATTTGATGTGGCCTGGAACAATGACTCTAAGCTAGTCCACATGAGCCACCCGCATCTTATCTTTGATGAGAAGAATTAATCACACTTGAAACCACAAAAGGGGAGCGTGTCAGAAAATGGGACGTACGACTACTAAAAACAAATGAACAGGCAGCAAAAGAATTAGCAAATGGTGCAAATATTTTCCAAAAAACTTCTCCTATTTCATATATGCTTGCTCAGACACTCACTCAGCTCCTCCTTGTGCCGCTCCGTCTGAGCAAAGAACTGCCGTAGCTCAGCCGAGATCTCCATGTTGCTGACGTTGCATTCCAGCTCACTTTCTTCTGAACACTCGGACTCATCCTCGTCCTCACTCGCCGAGTCATCCTCCCCTAGGACACAACCAGTCCACAAAGTGGATTAGTCTTGATCTGTACAAAAACTGGGAAAAGGTGACTTGTTTCTTCTAAACCACTTCCCTATAATATATACAGTACAGGAGGTCCTTGAGTTACGCCACAGATCCGTTCCTTCGACTGCGATGCAACCCGAATTTTGGTGCAAGTTGAAACACATCCTAGCCTTACTGATCCTAACACAGCTCTAAAATCATAAAAACAGAACTAAGCCACAGAAAAAGGAAATCTCCCTCACTCATCCAAGTTACTGCGTATTCTTCCACTGCACGCGACCAAACTAGTTCACCCACGTAGTCCGTAAGTACAAGGCCAAGTCGAGTGGAAGTGAGCGTTGTAAACTCTAAACGTTGTATATGTCAAATGTCAAAAGACTGCAATTCACAATTTTAATCGTTTATTTCTTCGATATTTTTTTTCGTCATAAAATAAGAAATTGCTTTCTTTCAGAACAGAATGAAATTCGCAGAATGAATCTATTAGTTGTTCTAATAATAGTCCATTACAGAAATAGTCTTTAGTTACGCCCCTACCTTCCTCTTCCCTCGCCTCTACTCGGCCCCGCCTCCTCGCCGGCCCACGGGCTCTGTGCTCCATCTCTTCACTGTGCCAGTCTGCATATCGTGGCATGGCAGCAGGGAACACAGGATACAGTGCAGGTCCATAAGCAGCCTGCAAGGCCTTGCTGTATGCCCGCCGGTGCCTCTGGTACCAGCCCATGGACTGCTGATAATGCTGCCAGAAGCGGGCATAGACAGGGTGGGCATACCACGCGGCCATGTCGCGCTGGCTGGCCTGTGAGGGAGAAAATGTACAGTCAGACATTCGTGGATCGGTCACAACACTAAAACCACTGGTGAAGTGAATAACATTGATTATTTTGATACAGTGGCACCTGGGATATTTTCAGCAGCAGGAGAACAGTCAGTTTATCAAGCTGATGTGTTGAAAGCAGGAAAAATGGCCATGTTAAGGGGTCTAAGTAGGGGAAGAGATGGCAACAGGATGCACTATGGGAAGAAGACAAGCCGACAGAGGGACAAATGTTCTGCAGGGAAACTTTGGTTCCTTCAATAATGTGGATGTTCCTTTGACCTGTTCCACCTACATTAACATTTCTGCAGACCAACCTGAAGTGACCTCTCTCAAAAGACAATGCGCCCTGCTACACAGCAAAAATGTAAGAATGGTCTGAGCATCTGTGGAATATGCTGGACGAACTGGTCTGGGCAAAGAGATCTCGTGGAGTACATGATGGATCAGAGCTTTTTCTGATAACATCACAGTCGCAGGGAGGTGTTTTTAACGTTATGGCTGAAGGGTGTGCACTGAGACGAGCAGCTTGTGAAACTGAAAAGTGTTCGGGAAATAGAACTGTCATCACTGAAGGCCAGGCATAGTGGACAGTTGACTTCATATGTAGTCCTCACTTAAAGTACTATACAAACTGTACAATCAGTGTACTCAAAAATATCCAATTTATTCAAAAAAGCAAGAAATGTCATCTGTCGAGCCATCAGAAGACAGCACAAGGAAACAAAAAAGTTATTTAAGGAGTCACTAATGTAATGGTTTTACACAATATTTAATAACTTTAACAGTTTAAGCCCCTGTAGTTTTATATAGAAGAGTGTTTGAAGTTATAATTGTGGCATAATTTACAGCTTTAGGGGACATACAAAGCACATTGGACAAGTATCATACCTTAACCTTACACTATATGGGTATATACACTAACTTTACTGAGACTGCTTACAAATACATAGAATTTAATTTGGAGTTGGTCCGGAGGCAAGTATCCTACCCACTGAGCTACCACCACCCTGGGTCTAGGTTCGTCCCATTACTTTTTGCCATGTAGTGTAGCTCCACCGAGAACAGGTACACACACTAGAGCAGCGTTCTTACCATAATGCAGGTTGATCTGGCGTGAGACGTGTGATCTACAGCAGCAGCAGTAAGATCTGGCTCATAAACATGATGCTTTTCTCTTGTCTATAAAACTTCTCTACCTATTTCAGCACCATGCGTCTCTCCTGCGCGCAAGGATTGTGGGAAAACACCCGACAAATAAAAAGACGTCATGTGTTGCATCCTGTTTTATTAGGAATACATTTTTATTTGCCAGGTACTCTTTAATAATGTAATATTGAACTTGTGTGTATATCGGGGTTTACAGTGGCCTATGTTTTGTTTTTTGGCACTCATCACTGTGTGGGGTGGCGGTATTAACGAGGGAGCTACTCTCACTCACACACACACACACACACACACACACACACACACACACACATTCATAAATACATGCATACATACATACATCACACACACACACAAACTATACTGGATGCTTTTGGGGGGTAGATTTTTGTTGCAGTATGTTAACATTTTGATTTAACGTGTCAAAACAATTGCGTTATTTTTTCAAATTATTTAGTTACTTTTACGGAACAGTAATAATAATTTTTATTATAAAGACCCAAATCTCAAAAAATCTTGAGTGAAAAATGAGCCAAAATTCTGAGTTTATTGCTTTGAGATAAAACACAAATAACAACAACAATAATAATAAAAAACAACAGCAACAATAATAATAATACGTATTATTATTATTATTATTATTATTATTATTATTATTATTATTATTATCTTCATCTTCATCATAAAAACGTGTACTGTCATTACAACGTGGGACTTTTACTCTAGCGGAAGCGTGTAGGTGGTCTGATGACAGAAGAGAAGGATGGCGGCGTACCTGGCGTCCATCTTCGGCACAGAAAAAGACAAGTAAGTAAAAAACTCCATATCTCTCTTTACTCCGGGACACAGACCGATCAGCGAGTAAGTCGAAATGTGTGCAGAGATTTTCTGAGTGGAGACAGATAGTCTGATCAGACTGGAGTGGGGCCTCAGTGAAAAGGACAAAAACAACAACAGACATGAAGAGGCAATTATAGTCAAAATCATGTTTTCTCAGAGTGATGTGGTTGACATGCTTCATTAAAGACAAAACAGCCCACTAGCCATATATGTGTGTTTTTTTAAAACAGCTTTTTATTCCATTAATTCAAACTATAACTATCCATCCAGCTTCTGCTCTTATCTTAATTTGCTCTCCTGGATCTTCTTACTTCATCCTCAGGCGGGGATCCAAAGAGATGTTCAGGGACAAAAGCTTTTTCAAAAAATACTCTTTAACTGTATAAAGTCAAAATGAACTGTGTTCCACTCTGTTTAGAAAATTTACAGAACTACAGACACTATAATATGAGGCTGAAATATAATAGATTATTTTAGAATTTACCATGCAATGGAAATGTAATGGCTATTTATGTTAATACTATATATTTATTTTTCATCATTTATATGCTACTTTTCCCAACTTCTTACAGGGTCAACTGTTCTTTCTACTTCAAAATCGGGGCGTGTTGCCATGGTGATCGCTGCTCCAGACTACACAACAAACCAACCTTTAGCCAGGTATTTAATAAAGTGTTTATTAATTACTTTCCTTCATTTAAGGTGAAAATGTCTCTTCTTTTAGCTGTGGAAGAGTAACCAGATATCTAAGAAATACTTTCCAGAGGATTCCCCTCCACTGATAATGTTCTGTTTGAATCTGAAAGGCCTACTTTTAAATTTCTGTTGTGCATTCAGTTATGTCAGGCACAAATATGATTTAAAATTTTCATGTTTTCTATTTGTTTATTGTCTATATAATCCACTAATATATAATATATTATATATAATTTATGCTTATAATAATGCTTACCTGACTGTGATTAAGCAATAAGTCACTGATGCCTGTAGACCAGGTTAAACTACTTATATATTGTATAAGCACAGCCTGCTTCTCATCACCCACATAGTTGCAGAGTTCTCTACTTGTGGTCTTAACCATTGCACAGCACACTAATGCTGCCTTCGCCTGCTGTGGGAAAGATGATCCTTTCCTGTTGCAATTTGGAAATTGAGTGCGTTGTGTTCAAGTGCTTTTGTTGTCGCAGTGAAGACAAACATGGTGAACCCACAGTTTCTCTTGAGCTGTTACTTGGGCCAATAACTAGCAGAGATGCATCATGGATAATGTAGTCTTTTAAAAGGCTACTGATTTTCCAGAATATATGTGAAAGCTTTAGATATAGAACACACGTCATATCGGGAAATCTAACTTTATTTGTAAATGTGTGCGAAAAATGTATAATAGTGTCAAATGTCAGCCAGTGGACGTTACGATGTGTGGGAGTGTTTATGTGCAGTTTTCAAGTCGACTTCTGGTAGTTACTATAATTCCCATAGGACGTGAAGGCACCTTAAATCCTTATCCCTCTTGCCACATTGCCATTAAATATGAACATTTCTGGTAAGTGTTTATGTTTATACCCTTGCTGATGAATAACAATGGTGTAGAACATTCGTCTTGTCAGGCATTTCAGTTTCAAAAACTATAGTCACCCTATTGAGGTTCAGCCTTTCCTGCCACAGGAAACAGTCCAAAATTAAAAGTATAGTGTTTTTGCTACATAACAGACTGGAAAAAACTGTTTGAACATGTTCGCACAGAAAAACTAATACAACTGGCACGAGGATAAGAGAGGAAAAACACCTTTTTCAAATCTCACAATGAAATTAATTATGGCCAGAAGTGTCCAATCGTTCATCTATCAGATTTTTGTATGTGTTGTTTGGAGCCTTGACTAAAACAGTTATTGGCTTACAGTGAGCCAAGGTGCGTATGGAAGCTAATAGACATGTTCTCTCACGCACTAAGACAGTTTTCCTATTTTTCCTTCTTATAAACATAAACTAGAATACAGTTTACCAACATTGACTCTGGAAAATGATTCCCTTTTGATGTCAAACTGGGCCTCTGAGTTTTTTAAGATGTTCATGCTAGCCTCATCTTAGAATCAGGGGTTTTATCATCCTGTCTTCCAGGCCAAATGTGCTGGGGTAACTGAACTGTTTGAATGACACTACTGCTAACTTTTGTGCCAGTAATAAAGTTTACTTTATAAAAATGTACATTTTGTATTTCAGACACATTGCCCTCTTGAACATATACCGTAACCCTCAAAACTGCCCAGTCTGCTGATGCTGTAAGTTGTCCATCCACTTATTTACAGGACCCCGTGCAGCATTGACCCAAACATAAGGGGTTTGAAGGCCATTCATTCTCCGAAATATCTTCTCACAAGCTTCCGTAGTAGCATTGAAAGGCTTAGCAGATCTTAAGTCACGTAGCAGTGTCTTTGAGACTGTTATGGCCACTTGCAGTTTGCCTTTTTTTCTTTTAGTATTCTTTAAGACTCACTGGACTAATTTTCTTTGATTTTTCAGTCCGCACTTGTTTATAAACGCACAAAACAATATTATTTGTGTACTTGGAGGCCGTATGTTATTGGTTTCCATGATTTACTTGTCTGTTAACTGTTCAATAGGGTGGTCACTTGGTTGAGTTCTAATGTGGTTCACATAATCAACATACCTGCTGACAGTTGTTTGAATAATCGTTCTGACAGTCGTTAAATTCAGTATAACCTGCTTTGCTATTAAAGGGTTGAGGGAAAACGTTGCATGCTGTTTGAAGATCACCAAAGATATTGTAAGATTTATTGTAAGATTGTTTGAAAGTGTGACTTTTATAATTGTCACTATCCTTTTCTTTTCTTTTCTTTTTTTTTCTCCTTGTGTTCATAGGTGCAGTCAGTGATGTGGAAATGCAGGAGCATTACAATGAGTTTTTCGAGGTGAGTTAGTGGTGACCAAGCATAGTTACTTATCGCAGTAAAATACTGATCTAAGATCTGGATAAATCCATCTATTATCTGAATGTCGACATTAATAGTACAATGTTAATAGTTAAATGTACACAATTTTCTATTTACACCAGATGTAGTCTATTCTGCCACAGTGTGTCTGGAGTCAAGATTTTGCCTCTTTAATTTAGCTCTGGAGCCACTAGCCTTAATTTTGTTAAACAATAGAAGTCTGTGGTCATCCATTTTCTGTTAATACTGCTCTCAACAAGCCCAAACTGCCTTTTTGTTCAGATGCCGCAGACTTGTTAGTGTGGTTTAAAACACAGTTTGACTTTCTGCGAGCTAAAAAAAAAATGAAGATAACGTCGCCATACTGGCAGCTATTTTAGACAACAGGGTCTGTTTTCACAAGTAGGAATGTTAGTAGGAGTTTTTGTGCCAGTCATCATTAATACAGAGGAATCTAATGAAAATATGGTCTTCCTTTTGATAAGTACCAGCCCTGTTGTGCTTCATTGCAGCTCATAGTTAATTACTGTGTACCCTAAACCACACTGACAAGACTATCTGCTGAGGATTTGAGGGATTTTTAAGGTTGACTTCCTCCTCACGTTATTTTTGTTTATACACACACACAGAGAATATTTCTTAATAAAGCCTTCCCACAATGTCCTTGTTGTGTAGAGGGCCCCCACAAGCACGTCCTCAATAAATGGTGGTAAATGGAGCTAAACAGCTATAACATTGTTTTAAAAAAGTCTTTTATAAAGTCAATGAGAAGTACCACTTACTGTCCTTTATTTCTATAGAGCCAGTAGAGTGTTAGCAGCTCATTAGCTGAACAAAGTGGTTCACAAGCTGTTACAGATATACATAAGGCACTGTTTGAAGGTCCTAACTGGTAAACCCCCCCAAAAAACAATGAATGTATTGAAATATTCAATACTGTTCTTTATTGTGAACATTTGTATGTATTTCATGTGACCACATTTACCAATTGTTTGTAGTGAAACTTAGTTCAACTTAGTCTCCGAAATTGTGATGTACTTTATAATGATAATATAATATAATGATAGTCATTTAATCGGCCATTTGTCCTATTGCATAACACCTTTAAGTGTTTAATATTTGATGCATAAATGTGTCTTTGAGACTGTTATGGCCACATGCAGTTTGCCTTTCTAGTTGTTATAGTCTTCTTTAAGACTCACTGGTCTAATGTCTTTTGAATGGCAACATTATTATAAGTGCACTTTGACTTAAAAACATTGGTGCTGTAAATGCGTACAAATCATAAAGTCACTTGTCAATTATACATGTTCATGTTCTTGCATACAGTACCAGTCAAAGGTTTGAACACACTTTCTCATTCAATGATTTATTTTGTTTTTATTATTGGCTAAGCTGTAGATTAATATTGAAAACATCACCTATTGCTCTGATGACGAACAACACCTGTTAGTTAATTACCATTCCAGCTCGATTCCTCATGAATCTGAGCAAAGCTGTCAAGAGTTCATTAGTGGAATTTCTTGCCTTCTTAATGTGTTTGGGATCATCAGTTGTGATGGTTGGGTTGGCAGCAATCTGTTCTACTCTATGGCAAGAACCACTTAACTAAGTAAAAAGAAACAACATTTTACCTTAAAACAGCACATATTCTGGTTTAACTCTTTTTTTTGTTTGTTTGTTTACTGCATAATTCCATCATTGTGTATGTTTTCAATATGAATCTACAATGTAGAAAATAATAAAAAAATGAAAAAACACTGAAAGAGAAGGTGTGTCCAAACTTTTCACTGGTAGTGTAGATGTTTGTGGGGAAACTTCCTTGTGTAGTAACAAGGGGTTTTGTGTTGTTAGGAGGTCTTCACGGAAATGGAGAAGTATGGAGAGGTGGAGGAGATGAATGTATGCGATGACCTGGGGGACCACCTGGTTGGCAATGTTTACGTAAAGGTAAATTCCAGCACAGATCACATTGATCTGATCGGTAGCTTAGACGGAACTGAACAGGAGCTGCAGGATTTCAGTCAGAAGTCAAAATGATGCTCCCTTGGCAACACGCTGCTGTAAATATATTCGCAGTGTGGTATTTTTACATGTATTAGGGTTTTATTGAAAAGATTTCATACAGCAGTTTTCCAATAAAATCATCATAAAAGAAGCGACAAAACCAGTATGAGCCGTTTTATAGAGCTTTCACCTATTCAGTTCAGACGTGCACATGGATTAAAGTTCTCCGTCGCTATGACGGATTTCCATCAACTGAGGGCACTAAAGGTTAATAATGAGATTGATACAGATTCGAAAGAAAAATATGGAGAGTGTCTGCCGAAGCTTGTTCAACTCCACCCCTCAAAGTTCTTAAAATAAAAATAAACATGGTTTCGGCAGTTCTCTTAAACATTGACGGCTGCGGAGTAGTCTACTGGCTGCGAGCTGTTTCTCGATGCTTGTTTAAGATGCCAAACTTCATAGTAAGAGAAAATCATTTCCAAGCATTTAGTGCCACATCAGTCTTAAAGGCTTTTAATGTCCCAAAACAAAGACGAGATCTGCAAATGGGCTACTTGTTGCCTGGCGCATCCTATAATAGTAATAATAATAATAATAATAGTAGTAATAATAATAATAATAATAATAGGGCACAATAATAAGCTAGTGGTAGTATATTTTACATTTTTAAAAAAGATCGGAATAGAACGAAAGTTCTACGATTGGAAGTCAGTAGTGTGTCATGAAGGGTGTCATTCGCTAATAGTAGCTAAAACAGGTCGGAAAACAGTGGAGAAAACCCATCGCTTAAATAGATAAAGAAGCCAAAACTCCGAAGCTCGATATTCAGGACAGTGGCTCCGGTGTCGCGAGTGCTGTGAGAGCTTATGCTCCGTTAAAAATAAATAAATAACCGCAGTTTTGGAGTCTGTTTTCTTGCTGTTAACAGGGGAATGGCAGTGGGAAGTAGTGTTGTGTCGTTCGCAATCTTTTAAGTGAACGTACTGAACCGAATCACTTGGTTCACCGTCATCTCTTCCGTTAGATGATTTTTTTTTTTTTTTTTTGCTTTAATCCACGTGTGCATCAAGTTACTGTAAACCAATCCAAACATTCTGCCGACTATAGACTAAAGTAGTAAACCTGTAGTTAACTTCAGCATGGCAATGAATGGAAATGCCCAAGTCGTGCTGGACCACGACTCTCCAGTACTGGAGTTCAACACCCCTGCTTTAAGATATTTAAGATCATGGCTTCAGACTTCTGTGTGTATTTTCAGTGTCCAGTGACCTGTGTTGAATGTCTGAACAGTTCCGGCGTGAGGAGGATGCGGAGAAAGCCGTTTTGGACCTAAACAACCGCTGGTTCAACAGCCAACCCGTCCACGCTGAACTGTCTCCTGTGACCGACTTCAGAGAAGCCTGCTGCAGGCAGTATGAAATGGGGTCAGTCTCATCTCTCTGCCTCTCTCTCCCGCCCTCTGTCTCACTCTGATTCATTCTTTTTCTTCGAGTGTACAGCCTGTTAATGCTTCATGTGTGTAGGAGTATATTTGGTCCTACAGTGTACTGTTTGGTACTGGATACTGTTGAATATTGCAGAGTCCATTGTTCAGTCTTCCTTTATTGATTTTCTGCATATTTTTTATTTCTTTCTTTTGTGCTTTTCTTCCTGCGGTTTTAATCATTATTTTATTTGATTCCTGTAAAGTGGGTTACATAAATAAGCTTCACTTGTAGTTATAGGGCAGTTGTCATCAAACTAACCTCTCAAGGAATCTCAAATGTCATTGTTTTTGGTCAATCCTTATGTATTGATTTGGGTTAGAGCATAAATGAGGTGAGGTGGCGGGCTGGGAACTGGGAGCCACTGTACTACAGGAAGGCCACTGAACAGTCGTCTAAATGAGCGTTTGACCCTTTCAGAGGCAGAAGCGTGTGCGTGCGTGCGCGCGCGCTGTTACATAAGAATTTATGCCACAATCTGTAAAACTTCAGAGGGTCCATATCCTATAGCCCACACACCTTTTGTGTGTGGTTTTTTTTTTAATGTAATTTCCTTAAATTACTCAAATTGAAGCAGATTTCCCAGCTTAATTTCCACATTTTTACCAAAGAATGTATGGTATATTTCAAAGGTTTAGCAATGTTTACATACTACTTCTAACTCTTGTTCAGTTTTCCATGGTTTACATGATGTGGGACCTTTAATCTTTAATTGTGCAGAGTTTGAAAGCTTCTTATCTATGAGAATGTTCCACTGTGTAGATTAGTTTGGTTGTTGTTGAAGTGCTGGCCCCTTGCATTTTATGTTTGGCAGAAGTGGTGAATTAACTCAGTCAGACATGCTGTATGGTGCAGCACTTGGTCCAGATGCTGGGTAGATAACGTTTCACACAGTTTTCAAAGAACCAGCCTTCTAGGCAGCAGTTTGAGAAATTGTTGAATTTCTCACACTTGTAATTCTAGTCCTACAGTAGTTAAGGACAGAGTCTGACATGACTGATGGGATTGCTGTCAGAGAGGGTGGGGGTCATCTAGTGTAGCAGTTCTCAGAACTAACACAAATGCTTATGTAACTGGTGGCTGGTGGTTAGGGAGTTGTCCTTGCAATTGGAAAGTCATGGATTTGAATCCCAGGACTGGCAGTGGCACTACTGAGGCTCCCTTGAGCAAGGTATCGTCCCCACGCACTGCTCCCCGAGTACCATTATTAGCTGCACTCAGCTGAATGGTTTAAACGCAGAGGACTCTCAGGATTCTCCCAGGATTAATGTATTATGTAAAATTAAAAAAAATGAAATTACTGCTGTGCATCTGACTGTAATACCTTTTCTCACCACAGGGAGTGCACTAGAGGTGGCTTCTGCAACTTCATGCACCTAAAGCCCGTCTCCCGAGAGCTGAGGAGGGAACTGTACGGGCGGCGCCGGAAAAGGTACAGAAAACCCTGATCATTCGGCTCTAAGTACACTGGAAATGTTTGTGTAATTTGGAACATTATTTTAAACGTCTGTGTTCTTATGTCCCTTTCATTTCTTCACAATTTTGTGCTCTTGACCCTTCAGGCACCGCTCTCGTTCGAGGTCTCGTGAGCGACGTTCACGTGATCACGACCGCCGGGATCGCGAGAGGAGGAGATCAAGAGGCCGTGAACGTTCTGGACGGTTTTGAGCCAACAGATAAACTTTTTTTTTTCTTTTCTTTTTTTTTGTTTACTGCCACCCACCCAACCTTTGTTTTGTGCCATAGCTTGCTTTGACTTTTTTCATCTGTTTGTTCTTGAAAGCTTGGTTTCTCAATAAAATTAAATTTTTACGAAATCATTAATAGTATCTGTTTTGTCTCTCTTAACCATAGTTTATGGCTAGTTTATGGCATAGCATATGGTTCCCTTATGCATGCTGTAGCTCATCTCAATTCCAGTCATCATGACTTGCAAAAAACTATGATAGAGCAGAATTACAAACTTTCAACCTTCACCACTGTATTTCAAACTCCCTACACTTTGAGGAACTTTTTTTTTTTCTATTGTCTGTTTTGTTGTGAGCGCTGTTTGTTTGTTTATGCAGCCACTTGGTAAGACTGCTAGACATGCTTCCCAGTAAAAGCTACACAGGTCATCAGGTCAAACTAATCATTTTTCATGCTGATTTCAAATCTGTATTTAGTTTTTCCCGCATGTACAGTTTTTGTGACAAAGCTAGTTCTATATTGCATGATAGTTGGTATAATTTGCATGTAATAATCATATTGTAAGTGTTTTTGAAGAAACAGTGGTAGCTGACTGACACTGATCATTATACAGTGTGCGCCTGTCTGACTTTGCACTGAAAATATTGAAACTGTTACTTGGTGTCGATATGGACAAAAAATATTGGGACTCCTGGCCATTACAAAATGGCTTGGAATGCTGAAGCATTAAGATTGGCCTCCACCGGAAGTAAGTGTCCTAACCCAAACCATGGAAAACAGGTGTGTCCCAATAGATTTGTCCATATTGTATAATTATGTTTGATTACGCTATTGGGACACAGCATTGGGCGTCACTGTTTCACACCTGTGGGTGGAGCTCGTATGTAAATACACGCCCTCGCTTCAGCCAATCACAGAGGGCTCCCCAAAGTGGCCCCCGTCCCTTTAACATCGAGACTACGTTTTCTTCCATCAAGTCCAAACGTGAGAAGGTCTTTGCAAGTGCAGGAAGTGATTTGTACGGTCTCAGATCCACGCAGGTGAGTTTTCTTTCATTTAACATCAATAGAGCAAATTAAGGAATACCTTTTTTCAGGTAGGGATGCAAAAACTTCGGTGAAAGTTACAGGTGTGTGAAACTGAACTGATTGTTCCCTTCACGCTTACTTTACTAACTTAAGACACTCAAAGAGACCAAAAGTCTTGGGACACACCTGTTTTTCAGGCTTTGGGCTAGACATTTTTGGACGCCAGCGTGGAAACTGTTATAGCTGCAAAAAGAGGCCAACTCCGTATTAAAGTCTATGTATTTGAATACACTGTTATTAAAGTCGCTGTTGGAGTAATCGTCAGGCGTCCCAATATCTTTGTCCACAGTAGTGTAATTTCACTGTTACGAGCATGTTTTGTGGACTAGACACGTATGGCGATTTTACATAAATGGTATTTTATTGGGAAAATAGGGGAGCTACCGTGTAAAATAGACGTGAAATTGCATCACCAGCCAGGAGTTTCATCATCTGAGTGAATTAAAGAGATGTTCAACACGTGTTTACAGTCAGAACGCTGCTATAAGTCGTCTCCAGATCAAATCTGATAAAGCATCTGCCTCGTGGTTCAAACTCGTTCAACAGAAAAACTAACTATTTTCTGTTGAAGTGAATAGCTTTGGAATAAAGTAGTCATTTAAAAACAAAAAAAAAATCATTTTTTTTCACATTGGGAAGCACATGGTTCTCCACCTGTCCTCACTTCGCCCGGGTCTTACAGCCCGCCAGGTTTGAGGAGCGCCACAGTGACAGAGGACTTTAAGACTCGATGAACTTTGTGTTAATCTTATTTCTGTCTCTCAAAAACCTCACACAAAAACAGCTATTTCTCACCATTTATCGATATTAAATCAGTGCTGCAGAAAGAAAAACGGCCAAACTCAATTTTAGATTTACTGAGGATCCCTTGCATAGTTTTTGTAATGTAAGTGTGTGTGTGTGTGTGTGTGTGTGTGTGTGTGTGTTAAAAAAAAAAACTAAACAATAAACTACCCTGGCCTCATTTAACCTGCAGTGCCCTGAAGCAGAGAACAGATAAACCAAAACACGTTTGTTTGCTTATTTCGTAATAAGTCTTTTTCACTTTTTCCGTCAACACTTTTACTGGAGCGAGAGAATGCTTCAGCAAAGTCAAAGTTTGATTTTGTATAGTCCTGCAGGAACATTTCTGGCTTATTCCTTTAGTATTATGGAGAAATAAAACCATCAGTGCTGAATTAATGAGGGACGAGTTTTTACCTTCTTTCTCCTTTTAAGAGAAAGAGGAGATCAGCATATTTAATTTAAAGACATTTAGGACACGTGGTCTGAGAGAAAGGTCGAGAGTTATATAAGATCAGGATGCAAATGTTCTGCTTCATTAAGACAAGATTAAAAAATAGGCATTTTGATCCAAGGGTTGCTTCTGCGTAATGATCAGAAATGGGACAAAAAGTGCCACACTGAATTACTGAAGATAAACCATCAGCATTAACTTGACCATGAACTTGAACTTTAAACTTGAACTTGAAAGCTTTCCAAGGCTCATGGATCTCCTGGAGCTGGAACAAAGCCCCTAATTTCTACATCATTCTCGGTAACTGGTTGTTCAGAGTGACCAGTCCTGTCGGCCTGTGCAGCCACATGTTGCTGTGTACTTGTTTTGGGTCTCAGCCAAGGGCAGCCATGACGCATGTGTCCCTCTGCACAGTTAAACCTTTAAAGGCCTTTACAACTCCTGATCCTTACACCACAACAGCTCCGGTTACTTTAGGGCGCTTAACAGGGAGCATGTGTCTGTGAACGTCTGGTCTGTGTAGTGCGTCCAGATGTAGATGGGGACTGAGCCAATGGGTCTGGGAATATTTTTACAGTTCTTTTTATTTGTTTGTATGTGTGTGTGTGTGTGTGTGTGTGTGTGTGTGTGTGTGTGTGTGTGTGTGTGTGTGTATATATATATATATATAT
>JBBJLR010000087.1:23436204-23459125 GCA_037577145.1 Brachypetersius gabonensis
TGTTTGTCTCTCTTTCTCTCTTTCTCTCTTTCTCTCTCTCTCTCTCTCTCTCTCTCTCTCTCTCTCTCTCTCAGATGGTGGAATCTCCGGTTGCAGAGTTTGAACCTCTCTGCTCCTCTCACGGTTTTGCCCACAGTCACCTGCCAGAAAACTATCAAGATTCTGAAAGAAAAGGCCTTTGACCAAGCGCCGGTCGTAAACGAATCTGGGTGGGTCACTCATGCACACAAAGATGCAATGTTCTAATCATTCACTTAAGTCAAATAGCTCTTGCAATAGTACATTGTGGATTTGTATTTACAAGCACAACCGTCTTGTGCTTTATAACTTCATAAGAGACTCAAGGGCTCTCATTTAATTTCCTCATCATAAGCTGCATAGTAGTTACTAAACGTTTGATATAACTAGACCCTTTTTACCTTCAGTCCATGGTGCATGTGATGTCCACCTTCATCATGTCATCACTAAAACACCCTCAGATTTAAAAATTAATTAGATTTATGATTAGTTTAGTATTATAATATAATATAAATACTTTCTTTGGCTGTAATTGCATTGAATAGCATTTACTCATAACATGTTTCACCCAAAAAAGGAATCAAAATGGGCTACAATTTCAATTCATGTTGATTTTAATAATGAAGCTGTAGATTAAGGGTTTGATAGATAAGCTGAGCCTTTTAAACAGAATGCTTGGAAAGGCAAAGTGGCAGCCATTGTTTTATTGAATATGGTGTGTTTGTGTGTGTTCAGGGTGATTCTGGGTATGGTGACCCTGGGGAACATGTTAGCTTCAGTGCTAGCTGGAAAAGTCAAGCCCTCTGACCCCGTCAGCAAAGTGCTTTACAAGCAGTTCAGACAGGTGGGTAACACACAGCTGTGCATCCGGAGGTGATCTTTAACTCAAAAAGCTCGAAATATTATATTAAAAATGAAATACTTCTATTAATCAAAGGCAACTGATTTTCTTGTATTTTCTTTACGTTGAAAGATTGCTTGAAATCTGCAAATAAGCAAAATATCTGAAGATCTAGAATAAATCTTATTTATTTTTTTATTTTTTTTTTACATTTTCTTTGCTCATTGGCAGATTATAGTTCAGTTTTGTCTCTTTTTTTTTTTTCATACGAAAGTCTCTCCGCCATTTTGTTTGGTGAGCTAGAGGTGTATAGTAAGCATAGATAGCATAGATGTGTAAATGTAAAACTAGCCCTGGTTGGTAAATATTTCATAATGGTGCTGCAGAAAATGTAGGTATCAATAATGATTGCTAACAAGCTCCTGTTCTCAGATTCGTCTGACTGATAACCTGGGGAAGCTCTCTCGGATCCTGGAGACGGACCACTTCGCCCTGGTGGTGCACGAACAGATTCAGTGTGAGTTGATGGCCTTACACACTTTTTTGTTTTCTTTACTTTTCAAATGGCGAGTGTTGGTTGATCTCGAGCTGAGATTTCTTTAAAAATGACAAAACTTTGCCCCTTAAGTCACTCAGCAGTCGGGCAGGGTCCCCGTGGATCCTTGAAAAGTATTGAAAAGTCTGGAATTAAAATGGAGTTTAAATTAATTCTAGGGTGAAATGAAGCAACGAGTCCCTAGCCATCGTAGTGATGCATGTGTATAGCTGGTGGGAGACTGGTTTCCCTTAAAGCTACGAGAGTAGAACGGGTAAATGCAAATTCAGTGAGAGGTGGTTGGAGGATGAGAAGTATGGTGGCTGGTTGAAAAAGAGGTTTTTCTGCAGTTGGTGCATTGTAAATTCTAGGCTACTGTGTTTTTTCTGCTGTGATGGTCTTAATTTGAAAAGGTCGTAAGTCAGTGAATTTGCGTATCGAAAAAGTGCAGATACCCTGGTTGGGCCCCATCATCGTGAGATGGCCAGGAGTACAAGAAAGCACAAGAGGTTTTTGCTTTCTCTAGGTGGGTAGGATGGGCCCTCCCTCTCCCACCATGACTCTGTGTTATGAATGAGTGTCTGTTAGCACACACAACAGGATTGGCAGTGAGGGTTGTTCTCAAAGTGTGTTGAGCTGTCCTACAGTGTGTTGGCGGCAGATCAAAAAGATGCAGTGGCCGTCTTCGCCACTCGGAGGATGCACATGCTAACCTTCGCCTTCCCAATGTTGGTGGTCCTTTCTAGTGTCCAGAGCAGGACATTATTCAATTGGGCAGGAAAAAGCTAAGCTTTAAAATGAGACGTTTTTAATTTACTTCACTTAAGATGTTGCGCTTCCTTAATCACTAAGTACTGTCGTCACATTACATTTTTTTATTCAAAGAATTTTAGTCAAAAACATTTTAGTTTTTGCACGAACCGATGACTTCCTGATCTTGGGGGGAGCACCCTAACCACTAGGCCCCCAGCAGCCCCATTTAATCCAGCAAGTACTTTATTTCAGTGAAAATAATGCATCTTTAAAAGTGTGATATTGGTGCTTGTGATACATTGAAAGGTGCATCGCACAGGTGATTTATATAAATTTGCAAAATTAGTACTTTTTCCATTCTGTGAAGCTCCAGCCAACACCTGTCCACCACATTAGAATCATGAGTATTCCCAGATAGGCCTGTTTGTTCAGGCTAGGAAAAATCTGTTCTCCAAATGTCGCGTTGGCAGAAATGTCTGTTGCTTTGGATTTGACATTCCTCCAGTTCTGCTTTTGTTTCTATTGGACGGCCGGGTTGCGCAAGACCCTGTGTTTTTACGTCAGTGTTGCACAAGTGGGGGTGTAGTCTTACCATTATAACAAAACATTCCTTACTCAAGGAAATAAGTAAATATTCTCATAACGAGAACTGGGTCAGCCTCGCTCTCTGTATCCCTACATACAACCACTGTTTTGTGGGACGGTTTTAAAATACACTGTTTTTGATACTCCTATCAAAAACAGTGCGATAGCAATTCGATGTTTTTTCTTTTACGAACTTCTAAGCTTTAAAATGAGCTGTTTGAAGCACAAAAAGTAAGACCATTCTGCCATCTGCATTCTGCCTTGAGTATAGTATTTCAGACTGGATTTCTTACGGGATCAGATTTTATAATTTTAACCCAGTTCAGTATCTGATCCAGCGTAGTCTGCTGATATTGCCACAATATACCTGACACTCTACCGTCCAGATTTCTTCCTCTGTTTCTGTTGTCCCCTTCATTGAGTGGCCCATGTGCTGTTTAAAATGAATATTTTGGAAACCAATTTCATTCATAGCTTGATGATGTAAATCAGAGGTAGTCAGTTTACACAGTGTCCTGTTAAATGATCCTCTATTAGTTTTCGAATCAGAAGAATCACAAGTGGCTAATGAAATTTAAATAATTGAGGTCCTATTGATCCTCATGTAGCTTTCATTCATTGTTCGACGTTTTGAATCACATTGTCATTACATTTCCCCAGGATTTAGAGCTCATGGCCTTTTATCGATGACTGTGTGTGTGCTGTGTCTGTCTCTTTCAGATTTGACAGACGGTTCCACAAGTCTGAAGCAGATGGTGTTTGGAGTAGTGACGGCCATAGACCTGCTCAACTTCGTCACCGCCCGTGAGAAACGGGAGAGAACGGTGTCCGAATGCACAGATGAACTGTGATTTTAATACACAAAACACTTCGGCACATCCCTCCTGGTTTTAATTTTTAGAATACAGTAAGGGGGGTGCAAATCTATTTTTGCACGGCATTGTAACGTATATTGACACTAATCACTAATCGCTAAAAAAACAGGTCATCTTACATTGCCACATAACATAGGAATGCACCCCCATCTGCAGGACCGTTTGCATGTTGGGCATTAATGGGTAGCTCTGTTTGCTAATATGCTAACAGATTAAAGTTAGTTAACCAATATAATTCTTTTGTGTACTAACGTAAATGTCTGCCTTTATAGTCAGTTGTTGTTTGACATTGCTTGATGACGATGCTGTGTGTGGACTGGATGTTTAATAAAGCTCCACACCGGCGATGACTCGTCTCCAAGAGTGCTGCAAATGGGACATGAGTCATTTCATGAATCAGGCTCTTCTGCCGTGCAGGTTTGTCTTGCATCAATCGGTAATGTATTATGTGATGTATAAGCTATTATGGCATTTTAACCTATGATAGGTTGGATCTACTAAAGATTGCAAAGACTTAAGAAGCTAAAAATGCTAAGCTTAATTTCTCAGAGCAAGGCCCAACTTTGCCATGAAAGGGCCCATATTGTGGAATACTGCTTTTTTTTCTCCCACTGTCTTGGAAATTAAAGTTTAATGTAGTTTGTAAATCCTTTTAAAGTTGATAAATGTACTGTTCACTCCCCAGTCTGTATTTTCTATTTGTGAAAAAGTCAAATGTAAACCAAATTAAGGCCATTTAAGCTATCAGTAGGTTATTTAATATGTACTGAATGTATTTATAGACAAGGGATAAACAATCTTAGGATTGAAGATCTGCCACCCTAGAGAGTTCAGGTCTAAAAACAGCTGGCTCCAATATTCATATTCCCTTGAAAGCCCTTAATGCCTTTGTTTAAATACTTTTTTCTTTCCTGAGTAAAAGTGGAAGAGGCCTTAGATTAGGGCTAAAGTTAAACTCTGATGGCCAGCAGATAATCAGGACCAGGACTGGGCATGCCTGATATAGAAAACCTCTGTTTTATACTTTTGTCCCCATTCCTTTTTCATCCCTTTCCGTTTCTTTCTTGAACGTTTTGAAGGAATGTACCATAAATCCTAGCAAATGTCTGAAAAATGTGTGTTTGTGCCTCTACCAAAAATGAAACACTCAAACAGCATTTATCTGTTCTGGAAACAATTATATGGTCTCCAAAAAATGGTCTGTTTTTTGTTTTTCACTTAATAAAAATTAGATTTTTTTTTTAACAAAAATGTTCTTTGACTAATGTGGATTTAACAGGAAATTGTAGAAAAACCTTTGTAAAGAGACGATAACTAATGAATAAAGAGCAAGTAAAGCAATGCATGTTTGATTCTCATTGATGTCACTACCAACAGGGTTGGGAAAGACCTGCAAAATTTCTTCAAAGGATTTTGAGGGTCTAAATAAACAACCTGAGATGATCTGGGTGGAAGATGATAAATATGTTAAGATATGAGAACACGGTGAGTCTGGACTTAACAACCAACAATCGTGACTTTGAAAGAAATGGATACTGTGTGTTTTCAATCAGCTTGTACAAACCTGATCCAACCAGGTCCAATCAGCCCTCTTGGCCCTCTTGTATAGTGGTTCACCTCTTTACTGTAGCAGTCCATTGAGAAAAAGGCACAGCCAATCAAAAAGCTGCTGAGTGAGCTAAAATAAGGCCAGGGCTTAACCAACCGTGACATCCGGGCCCTGACCACCCCTGTGGAAAACACCCCAGCCGAGCAGCCAAGCCTCCATCCTCTTGGCCCGTGCGCCCCTCCCTTAGCTGCCTTCTGTTTACCGTGGCCCCGGGCTCTCTGGGCTGGAAAAAGGGCCTCGCTGGTGCTTTTCAGTTAAGCCTCTTCAGCGAGCCAGGCAAAAGCCCTGGGGGATTACCTTAATGCTGCTCCACATGGCCCAGAGGGGAAGTCATCAGATATGGGATCAGAGTGATGGGAGAGTCCTGGGCTGACCGCTTAAAACATAAGCTAGACAGTCACTCAACAAACCCACACACACACACACACACACACAGGCCTTTGAACGTGTGTTTGCTAAGGCCTGGGTACAGTAAGCCGATTGTGCTCTGATGCAATGTTTTGGCGACACTGTAATTAGCGGTTCATACCAGGAAAAAGATGCTGCCTTATGGAGTTTCCACAGTTTCTTAAAATCAAATAATTGTTGAACTCAAGCTGACATTGACTTGAAGTGCGATGAATTACCATGTAAATAAAGTGAAGTGACCCCTTATAATCATACATGAAGACACTACAGCATACAGTGTGAACAGTGTCAAATTCTTTCTCTGTATTTAACCCATTCACTGAGTGAAGCAGCGGGCAGTCAGCACTCATGGAGCAGTGTGTGGGGACGATACCTTGTTTGAGAGTACCACAGTTGTGCCATTAGCAGTCCTGGGATTCAAACCCATGGCCTTCCGATCACAAGGGCAATTCCCTAACCAGCAGGCCACTAGCAGCCCCTGTTTAATTATACAATTACGTGTGAATAGTACAAAGACGATAAGTTCTAACAGTTTAACTTCAGCCTTAAGGTTAATTTGTTGATATGGGGGTAATCACTTACACCTTTGACCCCCTGGTCTTTCTGTCTGACTTTTTTACCACCAACCAGGATGTCGTCCTTTCATTTTGTAAATCTGGGCCTCCACCTCTCAATAGCTGTAACGATAGTACATGTCAACAAACAGAGGTGACCTGATCATATAAGATAAACCTGTAAACCATGCTCTTCTAAATCTAAGATTTAAGCTTACAACCCTTTACAGCCCATGTTGTGACATGACACCCACCAAACCTCACTGCCACGTTTCCATGCTTCCACATTTTACTGTTTTCTCATGCGTTTGTGCTTCCTATCGCAATCCTCATGTCTGGAAAGTTTAGTCACACCTGTCTGCTGTGACTGTAAATACATAGATGGTGGACATAGATTCTGTGGAGCATCAGAATTGATCATGAATAACACTGTCCTCCTAATCCCTGCTCTTTATCAGCATCAGCACCCTGCAGTCACACAGGCCTGCCCATTATGTCATCTGTGTAATGTCTGACAGAACAGTAGCTTTGGTGGGACAGAAGGGTCAGCCTTATGCCAAGATTAATGTTTAAGCCATTGATCAGTTCTTCAGATCATCTCCACCCAAACCACCAAGCACAGCTATAGTAAGAAGCCCTTAAGGCCTGATACCCACGCCATCTCTAGAGATACTCTTGATTTGCCAGATTATAACCAGTTCTTGAATTCCATTCCTTCGTTCCGGGCCTGGTCTGGTTTGTTTTGGCAGACACTCATTTTCCTGCCATGCCAGTGCCTGGAGCAGTCCAGGTCCAGACTGTCGTCCACAGGTCAGCGATTCTGCTGACACTGGTGTTCCCACCATGAGCTAATGCCATTCCAACGAGATCCCCATGTAAGCCCCTCTTTTTGCCATGCATGTATATAAATGCTGGGGGCGGCCACGGTGAAAGGTAGCACACGCCGTTCACAGATCCTTGTCCACTCGCTCAGCCTTTCCACAGCCTCCTCAAACCTCCCTCCAGAGCTTTTGTTCTCAAGCAAAACCCTGTTCAAAGAAACGCCCAGAGCGTCCAAGCAGCAAGGCAAAGACCCGCCAACACCTGCCAAGCAACGCCAGTCCACGTCAAGCCAAGCAAAGTCGTTATGGATATTGCCATTCAACACCCCTGGTTCCGACGTGCCCTGGGCTACCCCTCCCGAATCTTCGACCAGTTCTTTGGGGAAGGCTTGTTCGACTACGACCTCTTCCCATACACTGCCTCCACCATCAGCCCTTACTACCGCCACTCGCTCTTCCGCAACTTCCTGGACTCCTCCAACTCGGGCATCTCTGAGGTAAGCAGCTGGTTGTCTTTCATTTCTGTCTGACCATGTTGCATGCAGTGGTCTTTTCCAAAGGTTGGTCAAAGGCTAGTACCCAGGACTCAATCTGTTGCACTGAAACCTTTATAAACGTTTTTGAGGAGTTCAGAGATTTCTTGACAAGGTTGTCAGAGAAAGAAAATGGTTTAAAACAGAGCATTAAAATGTAAAAATAAAGTGGCAAGATACAACAGTATCATAGCATCATCTAATTGTATCATGACAACACTGCAGTACATAAGAAAAAGATGGATAGCAGTACAAAACTAAAGTCATCTCTTCTTATATTGTATTTTTCATTGAGGCTAAGGCTCTGTTTTACTCCACATGAGGTCTTTTGGGTCACATTTTATACAAGCAAAGGACTTTTCCCCCACAAACTGCCTGACCAAAGCAGTTTAACATGTTCTACCATCCTAACTAAAAAAAAGTGTGGTCACAGTTACTCACTACACAGTCACCAAGAATCTTTGTTACAGTGTCCCTGATCTCCAAAATGCCTCTGTTTGATTCTTTCAGTCTTATGCTTCCTTTGGTTCTTCTCTAGGTGAGGTCTGACAGGGACAAGTTCACAGTCTACCTGGATGTGAAGCACTTCTCCCCTGAAGACCTCAACGTAAAGGTGGCAGACGACTACGTGGAGATCCAGGGCAAGCATGGGGAGAGACAGGTGGGCTGTTTGACTTTTATAATCAGGTCTTTATTGAAATTCCCCTATAGTACATCAGATTGTTCATGTTAGTCTTGAACTAAATCCTATGAAGAATCTTCATGCAAACCACTGTGCACAACCACAGGAAGTGCTCATCCACACGATATGCTTTTCTGGATGAGCTGGTCTACTCTTTTCAGTCCACTAGCTGGTGTTTCCCCCTTTTAATGGTGCCATGCAGATGAAAAGGTTCCTTTAAAAACATCATAGTAAAAAAGAGGTTTTGCAAAAAAATATATTTACACAAAGACATCAGAATTAAAACATTTATTTCATTGTGAAGACACACATTACTGAAATCTCTCTTTTTATTATTTAATAAAGAAGCCACTATACACTATATGAACTATGCCCAGAATCTAGTATAAATCCATCCATGAGCAACAAAATGATAAAACCTTTTTTCAAATTCTTCAAAATAAGTTTAGAAATGAACAGGTATTGCAGGTCTTCTAGAAGACAAGCTCTTTGGCTCAGAATGTAGAGAACAGCTGTTTTTGAGAAAAAATTGGTCCTAAGATCTCAGCAATTGTGTTTCGTTCTTACAAATGCAACAGACATAGAAGGTGAACACCTGATCTTTGTGGTCATGTGACCACACAATGGAGTATACTGACTGCCATTTTTAAACTAGCCCAGAAGAAGACATGCATATTGGCTGAAACATGTAGGTATGTTTTTAACTTATAGCCAAGTTTGATAAAGACTTTATATTTAAAATACTTCTTAGCCAAGCAGCACTCCCAGTTACTTGATTTTGTGGACATAGATGGATATTCTGTTTAGATGCTACAAGAAATAAGATTATCAGTGATATATGACACTGTGTGATTCTGACAAATGTAGTTAGAGCTAAGCGTTCATTAAAGTTGCCAAGGTTTGAAAAAAATAGTGAGATACAGGCCTAAAGCCCAGAGATGAACAGGAGGTCCTTGAGTATTATCAAAAAATCTGAAAAATGATCTGCATCCCTTGTACATATTAACAAATGACTTCCTTTGATCAATGACTTTTTGTTCACAAGCCTTTCAGACAAGTTTAGTACAAGCTTAAAGGAATGGAGTTCTGCAGATTTACGATGCAGCCATTGTGAAAGAGAGCGAATGAAAGGGAGCCAGCTGTCTCCTTGACAGACAGGCCTGTAGGCTTGAGTGACATAACAAATGCAACGACCTGGACCATAGTTTGCTCTCAGGTTGGCGGAGCAGCTTTCCTAAGACATCCCAAGGGCAGCCGGGTCTCCAGAAATCAAATTTTTTTCACGATGGCCAATAGCTTGTCGTCCTTCGGGAGGTTTCCTCAGTCAGAACTGATTTAACTAGACAGAGTAAAAGATGTCTCTGTGATGACAGCGTGTCACCACAGTGTGTTGTGGCCACAATCAGCCTCAAGGCGCTTCTCTGCTCTAATTCATCACTATGCAAGCTGCCTGGGCACGGCGCAGCCTGAATGGTGGTCAGTCACCAGGTCAGACACTCAGAATGCTGTCTTGGTCTTGTCTTGGTCTTGATGAATCCTGTTTAAAAAAACATAGGCTATATGTGCTCCAGCCTAAGGCATTGCATCAAATGTTATGCATGAATCTTTACTAGGCCGACTCGAGTTGGCTGTGCGTTTAACTCAAAATTCAATAACTCTTAGCTCACACAAAAAAGAAATGTGCTGCGATAGAAATGTCTGTTTATTATTCGTATCTCTCGCTGCGCTTCATCTAAACATGCACAACAGAAATCAAACTGTGAACAGTGAGAGAGTTTTCTCTCGTGTGAGAGAGTCGATATGAGAACCAAGCTAATAGTTATAAACTGAAGTTTAAATAAGCGATTTAAGGTGTGTAATAATGGATAAACACTCATGCATGCATTATTTTTTTTCCACTTTTTAATAATTCATTTCATATTTAATATAAAAAAGTTTCACTCCACTCCAAAATCTGAAACCAGGCACTTTTTATAGGCCATATAAAATCCTGATGTAGGGTTATGGTTAGAGATAGATGTTAAATGCGGATATTAAATGCCACTGTGCAACACAGGACACACCAAAATATTGTCAGTTTTGCCGTTGACCTTGTAAGAGGCATGGTCCTATTCTGTGATGCTAGAGAAAACTCATGAAGTGGGTGCTGGAGGGCCATGAATTATTCACACATGTTGTGCATATTCAGTTTTAATCATGTTTACCTTATAAATTTTTTTTTGTTTGGTCCCATTTCTGGCGCCGGTACCCCCAAACCCCCAAACCAAAAATGTTGCGTCTTTAGTTTCACCAAGTACTGCAACTCCCCCGTTCTGTCTATATGAACACCAATCAGAGCAGAGGCCATTTACATGTACCTAAGGGTAAAAGACAATACAAACAAAACCTATCTAAAGAGGGTTTAAAACTTTCATGTTAAAGTGATTTATGGATATTTATCCTGGTATAGTATCTTTGTTCTTTACCTGTTGATTCCAGTTCATCACCATTCATCACAACAACCCTTAACTTCCGTGTATCGGCCTTTTATCAGTCCAAACCATTTATGGCTCTATGTGTTTCCAGAGTGCTTGAGTAAAACTGCAGAGCATTGAATGACACCACTTTGTCTTCTTATAAATCCAGGACTTTCAGTATTGCTGAATTCATCCCTCCACATCCTGTTCTTCCCTGCTGCGTAGCCCCATTTGTTTTCTACCTCGCTCTTAAGTTTATTTTCTCATCCCATCCTCCCCTGTAACTTACCCTAAGACTGCTTCATGCACATGTTGTAGCCTTAAGGGAGAGTGCAAATGAGGGGAAATCTCTTGGAATGTTTCTCGCCGGATTGACGTCGTCCTTGCGTCACGGGCAGGCATCCCAGTGGGACTCTAGGCAGCCTTGTGAATAATCTTTACAGGATAAACTGCCTTTACCCTAATTCTGTTTGAGTGTGACCCACTCCTGTGCGAATGGAACGGGTTTTTGCAAGCTGGATATCTTGCAAGCTGGATACCTTTGTCCAGCACTTTAGTGTGTGTTAATAGCAATATGTACGCTCTTTCTGGCAATATATAATATAATGAATACATATCTGAAGGACAGATTTGTGCCCCGAAAAATAGGGGGGGCACATAATCCTGTGGGCCCGCAGACATCGCAACTTCAATAATAGGTTTGTTTTTGCTATGAAATGATCCCTTCATCTTGCATAAATATACACATACACACACAGGCAAGGTTTGTCAAAGGGTTTCTTTGTAAGTGTGGTGTCAAATTGTGCCCTATATACTGGGCAATGGATAGTAGGCTTTTAGTCCAATAAATCACACATTAGTGTGTATGTGTTATGTGTTCTTAACATATTGTTGAAGTAGGATTATCCTTTCTCTTAATCTTATATCACAAAAGTAAATACAAGGTCTCAGGAGGACCCATGGAACAGCCTGTATGTGGGTCTACAATTGCTCTTATAACTACACACAGTGAGGACCAAAAGTGAGGACCACTGATGAAAACCATTTTTTCTAGTGAAACACAGAATGATGTCATTGCAAATACATTATATCATCAGTGAAAAGAGGAATCTTTGAAATATTAGCATTTCAGAATTTTTTTGTATGTCAAAATGGCATGAACTACATAAGTGTGAGCAAAAAACTTGACCATAATGGAAAAAAACCTTTTCTTTAACATAGATGATGTCACAAATTTGCTTATGCTCTAAAAGTAATTGACCAAGAAAAAGGGTTAGGGTTTTCAAGGTGGTCTCAGACTTTTTTGACCCCACTATTAGGATGAGAATAGTTACTGGATAAATATCTCTGTGCCGCCACAAACACCTTGCAATCTTTCTCTCTACACTCTTAAAATTGTGTTACAAGGGGTTGTTTAAGTAAGAACTTCTGGTTCCCTAAAGACACGTGTTTGAAACAGACACTTGTGTGTAAAGAACATGTGCAAAAAATTGAGGGTCCTTTCTTGAACCTTTACAGTAAATGGAGGTTCTTTTAGTTTTAAAACAATTCTTCACTCTCACACATCCGTTTATTAAAATGGTTCTCTAAAGAACAGTCATTTAAAAGATTCCTTAAGAAACCTAAATTGGTTCCTCAGCGGCGTGACACCTTTATTTTTACATTTACATTTACGAGATTTAGCAGATGCTCTTATCCAGAGTGGTGTACATCAGTGCTCAAGTCCACATCTGTTCTTCAAACTGGTAAAGCTCTACTTAAAACAACATCCGCTTTTCAAGGTACTGCCAGCGAAGTTGCACACCTAAACAACTTCTGTTGAAGAACATTTTTACACGTGAACCTCTCTTCTTCTTGCTCGCAGGATGACCACGGCTACATCTCCCGCGAGTTTCACCGCCGCTACCGCCTGCCCTCCAATGTGGACCAGTCGGCCATCACCTGCACCCTGTCGAATGATGGCCTCCTCGTCATCTGTGGGCCCAAGACGGGCGGTTCGGAGACCAGCCGTGGCGACCGCAACATTCCTGTCACCCGTGACGACAAGACCAACGCTGCCCCCTCCTCTTAGACCATCTCAAGCAGTTGGTGGAAAAGAGGCGGCAAGTGGGGGCTCAGCTGGGGGCCTTGGCTTCAAGCAAGGGGGGCACCTCGCGAGTAGGTTTGGCAGTTAGGCTATATATGATCAAACCCCCTTGCAGTTACTAAACTTAGCCCTCTCCCCACTTTGCCCCTAAAGGTATCAGTGTATATCTAGCCTAATACCCTCTTCTAGATCTTAGCTTTAAAAACCCTATGACTGTCAAGATTGTTTGGATGATTATACTAATGTGAGGAACAGATCAAGAGGAATGGTCGGGGTCCGAACGTTTTATAACAACTGATTGAAAGGTTCCTTCAATCCAAACCTCTCACTTTCTGGATAACAAACGTGTCCTCTAACGAATGTCACAAGGGCCACTCCTTGGCGATCTTACTCGGCTCGATCCTATAAACACATCACTGCTGTAAAAGGCCCTTGCGACAGATTTTACACATCTGTTTCGCTTTTATTTACAAATAAGGGCAAGATGTTGCCCTGCTCTAAGTCAGTGGAGAGGTTTAGAAAAGAGGGTTTGGTTAAGGTTGCAAGTTTCGTTCTTCTCAAGGGGGTTTTGATCTGTGAGAGGCTCCAAAACGGGGACCACCCAGCCACCTGGTCAGTCTTCCTCACCTGTGTCCGCTCACTTCTCGCCTTATCTCTTATGTCCCACTGACTTTTTCTCCCTGTCCTGTAGCCTCTAGTTCTCCTTATAACAGCCCCTTTCCTGAGGGGTCTACTAAAAAGTGACCACAATAAAGTTATCATTAACCAAGAGGCAAAAAAAATGTGTTTGTCTTCTTATGCAACTATTTACCATGCATGGCATACTCTTGCACTTTACCTCCACTATGTTTTCTTCTTAGTGGCACTCTAAAGGACCACTGCAAATTTCTCCATTCTACTAAAAACAATGGCATCAGCAGCATGGGAATGCATTTTGCAAACAAAATGCTAAACTTCACTACTCCTCTTGTCTAGCGATATCATTCAAGACCAATTGATTCTAGCTCAAGGGTCCACTGATGCACAGAGGAAGGATGTAAATGAAGGATGTAAATGTCAGGCAACTCAACAATGGGTAGTTTAGCTAAACTGGAAGGTATTTAACCGAAGGCTTAGCTTTAAATTAAAAGTTAAGGTTAAATTAGAGGACACACTGACTTGAAAAAGGTTCTGCCAGTTAATAGAGTCTGATGTTTGATGCTTTTGATCATTGTCAAAGCACATAATATTCATAATATTGCTGAACTAATTCTCTCCATTCCATATGTGCTCCGTAGCCCAAATTCACACTAAACAACTAAATATAAATATGATACGCCTTTTTCAAGATAGAAACCTATGAGAAATCATATACAAGGGGAGTGTCGTTAAGAAAAGTACATAATGAGACAGAATCAGAAAAGAACTGAGTTCGGAATCAAGAACCACAAAACAGAACTGGTCTGAAAACAAGAAAATGTTAGAAAAAACCACATGAGAGACGGCAAGAGCTTGCAATGAGGTCAACAACAGACCACCCACTTCAGTGTTTCAGGAGAGTACATGTTCCTCTGAGCTGCTTCCGACTGCTGAATGAACCTCAGCCCCGAGGATGTGGAGCAAGTGGAGCAAGCTGATCTAATCAGCAGTGTTGAAATATTGAGATGACAGAAAAATTTAGGATGTCAGCCATCAGAACCCAACGACATAGGCAGGAGAACCGGCCATGACAGGACGAGGTTCAGCCCAGTGGAACAGGTGTCACAGCCTCTGACAGGGAAGGCAGAACTTACCTAATCAGATTCTGTGCACTGTTCACTCTGTTGGATCTCACTGTCCACAGCAGGGCCCAGGGATGCATGCGAGGAAGAAAATCTAGTGTAGAAGTGGGCCCAGGAGTGAAATGTATGAAAGTCTTCCACAACCTCACACTTGAACAGCCAGAAAACCAGAGCTCCGGCTGTCTGACAACGTGGAGAGAAGCAAAAAGGATCATTCTTGTAGTTAGTAAACAAACTGCTACTAGGATGGTAGGCTGGTGTCATAACAGTCTATAATAATGTGAAATCCGGACCACTGTGGCACAGGTGTTTTTTTAAATTTGTTTTATGATTATGGGCTGCATAGCGCTTCACTCTGGGGACAGAAGGAACAGAATGACCTTGTAAGGCCACCAAAACAGACCAACTGCAGAGTTCTGCCAGTGCCAGAGCGTTCAGAAACTAAATATGTCTCGACCATTTAAGAACGCGATCTCACGTCTGTGGTACACAGGTGTGTTCAAGAGGGAGCACTTGGTCTTTCATGGTACCCACCTTGTCCAGGAGCTACGGATTTTCCTCCTCATGTTACGTAATAAGTTTAACCATGATGCTTCTACAGCACCACCTCAACATTCACTCTGTGCCTCATCTGTTGTGAATGACGTCTTTAATGTTTTATCTCATGTCCAATGCAGCAAGTCAGTGCCGCTTTCAGTAGAGCCATCAGGCAGATTGGACATGCACACGGATTCACACATGCAATTGACCAAAATGCATATTAACATATAATAAAAAAAAAGAAAAGCAAGCAGGTTCTCATAATACTTCTATATTTAACGCATTTGGTCAGTCGTAAAAATACAATAGGCGTGCTTAGACTGAATAAATCCATAATATGTACAAACCTAAGCATAGACATTCCCCTCTTCAGAAATCACTGGACTGATCTATCAATTTTCATCAAGCCAATTCAGCAACAGTACATTCATATATGGGAAAAGAAAAAGGAGCATTTAGATTGATAAAGAATTGCTTGCATTTTTGCTGTTATTCACATATACTACAGGTGAATATTCTCATGCATAAGGTTAAAAATAAATAACTTTAGAAAAATATAGACTTAAAATGATGGAAGACATTCCGTGACCGCATCTTCACTGAACTGTCAGGGTGCAAACCCTTTCTGACAAATAAATCTATAGTGTGACAGCCAACGAAGGCTAAAAACATGTCATTTGAAGAGAAAAAATAGACTCCCAGGAGTTTTTGAGAGTCCACACTTGTTGGATCTTTGTGATCATCAGTCTTTCAGTTCCATGTGCCCTTTTGCTGGAGTACGTACCATCAAATTTATACATTTACAAAATTACACATGTTTTGCCTATTCCACATGTAGTCAGTCAACCAAGGCAAATTTGAGCATTTTTCAATGGAAGAACAAGGCTGATGTGTCTAACAAGTAAAGCTAGTGGGTTAAATCATGCTGAGTGATCTCAAATAGACCTACTAATGTGATTTCTGATACTGTCTAAAATCCTGTCAGTAAAATGAATTGTTGCATAGAAACAACAGCAATTGAGTACAGCAATGAGTACACGCTTTTTATAGCTTCCACTATTTGCTAATACCATTATCATTGTACCTCCAGTGCAAAACTCACGATGTTTGAACACCAAACATGTCTTGGGTGATCTACTACATTTGCATAACTTTACATTAGGTTTTTTGACACTCTCACTTTCATAGTAGCCCCCCCATCAGTGTTAGCGTGGGCAGCAGAGAGCCCCACTCTCCAGCTGAACTCGAGACTGAAGCTGAGGCTGGGGGCTTGGGCTAATCTGCAGATGGGCCTCCAGGAGCAGTGCGGCAGAGTCCACCATGTTTGAGGATGAAGAAGCAGAAACTGAGCACCAGGAGTATGGTGGAGCTGAGGGAAAGGAGCAGTGCTGAGGAAGAGGTACTTGCTGAGGGCAGGGGGGGCTGAAAGGAGGCTGAAGGTGGCTTGCTGGGTTAAGGTGGTGCCTCTGGAGTTCAGGAGGTGGTAGAGGAGAGGAGTAGAGATTTCCAAAGCCTAGAAATGGAGGAGCAGTGCACGGCTCCGTGTTCTTCTGCTGAATTAGAGTTTGATGGAAAGAGAGTCCTTGCTGCTGCTGAATTGGTTGGTGAAGATGAAGGTGAGATGTTCTGTATGAAGACACAAGAACGGTCCATTTAAAGCATTAGCCTTTAGAGATTGCAATGATTACTTTTGGTAATAAAAAGCTTGTCGTTTTATATGAATTATTTCTCATGTGTAACACCATCATAACACCTGAGAGATTTTCTTTTTAGGAACAATGGGGTTCCAGCCCTAAAGTACGGTTCCAGAGACACGTAAAAACTTAATTTTTCCTTTGTTTTGTCAACCATCTGTATGGATCTATTCATTTTAATATAGAACATGAATATTAAGTGCTGGTCCTAACATCAGGTGACTGCAGTTAAATCCACAGCAATCTCTAGCTGGGATTCCAAGCCATAACTGGCTCTACTTCTCCACCCGTCTCACACTGTGAAGCTTTAAAGCGCATAGATTTTTGGTCTGATGTAACAATACTGATACACCAATATTGTTGCATTAGCCGCAGTTTTAAAAAAAAAAGGCTGTATCGCTTGATTGGGAGCGATCTAGCTAGTGGGTGAGAACCTGGCCATCACTTAGCTGTGAGAAACAATTCCTACCATGATGTTTTTTTACCTAAAATCTGAGCACTTAAAACAGTGGCTGCCAACTCTGCTCCTGAAGATCTCCTGCAGACTTTGACTTCAACCCTGATTTGCACCAGCTCAGGGTTAATGCTGGTGGGTTAAACTAGTCTTTTAGTTTAAACTAGTCTCTTACCTCTGAATGCTCTCCACTGGGCTGCGGAGGTGCTCCCATGAGTGTGTGTGTGTTGGAGGGCTTGGCGATACCAGAGAAACTCTAGTGTTCTGTAGACTGTCGGCTGTGGGCCATGCATGCTGCAGAGGCCCTCTGATTTTATTTAAGCCTGACTGGCCTTTCGCACGAATGTCCTTCCTCACCTGCCGGTGAAAAGTCCTTAGACCTTAGGAGGAAGAGATTATTTTGATTGAAGAAGTTTTTTTTCACACAAACCATTTTTTTTCTTATTTGCTGGTTGCAAGACCAGCCTGATATCCTCACAACATTGAAGGACACTTTCTGTATTTCATATGAACTCAGAAAGGAATAATGCTATAAATGCTAGCCAATGCCAATTTATCCTGCTTGTTTGCTTCGATGAGTTACTACAAAATGAGAGAAACGAGTTTGTGCAATATACTGTAAAGCTTTAAGTGTATCTGTATACTCATGTAGTAGAACCCACTCTGATCTAACCTTGTGTGAGGGATGTGTCTGAGGCTCTTCTGCCCTCCTGGAAGCTGGGAACCTGAAGACTGGTCTGGAACCCCAGGACAGATGAATGAGTGTTTGGTGAGAATGGGTGCAGCCCCTGGGTTTGGTGGCCACAGAGCTTTGTCCCTGGTCCTAAAATGGCACCAGGGGGAGTGAGAAAGGAGCTGGAGACACTGGAGGAAAAGCCGGGCCTGAGAGTGCCATCTGAGGTGGCATCATCCACCAGGTCTACAACAATACCTGAGGACAAAAGCAGAATGTCAGTGTTTATATAAAATGTTTCATACCATGACTTATTAGCGACCTGGCACTTACATGGATTCGTCACATTAAAATCAGGTAAAGTCAAATAACATTGATTAAAACAGAACAGTAGGTGTAAAGTGACCATTTCTGTCATACATGAACACACCACGGCACACACTGTAAACAGCACCAAATTCTTCTCTGTATTTAACCCATTCACTACAGGCAGCCAGGAACACGGGAGCTCAAGGGAACCTCAGTGGTCCCACCAGTAGTCTTGGGATTCGAACTCATAACTTTCTGATCACAGGGGGCAACACCTCAACCACTAGGCCATAAGAGTAATGTTGGGAAAAATGGGAAGGAAGTGAGTCACTTTGAAAAGGGCCAAATTATCACGGATGGATGACTGGGTCAGAACATCTTCACTAATTGTGGGTTTTCCTGGTTTGCCGTGGTTAGTAGCTACCAAAAATGTTCCAAGTAAAGACAACTGGTGAACTGGCGACAGGGTCATGGGAGCCCAGGACTATGTGTGTGGGGAGCAAAGGCTAGACAGTCTGACTATCCTTTTAGAAGAGCAAATGAAGTCAAAACTGCTGGAAATTGTAATATTGACTATGATAGAAAGGTGTCAGTGTATCATAGGGATGCACTCTTGGTGCACTATTACTGTTTTTGTCAATTACTGGATTACTGTTTCTGGTGCACTATATGGATGGAGGTGCTCAGTGGGTAGGATACTTGCTTCCGGTTCAAGAGGTCGTGGGTTCGAATCCTACCATCAGCATACCACCGCTGGGTCCCTGAGCAAGACCCTTAACTGCTGCAGGGAGACTGTCCCCTGTAGTTAGGCAATGGAATTTGCTTTGGATAAAAGCGTCTGCTAAATGTTTTTGTCAATACCGGCTGCTACCAAATGTTCATTCCAATATGAACCTGTATATACATGCACAGTGTTCTTACTCTGTACATATGTATATATATATATTTATCAATACACTAGTCTATATTTATATTTTTAATACTATTTGTATCATATTGTGTCCTTTTTATACTGTTGCATAGTTTTTATTCTATTGTTTTTACTGCTCTTTGCTTCTGTTCACTTTCTTCCGTAGCTAATTTCCCACTTGTAGGACAAATAAAGGTTAATCTTATCTTATAGCCACAGACAGGTCAGAGTGCCCATCAGGACAGAACCATGGAGCAATGGAAGACGGTGACCTTTCATGACGAATCCCGTTTTCTTTCTAATCTCACGCATGGCTGGGTGCCATATGTGTGCCACTTACCTGAGATATTGAACCAGTGTTTATAAATCGTGTTTATGTACCACAGAAATCTCTTTTATTTCAAAAATAAGAAACGATGGTCTTGGTGGTATTAAAGTAATTCAGTCAGTAGCACTGAAATACTGAACTGTCACACCAAGTCCACTTTCACACATGAACTCCTTACTTTCGTCTGTTGTTTTATTCAGTTCTTGTAACACTACACTACACAGCAAGCTACTCACTTGGTGGGTGGCACGGGTTTTTGGAGGAGACTTCTGAGACGGTGTGTCTGCGTACTGTGCTTCTGGTTTCAGAGGTAAGATCAAGAGGCACATGCTCTTCCTCATCCACGAAGTCTTTAGCTGGCGCCTTTATGCTTCCAGTGCCCCGCGGAACGTTAGGAGAGGTAGAGTTTCTGTGTGGCAACATGTTTGGCTCAGTCGCCCCTGAAAGCTCCGCTCCTGGAAGCGTGTAACCAGGTTCTTTCAACCAATCCTGACCGCTCAGAATTTGGTGCTGCCCACGGTGTTCTCGCAACCTCTCCAGCAGCAGCCAGTAAATGGCAGAGAAGTGATTGTAGCTGTCATTCTGTAAAGACTAGGGACACAGGTACAGATTAGTAAAATTTTGAGCTCAAGATAAACAGAAATTTAAGACAAACTTACATTTTCAAGATGATTGTTACTACTGCTTGTAACTGTGAGGGACGTTTGTCTATTACTATAGATAACAGTATATCATATAGTGTCACAAACCAGTCTATTAGCAATTGCTTGAGAGTTTGTTGCTAGTGTGTGTATAATGATTTAGACATGGAGTTTGCACAGTGTATTGGTGTTCATTAGGTTCTATTATTTGGTAGCTATATCTGACCCAAGCTTCATAGATGCAGGGTAAATATATACAATAAAAGGAGAGTTCGTACACCAAATATGTCTTGGTTGTGTTGGAAAGTGTGTACATTAGGTTTAACAATAAAATCATTCTCTAAGCTAAGCTTTTGCATGATGATTTATGGGAGTGGTGGGAGAAACATGATTTTGTTTCTTTAATACAGTTTTTTCCTGCCTGGTACATGATGACAGAGCCAGAAATTGTTTTGATTTGACTTTAAACTGAACCAAATTCCAAAACGTGTAAACTTGCAGTGATAAATTCAGTTATTTACAACCTTTGGAATGCAGTTTGTCACACTGAGTAAAACTAAAAGCACATACGAAATGTCGAGTCTCTCTCACCTCTATTGTCTTCTGCTTATCGATGCCCAGTGCCTGCATTAGACTGAGGACTGGCTCACTGTATCCTTCTGGTTGGAGGTGGCCATCCGAGCAGTAAGGGGCGGATGGGGCCTGGCAGGTGGCTGCGGGGTCAACTTGCATCCAACGATGCTGCTTAATCTGGGCCACACTGATGCGCTTGGCTGGTTCCACCGCCAGCATCCTTCGTATCAGGTTCTCACACTCTGTGGGAGAACAGGGACACACATTTACTCTAATTAAATGAAATGTTTTTGTTTTTTTAAAGAAGGTCACTCTCTTGCACACTTTAATGCACCGAGTTTTATGTGCTGAATTTAAACCAGGGGCGGGAAACATGCTTCAGTTATTTATTGTTTTATGTTTTCCAATATGCTAAACTCAGCAAATACATGGAAACTGTGCACTAAAATACAATGACAAAGTTTGTTTCATGTAGAAGATATGTACTTATTTCAGAACAATTGTCAAAACAAGTAATTTGACTAGGGTCTGTTTCTCTTAAGAAAATGCAAGCTACTGTTTACACTGTGTAACATTTTCATGAGAAATGGACCAGTAGAAATAGCCAAAAATGAATTATATATTCCTTCTCCGATCCTTTTTTTGAGGAGTTTTCGTTCTGACAGCAACAATGTCTTGTTTATAATGTCAAATAACTAAAACATACAAGCAAAATGGCAATTTAATGGCAATTTATTGATTTTTTTTTTCCATTCATGCAGCTATTTGCCTGCGGTAACCAGCAATCATGCGTTAAAAGTCATTACCCTACACACCCTGTGACATGAAGTAGGGCACTCTAAAGCGCCCCTCTGTAACACGTTGCTTCAGGGCAGGAAGTGTCGCACCATCAAACGGCAGAGAGCCACACACCAGCACGTACAGAACCACTCCCAGACTCTGAAAATCAGAGAAGGTTTTAAATGTTCGCTGTTCATGTGGAAACATTCAACGCACACCCATAAGACCGCTTCCTCTGAACAACTCAAAACTAACCAGGTGCTTCATCATTTGCACACCTCTGCTATAATAAAGCATTTTTCATGATAATGTGTGCATGTGTTTTATTTATAAAATAAATATTGCTGGTTTGTTCCTCAGATATCTATGTGTGGGATTTACAAGTTTGTACTCAAGAGACTTTAAACAACCTGCCTTTACCTCAAAAAAGGCAAAAAACAAACAGATCACTACGACCGAGGTTCTTCAGAGGAACCTACCCAGACGTCCAGCTGCGGACCCTCATATTCCCTCCCTTCAAAAACCTCCGGAGCTGCGTAAGGGGGACTTCCGCACCAGGTAGACAGGGGCTCGCCAGGCGCATAGAAGTTTCCGAAACCAAAGTCTGAGTCAGACAGAAGAGAAATTAAGCATCATTTAAAAATTCTCTCAAACATACAATAGTGTGCAAAAGCAATTTTGGTATTTGTTAAAAAACAATAGAATAAATACAAATAAATGAACGATGCATTATAATTTACTAAACCACAGACACCATTAAAACCATTGACAGGCGAAGTGAATAAGAGACATGTTGTCATTGAAATGGCATTTGTCAACAGGTAGAGGATATTAGGCAAATTAACTTTTTAAGTTGGTGTGTTGGAAGCAAGAAAAATGGCGAGAGACCACTAAGGCAAAGCCGCTTAAAGGTCTTGTGGGGTGTTCCTGGAATGCAGTGGTTAGTATCTACCAAAAATGCACAGACTAATGCCTCAATGGGTCGGAACTTTTTTTTTATTTAATTTTTTTCCCCCCACAATTTTCTTGGCTGCCCAAAACATACACAGTATTGTGTATCAAAGCTAAAAAGTAATGATACTCAGTTCATCGCTGATCTAATTTGGGAAACCACCCTGCTGGATACTAAACTATGTCTACTCCATAACTATCTTGTTGATTTTAAAGTATGTGCAAAAAAACCCCCCAAATAATTGACCTTGGTTTGCTACAAACCAAAAGAGTAATAGCAATAAAGATGTGGGAAGACTAACATCTGCTCTATGAGTTAAAGAGATGTCGATTAAGCTTCATTGAATTCCGGAGAAGATTTTTACCATTTGTATCCATGTAAGGCAGGATATGGAGACAGATATGAATTGGAGCAAGGAAGATTTGTTTTAATGCTTGTTAGCCGAATTAATGTTAGTGGCAACATATCCCACGAAGGTTGTACTTGAGACACCTTGTTTGTTTCATTTTATTCATTTAGTTCCTTATTTATTTCATTTACTCCTCTTTTTA
>JBBJLR010000087.1:23459225-23491339 GCA_037577145.1 Brachypetersius gabonensis
GTGTGTGTGTGTGTGTGTGTGTGTGTGTGTGTGTGTGTGTGTGTGTGTGTGTGTGTGTGTGTGTGTGTGTGTCTTCTAATTTATTATTTTGTTCTTTCCACTTAGTTGCCATAATAATTCACATTTTCCAACTGTGGGACTAATAAAGGGTTATCTTGGGCTTGCGTTATGTGCCTATAACCAAGGAATAACGTTCAGATTTATACAATAAGATGTAGTGTGGGGCATTTAAAAGAGTCAACTGTCAAACATTGCTGAGGCGTTCAGTAATTGTGGAAAAAAAGAGTCCGAATCCATCATCCATGTCCGTTTTTGGCGCCTACTCCAACAGAAGAGTTAGAAAGTCTAGTCCGGGTTTTACTTGTCGCTACTCAAGTTGCACTAACGGAGCGTGTGGTTGTGTCCGTCCCGGTGTGTTTAGTCTGTTGTCTGTAAGTCCACGGCGTGCTCGGAGAAGCTCAATTTTTATTAGTTTCCACAGCTGAGGCTACACCGGCCATGTCTGCGGGCGTCGAGTCCGGCTTCAGTAACGACGAACTGCTCCACCTTCGCTTCCCCATCCACCGCGCCTGTAGGGACGGGGACGTGGGGGCTCTGTGCTCGCTGCTCCAGCAGTGCTCGGCCAGCCGAGAGGACCTAGCCGCCGAGGACTCCTTCTACGGCTGGACGCCCATTCACTGGGCGGCTCACTTCGGGAAGGTACCGCTAACTGACCTTTTAGTTAACGTTACGTCGCTACCCTCTTTTGCTTTCTGTGCCAGGTTTAACCAACCAGCTTGGTCCTACAGACTGTTTTCTGTTTTAAACTAGCTAGCAAATTGAATTTAGAGCTCATTTGGGGTCTACAAGGCCCACAGGCGTGAAGAGGGTCTGCTACGTTCTCGGCCATGAAAATCCTGTCTCCGTTATGAGAAAAACCGTTGGTGTTTTGGGTTTAGGGGGGCTAACAGCGTGCCGTTGTGACACTTTCATCAACCAGAGACGATGTACTGGTGCTTAGAGTGTGAACATGTATGATATGAAGTGAAACGGCGGTGTAAAAGTCGCGTGTCTGAGAGACTAAATAATCAACTCGCAAAAAGACCGGTGCCATCAGTCTCCAGGTGTTAGCGCGAGGACAAAAGCTCCCGGTTGATTGGCTGAACGGGAGCCAATGGGAGGCGAGGCGCCAAAAGAGCTGTTTTAAAAAAGCTTCTATTTTGACCCCGAGTTATAAACATTCATGGACAAAATTATTGGGACGCCTGACCATTACATCAGCAGGGACTATTATGACAATGCACTCCATGTCGTTGTGGACCTTAATTTGTGCACTAGGACACGGTCATGCTGGAATTAAAAACTATCCACAAAGTTGGAAGCATGGCCTTATCCAGAAATGTCTTGGTCTAATGAAGAATTAAGATTCCAAGTCACTGAAAGTAAGTGGCCTCTCCACAACCCTGAAAAGCTGATGTGTTCCAATGCTTTTGTTCATATAGTGTAGTTCTCATTATTTAGTTCTCCTGTTTGTGACTTGGTGTGGACTTTCCCTGATTGGTAGGAGATACTCTCCAAACGTTTTGAAACTAACATTTTCTTCAACTTGAAACATCAGTGTGTTCACTTAAGGGCAACACTTCATGTTGTTTTCATCACATAATGTGTTAAGATGGATCACAAAGTGTGCTTTTTAACACTTATTCTCTCTCTTTTGAGAGTGAAGAAGCTGAGTAATCAGGATCCCTGAGAGCAGCCAGTTGAATGGGAAGCTCCAGAGTAGCAGCAAACAAGCCCAGGGTCACTACTGGCCAATGTATCGAGCCACAGCTTTGCGCTGCGTAGAAGTAAAACCGTGTTTGAGTGATTGACCTCTATCCAGCATGTAAGAGACGAGTTGGAGTCGCATTTATGATACATAATTAACCATCCCACATAATTACCTGACCTCACTAATGCTCTTGTGGTGGAAGGAATCCTCACAGCTGTCTTGTCTAAGGCCTTTTTCAGAAGACTGCAGCAAAGTGAGTGCAAACTCTCTGTTAATACCCTTGATTACAGAGGAAATGCATGAACAGCTGTATGCAAACATGTAACATGGATAAAGGAACAAAGGCTTATTGAGAACTGTTATGCCACTGTGTCATAATAACCACATTCATCATGATCAAGAAAAAAAAAACCTTTTGCAGCCCATATCTATTTTTAGTGTTTGTCCTGGACGGATGTTTCCACAGAACCTCCCTGAGACAAGAGCCAAGTGAAAATAGTGCTGAAAAGTGGGGCACGGTTCAAGGCCTAGCAGGACTATTCTTCTTAGACAAAACAGCCTGCTGAACTTGATGCTCTTTTAAGTTAGTGTGGATATTTTTGTGTGCGAGTTTGTAGTTATTACTTTTTCCGTGTACATTTAGGGACATTCTTCACAGCATTATGTTATGGCTAAAAAACTCCTGATGCTACTGTTTTTGTTTGGTCTCTAAATGTAATTCCTAAAGCATGTAGGGAGGAGGGGACGGGAGCCAGCATCTCATGTCTCAGCCAAACATTTTTGTGCAGATGTTTCATGTTTCTGCTGTCTGTCCGCAGATCAGAGAGGAGGAGTTTGGCAGGTGCATCTGTTTGTTGGAAGAAAGTGGCTCATATGTTGGAAAGTTTGTGTGTAATGTTGGGAGAGCGGGTCTAGAAGACCAGCCGTTGAATCAGAAAAGCTTTCGGTGTGGAGACAACCAAACGGTGGCTGAAGCCACACGGTGAAAGAGGGCCAAGAAACATGAGCTTCAAACAGCTGTAACCAGTCAGGACACAACAGACTTTGTATAAAGGGTTCAGATGTAGTTTGATGTGGCCTGGGAGAGTGAGATCAAAGAAGTTGAATACTGTTTGTATTAAGCATGTCAGTTTAGATGCAGTTTTACAATAATACTATAAGGCCTTTCCTTATCACATTATCTGGTGGGAACTGAGTTATGGCATGTCCCTGGCGGTTGGAACTGTTTCCCGCCAATTTTATTCCCTGGTTGTTTTCCAAGAAAAGCCTGGTTCATTTTCACAAGGTCAGACCTTCATTGCGTGTTTCAAAATACGGTGCCGCCTGGTTGAAGACTTTGGCTCTAATCCCTGCTTACAACAACACTTAATGTCTTTGTCTCCCCCGCTGTAGCTGGAGTGCGTGTTGCGGCTGGTGCAGGTCGGCTGTGAAGTGAATGCTGTCACATCGCGGTCTGCTCAGACTCCAGCACACATTGCTGCATTTGGAGAACACCCAAAGTGCCTCTTGTGGCTCCTGCAGGCAGGTGCTGATATCAACAGACAGGTGGGTGCTCTTATAAGGCACTTTAACGATTACAGTGGCTTATGATGGGTGGGGCTACGCAACATGATCTTACTCTTGTGATGCATTATAACGCAGTATTCCTCTCTTAAGTATATTGTGAGGGTTCAAAACACTGAACAACTGCATGCCTCATTACAAAGACTGTTTGCATCTGTAGAGGGTCTACAAACGACCGGTTTATAGCAGCTGTGGGTAACAAATGATTGAAGCTATTATGAAGTTCTATAATTTTTTTTACTTTTTCATCTGTTTAATCTTTTTCCATTACATCAAAACGTCAGGATTGCATCTAAATAGGGAAAAAATAATAGAATTTGAGTAAAAGTTTGAGGCTTCACCCTCACTGTGAGTTGACTTTTTGTAAAATAACAGATTTTGGCAGGTACCATTGTTTCATTTTTGTTTTTTGAAGTCAACACTACAGCACTCTTAAGATGTGAAGAGTAATGCTTTCATTAATGAATCTTTAATTTTATTTAGTTGCACATAAATCGCCACTGAAGCAATGCATTGTATTTTATACATAATCAGCCTTTAGTGACTGTAAACAGCTGCTGACTCTTTGGAGGGCGATGGTGAAACCTTTATCAGGGTATCTGACAAGGAATGACTCGCAAATCTGTTTGCACCAACTCACTTTGTTCTGGCAGATGTAAACAGTGGTTTGACGTCGTAAGGTTGTGTCTGTTATAACTGCAGAAAGAAATACGACACATTCAGTAGTTTAAACTGCAATTTGACAGCAGCACCATGAGCAGTGCTGCTCCGGGGGAACTCTTTTGGTTAAGGACAATCAAGGTGCACTATTATGAGACCAGTGTTTATGCTTTTGGAGTTTGCATTACATAATGTGAGACTCCTTTAATATGGAAAAAGTTTGCATTTAACAAGATTACATAAAGCATGTGACCAAAAAACATAAATGTGTTCAGGTGTACTGTAAAAGGATAGGAAGGACTGGGGCAGTTTTCCCTTTTAAAAGGTCACATTTTATGATTTAAAAAAAAGTTTTTGCCCCAGACTATTTTGAGCAAGTAAACACATGATGTTAGGGTGGAAGGACAATAAGATTCTACATAGAGATTCTAAATGAATTCACAAAACTTCATAATCAGGTTTTTAACGAACATCCTGTGTTTCCCTTGATTGTAAAATAATCCACACACAGGGTGTCTTTCATTGGATGAGAAAATATGTATTCAGTGCATTATGTTTGCAGTAAACTCGAAACCATAGCAGAGATGTTGTCCAATCCAATTATATCCAACACTTTTCAGAAACATTAATTTGAAGTATTTATTGAGAAGTAACTGTAAAGCTGAGGCATACTGTATAAAATATGCTGGGTTTCCTCCGATGTGACACTCTGAGGAACATTCTCAGCAGTTTCTGGCTGACTTTGCTGAGTAAACAATTACTTCATTTTTTTTATTTAAGGACCACCAGGGTGACCCCTAAAGCACACATGGTAAAATCCTGGTAATTTGCTTTGTTTAAGGAACAAAAAAAAAAAAACACCTCGTGGCCACTTTTTTTTTTTCTTTTCAGATTTGCTCTTCTTAGAAAACCAAACATTCCTACAATATAGGCCCTTCCCCAGGAAGTGAGCAGACGCAGCCAAAAGAGGCAAAATCCGAGCTAAGCACCCTCTTACCTCCATCCTCTCTCTGTCTGCTTTATGACGATCAGTGTAAATCTCTACCGGGCCAATCCTCTTGCCACTTAATGCAAGCATCGCTGCTCCCGAGTTCACCTTCTGACACGAGATTCTTCTCTACGTTTATTTCGGTAGCCTTCTTTGGTCAAGCCTAAGTTTAAATGAAGTGCCGGTTTCGTTAACCTTTACCTCACCCTGGCTGATTGCGTGACCCCGAAAATAGACAGTCATATTGTGCAGTGAGGACAGCAAGAGGGTCGCTCTGGGATCATTGGGGCCAGAAAAACCCTGCTGCTGGAGTGAGTGCTATAATTGTGCAGTTTGACCTACATTTTGCAGCCTCATCCACTGTCTCTGAGGAGCCACCAGTGCAGTGAATGCCTTCCTGCCCCTAGAGGGAGTGGTGGAGTCAGGGTTAAGAGTTCAGTCTCTCCCTCGTGGGCTCTGTCGCTGTCTCCTATATGTTCTGCTCACATTAAGATCATAGCTGCTGCATAGAAATGCACAGTGACCAATAATGTTGTCAATGTTACATGAATAATTCTACAGACTGTCAACTGCTTCAAAATTCCCCTCTTGTGGTGCACATTTGTTTTCCAAACAAAACAATATAATTATTCTTGGTTAGTAACTAGCAACTCAGTTGATAATTGTGCTTGCTAAGTTGAGTAAGAGTTACTCAGAAAATGCTCAGTAGCATATCTAAAATGTGCAGGTAAAGAGTTTTATTTAGTAAGAAGATTGCATTTTGCTGTGATAAAACAGTAATGCCTAATTTTGCATTGCTTGACCTTGGTGTATGTTATCGCCTCACTGTTGATTTTTCCTATAGAATTTTGTGTTGATAAAGAACGACTACAGAAATCTGTGATAAGCTGCAAGAGTTCGATTTTTTTAAACATGGTGTTCATGGCTAAGCAGCTCATTCAGGTTATTGTGTTCGTATTAAATGTGTATCTTCTGTGATTCTAGGACTATGTGGGTGAAACCCCCATCCATAAGGCAGCAAGATCAGGTAGCATGGAGTGCATCAATGCCCTGTTGATATCAGGTGCTAAAACGGAGTAAGTCCCCCTCTGCTTATTTTTTAATTAGTATGTTTTTGCTATTAACTGTGTGACCACTGTCTGAAAAGGGACCTCCACCCCCAAAACCACCAAAAACATGCAAGTCTTCTTGCTGGATTTCTAAAGAAGCCAGATGGTGCAGATCTAAAATTCTTTCAGTGGCTGGCAGCCTAATTTGCCCGGTCGCTTTTTGGATGCACAGGGGCCTTTCAAACATTTTTATGTCCTTAAGGAATTACGTCCCATGTAGCTCTAAGGACAGTTATACTTCATTATCTTCAAAGGTTCACTTAAGACAAATTTAACACTTACAAACAACAGCTTGGTCCTGTTGAAAGGATTTGTTGAGAATGTACAGTATGAAGCTGCCATTCCTGCTGTGCAGGACCAAAGCTGTTAGTATTTGGTTAACCAAGCAGGTTCGGTGGAGTTCCCTTATTTGAATAGATGTGACCTCTTAACCTGTGTTTATGATTTCAGACTGAAGGTAAATTTTTTTGAGTCTTTGAAGAATGATCATGTTTCATAATTTGACAAAGCAAATGCACAATTCCTTGTTTATTCCCTTGAAAAAGAAACAAAAATAAAACGTAGCTACAAACCAGAACGTTTAAGCTAAACCAATAGCTATTCTGGGACATGCAAAAGCCCTGCAAATATATAACTAATATATAATCTGTGGTAAAATAAATCATCTTTTGGGACAGAAAAAGCTGACACATTAATGTTCTACATTGTTTGGCTGTTTTGTTAGTTGCTATGAATAAAAGCATGTTACATGAATACATGCAATGTATATATGCTCTACTTGCCTGTAGTGGCTTCACAGCATGGTCATCTGTATCTCATTTGAAGAAATCTGAATAACTGTTTTATTCACTAATCAAATAATGTCTTACTGAGAGCTTATAATGTTCTCTCACTGGAGTGCTGTTCTAAGGATGGGAACAGTGGAAAGAACAATTAAGTATGTAAGAAATGACTGTAACCTGAGACAATATGATTGTGTAATTTATAATAAAAGTATGCGCTGTAATGAAAAAGCCCCCAGATATGATTCTAATGGTCTAATACTCTCCGTGGTCACAGCTTCTGAAGCATTTAGTAATTAAATAGTATTATTCTGCCTACGATTATCATTAGTAATTATGACAATTATGGTTATTAAATTGAAGTTTTGTTAGATGGAGCATTATAGAGAATTCCTATGCTGCATGTAAAACGCATTTTACAAACAACCTGAGAGATCAGTAGACTTACAACATTCATTACTGGAAGAGCTTCATTGTAAATCCCAGAATACCTTTTTGATTCATCATGAAAGGAAATCCTGGACAAGCTGAGAATATTTACTCTCAGATATCAGACCTGTAAATGGATTAAAGGGCTAAATGGTGATTTGAGTGTTACATTCAGTACAGGCCTTCTAGAGTCCTCAAATGTTTTTTTTTTTGTTGGGAAAAGATAGACAGGATTGTGCATTTGTTCAGTAGATGATATATAACACTGGATATTGTCTATTATATATGTTTTCCTTATACAAGTAGTTTATTGTACACTTTAATGAGATGCCTAAATGCATACTTGATGAGAAGAAAGCTCATTGTGGGTTTTTAGAGGGGGTCACGTTTTGGGGTTGATATGTCCTTGTTCTTTCTACTAGACTAGAGTACACTCTTTTAATAAACTAAGGATGCAGTAATCAATAGTTTGGCTTGGCCATCAAATAAAACAGGCTGAGCTGAGACCCACAGGCAGACATCGCTTCATTGTGCTTTAAAATGGATTTAAGATTAAAATGTAAAGATTTCCTCTACTTTTGCATGCTTGTCACACCAAGTGGATTCAGATCCTCATACTAAAAATAATAGTTTTGTAAATATCGTTTTATTTATTGAAGGAAAAATGTATTGCACCTGTCACCAATGTGAAAAAGTAACTACCCCTAAATTATGATTACTGGATATATTTTATTACTGTGAAGTATTTTTCCATCAGCTTTTTTCCCAGTCGGCGCAAAGTGAGCTGCATTTTTATCTGTAATTGTCGATTATACTGTTCTTCATACTGCAGGAATTCAGACCTCTACTTTAGAACACGTTCTGCAGTTTGTGAGTTGCTGGATTTTTCCACGTCTATGTATTTACAGTCCCACCTGCTCTGGGCTCGGTACCCGGCCGCTCCTGCGAATGGCACTGATGATTAGTCCCATGAAACAAGATAATATTATGCTTCCCATGCAAGTCTTGTAGGAATGCGGGTCTCTAGTCTAAACTGTTGTTGAAACCATTTCCCTTTTCACACAAGGCCAGCTGGCATTGCCTAACTTTTTTCCTTCAATAAAACAAACGAATGATTTTTTTTTTACACAGGTTGTCCAAGTGTTGTAAAAGTCATGACTTTTGAATGAAGATCTGAAACAATTACATGTGACAAACATTCAAAAACAAAAGCAAAAAGGGGAAATCCGCTATATGAAGATCACTATAGAAATTATATGGCCATTTTTTGTCAATACATATAACACATATTAGAAGTTTTGTATATTCTCTATTCTGTATGTTCCGTTTCCAGTTGTTTGATGTGGTTTCATTGATTTTGCAAGTTTGCATAATACATAACATCAGTGAGAGTGGGAGGGCATTTAATGAAGATGTACTGGCAGTAAATAAGGTTTTGTTTCCTCCTTAGTAGATAGAAATGTACTTGCGTATAGTATTTCACTTAGTGATCCTGTTTTGTTGACTTACAAAGATTCTTATATCTTTAGTATCCAAATTAGTCATTAGGAAAATGAGTTTTTGGCCACATATGACCAGTTTCCGATTCCAATTTTCTGATAGTTGGCATATACACTGATCAGTCATAACATTAAAACCACATATCAAATGAATAACATGGATTATTTTGTTTCAATGGCATGTGACGAGGGGGTGGGATATATTGGGGCACAAGTGAACAGTTCAGTTCTTGAAGCTCATGTGTTAGTCTTGTGAGATGTTCCTGGTATGTAGTGGTTAGTACCTACTTAAAGTGGTCCATGGAAGGACAACTGGTTAGCCAGCAGCAGGGTCATGGGTGTCTCTCTGATGTGCATGGGGGACAGTGGGTACTGAGCAAAACCTCTGAAATTCCCACGATGATTTCAGCCACCACTGCTGAAGGTGCGTACAATGGACCACGGCGTAATGGAAGATAATGACCTGGTCTGAATGTTTTCCTTTACATCATGTGGACGTGCCAAGTGCACATGAATCTCTTACCTTAGAAAGAGACGATACCGACAGGCACTATGGAAAGAAGCAGAGTTGGCAGAGATCGATTAATTCTTTGGGAAATGTTCTGCTGGGTTCTGGCATTCGTTACCTGAAGATGAAATAAGCCACTGCAAGGGAACAGTATTCCCCAAAGCCAGGGACTTTTCAGTCGAGTAATGTTCTCTACACAATATTAGGCAGGTGTTCTTTTAATGTTATGACTGACTGATGAAATTATAAAAGATAAATTCCTGAGTTATGTCAAATGGCATACTATAGGACTAATTTTTTACACAATCCAAACAATCCTTTATTTTAAGAGCCTTCCTGAAACAAAGGAACAAACTTGGGTTCAAGGTTGTCTACTTGGTATTTGTTAAGTGGGTTCTCCTAAAGCAAATGTTCATGGACCAAAAGCATTAAGCTTGTCTGATACTTCTGGACACCCCAAAGTGTTGTTGAAGTGTTCTGCGTGCTTAATTGTGGTTAGTTAAAAAGGACATCTCTCGCAGCTATAACTGGCTGGCTGAAGAGATGATTGGCTGAATTTTGTGGTCTTCACCAAACAATTTAGAATTTCTTGTTTCAGATCTGCTACATTCATATTTTAGTTAAGACAGCGTAATTTACTACAATCTTTACCTCTGTTTGCCTGAGAGACAGTACTGAGTCATTTGCAATAGTATAAACAAGACTTGGGTCATGGTTGCCATAGTAACCCTTCTGAATTGTAAAATAGCCTTTGTATTACGATGGGCAACCTTTTTACAAAACTGCCAGTGTTAAATCTGATCACTGTTGCAGTTTGTTGACATTCTATTGTCAATGAACTGCATAGCTCTTATGCAACTTGCAGGGTTATATGTACACATCTTGGCATATTTTACCGTCAAACAGCTACCAAACCGCTTTAGTTTTTTTGTATTATCGTGAACATGGTTTTGTGTTGTATTTCAGTTACCTAAAATAATTATTTTTTAATCTGTCAAACAATGATTAGCATCCATAGGCAATGTTAGGACAAGAAAGCTATGGAAGGTTTTCTGTTTAGAAACAAATTAACCTGAATCACTTCAGGTCTTTTGCACAATGCAAGTCGAGATGTTTGCCAACTTTAGGAGTGTACAACAAAAACTGCTCGGTTTTACAATAATGCAGTTAAGTGTTGCCAAATGAAGTGCTGCTGTTACTTTATTTAGTCCTAGTAATCGGGATGTTTAATTATTTAAAAGCAAATCACAGCTTTTGAAGTGTTTGATCAAATGTTCGTAGATGACCACAATTCAAACTATGCCTTTTTAAACCTTGTTTAGTCACATTAACCAAGTTTTATATAATTTAAAGGACAATTTCTTTCCTGTAATATAATGGATTTCCATCGCCTCTATAATGTTGATTGTTTGCATGGGGGAAAATAATACATCCGCCAGTCCCACCTTTTATTTTGCAAAATGGGGCTTATAAAGCTCATTATTGCTTGATCTAATATTGACATTTAAGATAAGAGAAAGAAATTGTCATAAACATGCTCAGTGCAACAAAAGGAATAAAGATAAGAGGGAAGGGAAATATATATCATTAATAAAATAAAATATTTAAAGTGCTAATGAAATAATAAGAAAACTATTACAAAGATCTAGCAAGTATAAATAACAGAAATAAAATAACATTGTTAATGCAAGTAGTTTTAAAAAGTGACTTGGTGTTTGTGCCATGAAAATATGATTGCAATAAAATGCAGTAGGTGATGAGGGGATGAGACAACATTCAATAACAGATAAATAAACGTTGAGTTGTATTGCTCAATCCCGAACTTAGTAACATAAAGGTTGACGAAGATCACCTATGTTTGTATAATGTGATATAAATGCACTACATTAATTCATTATACTACCAAGTTCTATTAGAGATATTGGCTATGAATAAGAAAAAAAGAACAATAATAAAACCTTGCATTTGTCATGCATTGAAGTGTGTTGACCACAGCACAGTTTTAGACATAAAGGCCTGTAATAGATTTTATGTTCAAATCTGTAGGTATAGAAATATAACTTTTGCCTGCTAGACATGGACGACTTTAGAATGTATTCTACCAGTATCTAGCTAAAGCAAAACTTTAAGATTGTCTTATCAGCAGTACTTCATTTTGCTTAAACCAGTGCTGTAACTTGCGTCGCTAGGTCACTCAAAATAAAATGAATATATGTTTGTTACTGTATAGCTTTGCATAAGCATGATAATACTAAAACATTTCATTTTTTACTCTTTCTAATGAGCTTTCAACCCTCAAGCTTTGTATGAAATTGTAATTATTTGCAGTGTGACCTGCAAATGATTATTATACTTGTGGTTTAGTTAAAAATGATTTAGGTCAGGCATTGTTCGCAAAAGTGTCACATGATTAACCAAACCAATGTGAAATAAGATTCTCTAATGTATGTTTGTTTTATTTTTGTTTTTTTTTTTGTTTGTTTGTGAATTTGACCTACGTGTCACTTTTATTTCTGAAAGTAGCATGTTCACAAAATTTACTGAAACTACAGAGAAGGAAAATCCCTACACATCTCAATGTTTTTCAGCCATTGAATTTGAACATGACTTGATTTTCTCAAGTAATGCCCAGAAAAGGTGGGAAGCATTCCAAAAACTGCTGAATCTGCCACACGTGCTTCAGCGAACACCCATACAGTTGTGGCTTTGAGTGTTCTCACTATCGCTTCCTTCAGTATCTACACACTGGCAAACTGTCGAGGTATTTCTTGCGGTGATTGGTTTTGTTTTTAGGAAAACAGTAATAGTATTGTTTAGACCTGCATGCTTTGCTTGGCTAGTATTAGCTTTTTACATATCAGACACTCAGGTTAGTCTCGATAGGTAAAATGTCAACACATGGTTATTTAGATATTAGCTAGAATGTACTACACTGTAGCAAAGGGATACTTATCTAGAAGCTGGAAAGGGTGCTTAGAATCACAAAGCAAAGCATTCAAGGAATGGTGAAAAAATTAAATGCTTCCTTGGCCAAATACATTACCTACAAAATGATACTTGTACATGTATTCTTTTTCAGATCGTATTCCAGACAGTGATCGTAGCTGAGGTGGAAAGTTGTTTTCTGGTAAACAAGTACGAGCATGAATGCTAGGTTATGATTTCCTGCCGCAAATCTGTGTAATTTGCTGCTCCTTCCAAACAAGTACACAGATAGTACCCATTCTCAAAGTCACTTATAAGGAGAATGATATTAAATTTAATCATGAATTAGTTTTAAATGTTTGTTGCAACAGCTTGAAAAGTATTCATTTATTGACCATTTGTTTGTTTCAGATATTACATTTGGCTAGCTCACCATATCTTAACATAAGGTATATTTATAATGAAATGGGCAGAGGGGGTAATAATTATTTGATTCCCTGCTGAATTTGTAATTTAGCTGACTTACAACAAATAAATTAAATCCGTTATTCATGATGTAGTTTCATTTTTATGGAGAGAGACAGAAAATCAGTTAAAATTCAAGAAAATGTTACATAAGTATAAATTCATTTGCATGTCACCAAGTGAAATAAGTATTTGATCTCCTACAACCCAGCCAGACTTGTGGCTCCCACAGACTGGCTGTGTACCCATGATGCACACTGATTACAATCAATATCAATTACAGATACTCCTGATCTTAACTCCTTATGTGTATAAAGCACACCTGTCCACAGAATCACTTTCCTCCTTTCCAACCCCTCCGCCACCATGGACAAGACCAAAGAGCTGTCAAAGGACATCAGAGACAAGATTGTAGACCTGCACAAGTCTGTAATGGGTTACAAGACCATCAGGAAGACGTTTGGTGAGAAGGTGACTGTTGGTGCGATTATTCGGAAATGGAAGAAATATAAAATGGCTGTCTGCTCCATGCAGCGTTTTGCCTCATGAGGTGAGAACGATCATGAGAAAGGTGAGGGATCAGCCCAGATCTACACGGGAGGAGCTTGTAATGATCCGAAGAACATCTGTAACCTTAGTAGGGTGACTTTGCCGCATTGAGGGGCCAATTGATGGGTCATGAACCGTAAAACCTTGGACGAGGACGTCCTTCCCTCAGCCAGAACACTGACCCAATGGAACCAATGACCCAAAACATACTGCCAAGGTAGCAAATAGGGCTCAAGAAGAAGCACATTAATGTCCTGGAGTGATCTCCAGACCTCAATCCTCTGTGGAGGAGCTGATCAATTTATAACTTTTATACAACATGTTTTTGGTTGGTATTCTGTCTCCATAAAAGTGAAACTGCCGCATAAATTAGAGACTTAAGTTTTTTGTAAGTTAACAAAAAGGTTATCAGATCATTGTTTCCCCCCACTGTGTTACTTAGGATACAATTTTTGACTTGAAAAAAGATTAAATGAATACAAATGTAACATGGTGTTTTAAAAACTATTTGGGCCAAACCACAGTTTTTAAAATGTAGAAAGAAGTTAAACAACTCCATTTATCGTCAAAATTCAGTGAATAAACTATTGCCTGATAGCTGCAAACAAAAATGGACATAACTCTGCCTTTTACCTCGTTTTAATACGTTTCAGAAGCAGATAGTATATACTTTATGCTTGCGTTCAGTATTTGTGCAAGGACAAGCATTTGTACATTTACAGACGTGTGTTCTTTGAATACTGTAAATAGCTTGTCTGTACAGAGTATCCAGTTACTCTGGTGTTAATTTGCAACACTTTTCCTCGGCCGAGAGCTCTATTTGTTCTCTACCACTGTCCTGGTTAAAGGAAATTGTACTTCAGCAGATTTCAATTAAATCGCACTCGGAAGCATTTAAATTTTTCAAGAGTAATAATTTGGAATTTTTAGGTGAGGATTTGTAAAGACAAGCCATTCATGCTGTTGACTTTCATGTTAAATCTGTTTAACTTTGTCTTTTTTGTACTCAGGACTTGTTTTCCCATTTAATTGTTTTTGATGTACATGGATGTGAATGTGGTTGAGGGACAGTCATCAGACAAATGAAGAATTCATGAATGAACCCACTAAAATGTCCTTTGGTCTACTCTTCTTTCTCACTGCCCTTATAGAAACAGAATCGTTTGTTTGTTTGTCAAATAATTCATCCCACTAGGTCATTTCTGTTGAATTTGATTAGGCATTTTTTGGAAGAAATTTCACATAAGACCGCCAAGGCAAAAGACTACAGCACACCAGACCCTGACCTTGAATTTACTAAATGAAACCTAGACCACAAATGCATAGTATGTGACATGGCTTCAATGAACAAAGGCAGCCAGACTTTAGGACGGTCAAATTCTAAAGTTATTAGCCAAGGTATAACTTCTCAGCTCATACCCTTTTAGCTTAAAAAGAACATGCTTGAGAAGTTAGATGATACCAAATGTAATAAATGTACTAAATAATGCAAAAAAAAAAAAAAAAGATTAGTTAACAATGTAGTTTTGTCTTCAGTTGACTATGTTGACTGGCTCCTGTGCGCTTATTGCTGTGCTTTGTATGATTGCCCCTAGGCTGCCATGTGTCAGTTTTTACCTGGTGTGCGGTTACCTGGTGTGCGGTAGCCTTCCTTAGACACAGGCCCTACAGTGTCCTCTGGTTCAAACATACGGTTCATAAATATGAGAAAATAATTTGCTCATCATGTAACTGATTATTTTATTTTCAAAAATAAAACATAGTGACCATTCTGTGATATGTGAACACACCACAGCACACAGTGTACAATTCTTTCTCTGTATTTAACCCATTCATCAAGTGAAGCAGGGGGCAGCCAGGAACACAGCAGTGTGTGGGAACGGTACCATGTTCAGGGTACCTTAGAGGTGCTTATTAGTCTTGGAAATCAAACCCATGGCTTCCTGATGGCAGAGCGAACGCCCTAACACCAGCTGTACTAAATCATGAATAGTTAAGTATATTATTAGCAGAGGAAAATTAGATTACGGTAAATGGAAAACTATGAAACAACTTTGCGAACAGTTATTTTCCAGCAAAAGTAACTATTTAGAACAAACCAAGGGGAAGTAATGAAATAAACTACTGTCCGTTGTGTTGTATATACAGGTATTTAACAATAATTATCTCGTAATCTTTTTTGTACTTTGTTCTAGTAGTACTAAAGAAAAGTACTAATTTGCTCAGAAAAAGTACAGTTTGTCATATTGGCTGCACCCATTCTAAGGCTTGTGGAAAGTAGTTGAAGAAGAGTGTAAATTACTTTTACCTTTCATTGTAATTCAGCTAAAATGCCTTTACTAACTGGTATAGAAAATATTTAAGTCTAAGCAAAACAAAACCAACTCTCGCTGTTTATTTTGAACATAAATAGGCAGGGTAAAAAAGTGAAAAGGGGGACAAAGAACCTACCTACAACACTTTTAGACAAGAGACCCTCTTCTGTCTGAAGAGAATGGTCTATTCAGGAGTTTCCCTCCAGTGTTATTTAGGCTCGGCCATTTGTCCTGGCTGCGGTGAGTAAAATCGTTAAATCAGAGCTGTATGAAAGCCTGTTTCCCACTCAGAATAATTATAAGCTCATCGTGTAAGAGTTTACTTTCATAAATAATATTAATACTTTTGGTAAAACAATAACTGACAGCCACAGGAGTGATATTAGTTTTAAATAGTTTAAAAGTTTCTAGTACATATATATATTTAAGACAATTTTTTTCAATCTTTAAACAAAAAACATAAGAGAAACAAAATAAAAAATGTAGAGAAAGACATTATATTTGAGTTCCAGTATTGTTTGAGTTCAGGCGTTAACGTTTAGGTGTTTAGTGTGAAATTTCAGATATCTCCCACTAAACATTATTATTCAAACCAGGGTTGAATTTTAATCATTATATTAAGTGTAAGTAAGTAAAGTGGCCATTTGTCACATGTGATCCTTGCACAACACAGCACACCAGGCCAAATTACTTAAAGCATTGTTTTGTAAATCTGTGGGTTCATTCTTGAATTCTTGTTGTTGTTGTTTTTTGTTTACACACTGCAGGTGGACTTAAGTATGTACTGTTGAACTGTGTTGTGGAAAACAGTCCAAGATAAGACCATAATGTTTAAAAAAAAAAAAAAAACTTTTCTAGGTTCATCAGTGCTGTATGATTTTCCTTTTGCAGTGTGCATGTAATAAAATGTCTTATGGTAGGGAAAGTCAATGCAATTGGTTGTGAGTGTTGTTTCTTTTCCTCCTTAGTCTTAAATGTGAACATTTAGTGCGTAGCGTTCTGATGGTCTCTTCTCTCCGCTGTGCAGATTAAGGAATGTGGATGGGTTGACAGCAGCCGACCTGGCCCATGCGCAAGGCTTCCAGGAGTGTGCTCAGCTCCTGATCAGTGCAGAAAATCAGCTCAAGCGACTCAGTGGGTTTGGCCATAATGGAACCGACCACCCTCACATCCAAGAACGAAGTCTCCTTAACCGGGTAGCCAATAGGAAGAGGCTTCTTGATTATTCAGAGCTGAATCACACCAAAAAAGCAAGAACTGACAGTAAGTTGTTTTCATGGGGATGATGCAAACTTGTCACTGCCATGACACAACAGCCCTGCCGTTTTTTATCATTCCTGCAATAGTAAAAAGTGGGAATGGGCAAGGTGTGTGGGGGGGAGGAAGAAAACCATTTTTGTAATGCAGCATCAAAGTGTCACTGTCTGATAGACTGGGACAGATACAGACTGTCTTTTTTTGTAATGGCTGTGTTTTACTATCATTTACCATCACTTTTACTGTCTGGAGTGACTGGAGTATGATCAGGGAACTACTGAATAAACGTATCATTGAGAAATTGAACAGTACCGAAATATGGCTGATAGATGAGAGCAATGACTTTGATACGCTGTGAACCCGAGCAAGTTGTGCTGTCTGGACTCCTGGCATCAAAGGGATTTTAAGTCAGTCTTGTGAAATTTGGCATCCCTGCCCAGATAAATTTAACAAGACACGAGATTGATCTGTGTCTTTTCAGTTCTTACTGTATTAAAGAAATGCTCAATAAAGTGTATCGGGATGTAATTTACATGTGTATGTAACTAATATCGGAATGTTTCTCCAATCAGGCATGGAGTTCACTGTGAAGAAGCTCAATGGAGTGGGGGAGGAGGTCGAGAGCATGCATGTGGAATCTGCTCCAGACAATCAATCAGGTGGGACTGGACCTTTTCCACCCATGCCTACTGACAGTGAACGTCATGAAGACAGTGTTGCCATGGAGAGCCTTTCTCCTACCCCTCAAACACCGAAGCCCACGCCTGAGTCATCCATGCCTGTTCCCTGGCGTTGCACAAACTCCTATGCTTATTTGTAATCACCATCAAAAAACACGCTGTATACTTTAGTAGTTTATCAGAAGTCTTGAGAAGAACACTGTATTTAATTCGATTATCGGACCATTGTCTGACCAGAAATATGGCTAAAATATTCTCATAATATGCGGTCAGTGTTTTTCTAGTACTGACAATATCTGCAGTATCCTTAGAAAAGTGTAGGGTGTATTAATCAAATTAGTCTTGATTCTGATATACTATTGTCATATTTGTCAACTCTTGTCAAATGTTGACAGGGGTCATTTTCACCTTTAACTTAGCAGTGATTTGTTGCTGAGAACAGCAGTCCATTAGATGGACAGAAATGTGCAAAGCAAGATTTTGAACCAAAACATATTTCAGTCACTATTTAATAGTCAAGTTTAGTGAATGTGTTTGAGGAGAACCACCTGTGCTGTGCTCAAACTGTGCTGGACACTGGCCATCCAGGACCAGAGTTGGAAACCCCTGGGTTAATGTTTTCTAACAATAAATGAAAGTTAACAGCCGTCAGTTGTCATTATGCAAAAACCCTCTTGCTCATATTATATCCTCGTGTTTGCTTGTATGTGAAACAGTATTTTGAGATTCGTGTTAGTTTGAGATTCTGTGTAATATTGTAATCTCAACTGTGATTTTGATTCTGAAGGTACATTACATGATACATTAGCTCCCTGCGGTGCTCCTTCACCTTTCAGGATACACTTGGGGAGGCTGTGTGGCTCTCTCTGACCTTTGTCTTGTTTTGAATGACAGATGCCACCATAGAAACAGCCACAGGTTTGATGAACGGTCATGTGCAACAGAAGAACTTTGCCATCAACGGTGCCGCTGCAAACGGACTTTGCCACCCGACCCGTGCCGAGCCTTGCCATGCCGAGTCTAGAAGCGACATGTGTGGCTCGCTGCACCTCAGCGGCAGCCCTAGCAGCTGTGTTTCTCTCAGGCCGTCCTGGGACCTGTTCCCCACGGACTCCAGCGAGCATCTGCACTACGGGTATTACCACGGCTTCGGAGACACGGCGGAAGACCTGGAAGACGCTAACAGCCGCCACGATCACAATACGACCATAAGAGTCGAGCAGCACTACGATCAGGAGGTGTTAAGTGCCATGCAACTGTTTCACGGCTCCTAAAGGAAATCCGCTAGTCCGTCCATTTGAGTACAAGTGGTTGTGTGTGTTATAGCCACCAGCCGCCTTAAACAGAGCGCTTAACCTTAAATTCGCTCGTGCACCTTATTGCATACCACCGTGAGAAGGTTTTTTTTTTTTTATTATTTGAGGAACTATGGGGGAGAAACAACCGTTACCAAAGGGGGCAAACTTCATGTACCTGCTTTTCTTAATCCTTTAGTTTGTGGTATGTTTGTTTAGTAACCTAGCTGTGAGTGATTTGTTTGGTTGTGTTAAATGTTCCCCCACTTTCTCTGCACTATAGTATGACAATTGAATCGAATGCTCTTTGTATGGTTTGAGGATTAACAGTGATCCGTTTGATCATAAGCTCGGTGCCAATACTTTTTTTTTTTCTACGTAGCTCGGCACTATAAAGAAAAGTTTTGTATGCGACTACCTTGTGTTTGTGTTTTCTTTGTTTTTTCCTGAAGAATTTCAGTTTTATGTAAAATGGATTCTGCCTGTAAAGAAGTATTTGTGTTTGAGAACATGAACCGTTTGTGGACATTCCTTTGTGCGGTGTTATATAAAATTGAAACACTGATGGCATTTCTCTCACTTTTTCATTTTGCCCGTTTATATGTAGTTAAAACTAAAACTCCCTTGCTTTATTTGAAATTAGTTTGAGTTTTTAAACACATTCATTTTCAAAGCATTCCATTCATTCTCTAGCCCATAAGTTGAAACTAAGCTGCGTAATTATTCTGTTTTTGTGAAGATATAAAAAAACTAATCAGTTTCTACCTTCCACTTTCTCTGCCTACAGCAGTTTAGCTTTGCCCATTCACTGAAGTTATTAAATTTATTACACATACTTTCTATTTATCTGAGCTGGATCACTGCTTTTTAAACAATAGTGCAGGAGGAGAAGCATATTTGAATGTCATCTTGGTATCACTCAAACCGGCTCTTAAAATGTTGCCTATCCTGTCTGTAATTAAGGAACTTAAAACTTGTTCCTGCCCTTAGTTTGAGCCCAGCCTGATACTGAATGAGGCGCAGTGTCAGGTAACCAATCAGAACAGAGCTTGTCTTCAATGCACAGTAACATTTGAGTCAAAGTTGCTTGGAGAGATTGGTAAGTGGTTGTCATGAAATTACACAAATGGAGTCCTTTAGAGTTACTTTGTTTTCTAAAACTAGTGCATAAATACACATGGTCACTGTTAAAACGAATTAAAAGTAACCTGATGGAAAGGAATGGCAAACTTAATATTCAGTTGTAGACTTTATATTAGGCTATTTTTGACCATTTCTGTTAGTCTCTCTTAACAGCAGGTGGCATTTTCATAGCATGTAATAAACAATGATATACAATGAATCTGCAAGAATAGAAGGAACTCCCTTCCATTGTCATAAAAACGAGATTCAAGAGTGTCACTTACAGTAATGCAATATAGTAAAAATGCATTAGAGAAAATTAGTCATAGTAATAGTATGTTGAAAAATATATTAAATATTACAAGTCTAAAGATTGAAGTGTGCAATGTAACAAATGATGGAATCAATCCATAAGGAATCTAAGCTTCTATATTGCATGCTTTGTCAACATGCACTAAGTGGACAAACTTCTTCAGGGTTTCACCTGTTCCTGTTCAACATCAGTCTCTAACCTCATAAATGCTCTACAGAATGAATGAGCACAGATTCCCAATTTCATATTAAATTATTAAAGTCCATGTATTTGAATGGAACGTCACGAAACCTCCGTTGGTGTAAAGGTCAGGTGTCCCAAGACTTTTGTCCATATAGTGTACCTAACATTACGGTAGTGCCTTTAAGAATGTAAGTTAGAATTTGAGCATACATTACAGCAATTAGGCATTGAATGTAACATTGTGTAGACCCCCCTCATGTAATCAAAAACTCTGGTTCTTGGACTTGGCCTGAAGGTGTGCCATCACTTCCTCGAGTATGGAACACACATACACACAATTGTTCACATGACGTGATTCATTAGTCCACTCCACCTTGTTCCATTTCTTCATAGAAGTGTTCTGATGCCCCCTGTGGGTACTTTTGGTGGTGGACAGGGGTCTGTATGGGCAATCTGACTGGTCTGCAGCTATAAAGCCCATTTGCAGCAAGCGGCAAAGCACTGTATGTTCTAACACCTGTCTTTCATAGCCAGCATTAACTTTTTCAATTTGTGATACAGTAGCTCTTGTGTGGGACCGGACCAGAAGGACTGGTCTTCGGGCCCCAAATGCCCATTACTTTACCACCAGTACACTGGTTGTGCTTCCATGGACCACTTTTGGTTAAACCTAACCTGTGCAAACCAGAGATAGTGTGAAGATGTCTATATTTCATGATTTGCTCCTTGTCAGATCCTTACGCTTGATCATTAGTTATTCACCTCACTCATTATTACTCGATGTGTCTTGGTCTGTAGCTTCTCCTAAAATTACCCTAAAATATACTGAAACGACCTGCTACTTATTATCATGGATTTCAATCTGTTTTGTTGACACAATCCGAAGCCCCCTGCAACACATGCTGCAGTCAGACACCACAAATCTGAGCAAGGCCATGATATAAACAGTGCCGCTGAAATGGTGCCCCATGTGTTGAGTGGTGGTCCTGGCTATTAATCATTTATTTTGAATTTTAATTTAATCTGAAGCCTCCTGCAACACATGCTGCAGTCAAACAGACATCACAAATAAATGAAACAAAAAGCAACATCATTGTTGTATTCACATTATCATGATATAAATATCAAAGGCTTAAAAGCAATGCCAGGATATCATCAGTGCACCTGATGAGGGCCCAGTGTATGGTGTGGTGACCCTGCCTACTATTATTAGTTGTGGATTTAATTTATATTAGTGTATTTATAGGCCCCTGTGTACTGTCTGTTGAATCTGCCTATTGTTATTTATCATAGATATTAATCTATAATTAATCTATATCAATGGAGCTGATATAGGGCCCCCCTGTACTGAGTGGTGGTCTTTTCTGCATTCTGAAATCTCGTGTCTGATGCAGTATTGTTGAGATTTGCTTACAGTGGTCAGTGAATGATTTGGGGGCTGCAGTTCAGGTCATGACCCACCAAGGCATCAGTCTTTCTGCCATTTTATAATGTACTAGGGTCTCAAACGAGCTTTTTACCAGCCCTTGAGTAAATAAAAGCTGAAATTTGATTAGAATCTGTCCCTCAGAAGTTAAATCCCCCTCCCCACTCCATAATCTCACGTGTCCGGACACACTCTTGTCATCTGGAGTCTGTGTCGACCTTCACTGCGTCACTACAACTCCACCTACAGACACGGACCTTCCACTTAACTGTGGGGATGCCGCGCTTGCAGCTTAAAAAAAACCCTGAAATGTAACTTGCGGGAGCAATTACAACATGTACATCACTACACATCTAAAGCAGTGTCAAAGATATATAAGTAACGTTTATGATGGTTTGTCGACTTTATGTTCATGCAAAAATAAAGTGAACACACTTTGCACCCCTTTTTCACGAATGGTGCGGTCCGTAATTCCCTGTTGAAATCTTCATAGCGGAGTCTAAACATTAGCTGGCGTCCGGAGGCCGGGGGGCTTCGCTTGTTCCGACGGGGGTTTGTGTTTTTCTGGGAAAATACACAAATTTAACTACGTGTTTTTGCCTAAAAGTGGGCTTCGAGTCTTTACTAACACGTAGTGATGTCTACTCCGGCAAGAAGACGGCTTATGAGGGATTTTAAACGGTAAATTAATCCAGGAATTGGTAAAGGAAGCTGCTGTTTGCTGCAGAGGCTAGCTAGCTTAACGTTCAGATAGACTGGGAGTAAATTACCTCCGTGTTTGCTGGGGGTACACTGCTCGGTTTAGGAAAATGGGAGATTTTTTTGAAGGAATATTAGTGAGTTTAGGTACTCGACTGTCGTTTTAAAATGCCAAAACTGAATTGGGCTAGCCTCTTCTGGCTTAAAAAATACAGTACAGCACAGGGCGTCTGAATTTACATGTCAGCGTTTGTCAACATAAATGTTAGTGTTAACATTGTGATAGATATGTTGGAGCCCATCACTGACACTCTCTTCTGCTTACAACCCAGACTTCAGGAGGATCCCCCGGCCGGAGTGAGTGGTGCCCCCTCAGAAAACAACATCATGGTGTGGAACGCGGTTATATTTGGGTAAGCAGGCTGAAAGCCAGTCTGTTCCTCCAGGGCTAGTCGAGTAAAGCCTGTTTGGCCGTTTTGCTTTTCTGATTAATCCAGAGCTGAAAGAAACGATTTGCAGACAAAATCGTGGTTACAAGTTTCCATCTACTCAAACACTGGCACAAGAGGACAAGTTTTTACTTCTGTTTTGCCGTGTTTAACTACGAGGTTATGTAGTCAACAACGAAACTGTATTACCGGTTTCTATTATTATAGCTGTTGTAGTGGCTCGTAGGTCTAGTTTTTCCACTAACTTGCATTTAACATGTGTTTGGAACTTTTGTTTGGTGATTTTACTGAGAACCTAACAAATGCACCTAACTAAAATAAGGTCTGCATTTCCTACGTTCTTGGCAAATGCACCAAACAAAAATGTCTAGGTGCATTTCATATGCAGCAGCAAGTTCCAGAGGCATATTAAACTTGCGGTTACTGTGCACAAACGTAACTACGAGTTTAACAATAGACATTAAATGCAAATAGATCTTATTTTTGTTTTCTGCGTTTGTTAGGTTCCTATTGTTGGCTGCCGTTGTTTGGCTTTGACATGTTTCCTCATTTATTTTGCAGACCAGAGGGGACTCCTTTTGAAGATGGTAACTGAACCTTTCAGAAGTATTATTTTAGAGCAATGTGCAACCTCTATCGACGGTATTGACCAACTGCATTACTATTAATACTTCTTGTTGTCCTCATTTTGCAGGTACTTTCAAGTTGACTGTAGAGTTTACAGAAGAATACCCCAACAAACCACCCACAGTCAGATTCATTTCAAAGATGTTCCATCCAAATGGTATAGTCACAAGCTTCTTGTTTGCTATCATTTTGCTTTATTGGCTCCTGTACTATATTGACTTATTATTAATGCACACAGTCTGTATTATATAAACTGTACAGCTTATCCGTTGTCTGTTTTCAGTATACGCCGATGGAAGTATCTGTCTTGATATTCTACAAAATCGATGGAGTCCGACTTATGATGTTTCATCAATTCTCACCTCAATCCAGGTTTGCTGTTCTGGCAGTTATGCATTTATCACTGCATGTTTGTTTTATTACGAGTGCTCTTTGGAAAGCATTATTTGTGTGTAATCTCTCCTTGGTTCTGTTCAGTCGTTGCTTGATGAGCCAAACCCAAACAGTCCAGCCAACAGCCAGGCAGCCCAGCTCTACCAGGAGAACAAACGCGAGTATGAGAAGCGCGTGTCAGCAATCGTCGAGCAGAGCTGGAGGGACAGTTGACCTCTCAGTGAAGAATTCAGAACTTTGTGTGATGCTAGTTTAACTGAGTGAATTGTGAAGCATCTTGTTGCACCCTGCCCTTCTTTCTGTCTTTCTTTCTCTCTCACTCCCTCCAACATACAGCACTTTATTCTATCTCCCTCCTCCTCACCCCACTTGGAGTTCTTGCTCTGTCCTATTCAGCCTTGACCACCTGGCCACTCTCTGTCCAAGAAGTAACCAAATACGATGTTGGCCTGTTACCATAGAAACATGGACTACATGATATATGCAAGGGCCTTTTTTGTTTTGTTTTTTTAAAGTGGAGTGAAACTCCTCTGGACTGACATGGTACTGGCCTGCCATCGTTGCATTTGTCTGTGCCTGGTTTGGAACTGACCCCACCAATTATGCTGTATTGTGTGCTGTTACATGCCTGGAAGTGTGATTTTATATTCCCTGATGTGTTTGTCAACTTGCCTCTCATGTATCATATTGTACAAATACACCTTGAAGTTCATGTACAGTATCTGTGGATTTATTTGTGCTTTCTGCAGTAAAGCGGACCTTCGATAGTGATCTCTAATTTACTTGATTTGATGCACAATCTATTCAAGCCTTCCAAAAGTGAGCTTGAGAAGGACCAACAAATTTCATATTAATTTTATTAGCAAAGAGGACATCTCCATTCACAGTTAAAGGATGGCCACATGCTGCAAGTGCCTTCACAAAACAATACTTCTGTCAGCCATACTGCTCCTGTAACAATAGATCGACATACTCACAAATTCAACAGCAACATTCACATTAAATACTTCAAGTGCCCCTGGCACAAACTCAAATAGCTGAGTTTAAGCCCTTTAGTGCTACTTTGCTAGGTGATAGAACTCACATAAAACATGGAGGTGGCAAACTGACATTCAACAATCGAGTAAATCCTCCTAGTGTTAAATATCAAATAAATAGGAAATATTGACATTGATGTGCAGTTCAATAAGTATGTGGCTACCTGTTGTAAGCCCTTTCCTTTTTGGATTTTTCCAAGGCTTTGTCCATTGTTTTCTCCGTGTCCCCCCTGCATTTGGGGCAGTACCACTTGCCTTTGGGCTTATGGTTGAGCCCAACACAAGAGAAATGGAACCACTCAATCGGACATTCGTCATTGTCGCAACCTATCATCTCCCCATAAGAGACCTGCTCACAAAGGCAGTAGGTGGGCTCATTGGGGTCTATTGGCAGGTCAGCTGGAGATGCCTCTCTCTCCTGCTTGGCTCTGGACCTCTTCTTCTTCTTTGATGTCTTGGCTCTCTTCTCCCTACCTGTGAGGCCGACAATTTCATCGTGGTGACTGGCGGAAGCGTTCTCTCGGTTCTCATTGCTGTTGGCCTTCTGCCTCCTTGAGCGCTTGCCTCCTGCCAGTCTATCGACCAAGATCAAGGTGTCTTCTCTCCGTTTCTCCTCCTCTCGCCTCTTTCCAGGCACAATGGGAGTCATGGAAGCAGCTGCTGCATTGTCTTGGGGCTCACTGTGGGCTTCCAGGAGCTCAGCGAAACTGTCCACTTGTCGACTGCGATTCTCCACCAGCTCAACCATCTGACTGGCCAGCTGAATCTTCTCATCGCCCAGCTCCTGGCTTCGGATCAAGGCTCGCTGGATGCAGTGAAGCAGGCGCCTCCTCTGGATTGGGTCCTCCTCTTGGCTGTGCTTCTGGTAAGCTTCATCCAGCTCTTTCAGGGCTTCTGCAATGACAAAAAACATGCATGACAGGTGCATTCCCTTTAAAAAAAAATTGCTACATGCAGAATTTGTCCTTATGGGCATAAGGCTCCATCTAGGACCTGCTCTGACATTGAACTTCCAGTGGAGAAGTTGGTTTCCAATACTCATAAATATAAGAAACAGACCCGCCTTCTTCGGTATTAACATTGAACCAATCAGAGTAGACCAACAAACACCAAAACCTGCCTTCTTTAGCGTCGGAGCACCAATCGGAGCTCTCGAACTCGCCCTTATGCGTCCCGAAGGGGCAGGTCCAACGATGACGGACAACTGATAAGCCAATCCTTGCCCTTTGACGCACAGGACACCCGCCCACACGCAGGACAGCCAGCCAATCAGAGAGAGAAGGGGGCGGCGTTTGTGGAGTATGCAAATAAAATCCGTAGCGTACGCTTTATGCCCATTTCTGCCTCGCAGACAAGACCGAGCTGACGCACTTTCTTTTATAAAAACGTTCAAAATAAGTTAAAGGAGTGAAGACGCACCTTTATTCACATCTACACGGTTGGGGGTAAAGTTGTACCCACTGTTGCACGTTTTCAGGGCCATGAAACGAGACAAATTTACTTGTATGCCTGTATTTTCCGTGTCGAGTGGGTCTTAACAGGAGTAAACAATGAAAAAATGCAGATAAACCCACAAACAGCTGCCACTACCCACTTCCCCGACTGACACAAAGTGGTCCTGAGTGTAAACACGACGACAACAGCAGAATACGTTAGAACTGCAGGACTGACAGTCTTATAATCTCTCAGACAGGAGAACACAAAAAGCCACTATAGGGGAAAAAGTGAAAAAGACAAAATCGCCATTCGCGTGAGGGTAGGTCAGTGACGACACATTTATTGAATGAAAGCGAACGACATAAACGATAACTGAAGGTTTACAGCATGAAAGAGAATCCAGGAAAGAAAAGAAAAGAGAAAAACAGCCACGCAGGGTTTTATTATAGACGCTTCCAGCGACTGGGCAGCTATTGTGCTCCACTCTGCTGCAGCTCGGTCCTACACACACAGAGCCCAGCCTTATTTCTTCCAACAGTTATAAAAAAAAAGGATATTTACCTTGATATCTGGAGTCGATCTCCCTCATGTGGGACACGTTTCTCTGTAGGTCGAAAGGCAGCGATTCAACCAAGTCCAGATATTCAACCACATAGTTGGCAACGTGTAGAGGGTCCCAGCTGGACGTGTTCAACATCTCGCCTCCGAGTCGTCTCCAAACGATACAAAACGCATTTGTTGTGTCCCGGTGCAGATTTTACTGGATGGGCACCCACCACGAAACCACCCCTATAATAAAGCAGACACACAGAACTTCCAGTCTAGAAAAAGAAGAGGGGCGCTTTGTGGAAGAAGAAGCTCAAAGAAGAGAGTCCAAATAGAAAGAAAAGTGGCACCGAAAATGGATTTTGTAGCATTACACGCTCCACCAGCGTGGAGATCCTCCGGCTAGTTTGAAACACTTGGGAACAGTCTGACCGAGTCCAATGCGCATGCGCCAGCGTAGGACGATCACTCCCGTGTGTATGGAGAGTCCTCTCGACACCTCTCATTTCTGAGCTCGTCACTCGTGTGTCTTTTACTCCTCTCTTGTGTTCTTCTCTTCGCTCTTTTCTTCTAGTCTACAATGTGTGGACGTTCCCTACGAGTCACGACACGTGTGACCCGATATAGGCGATTCTGGTGACGTCTTTGTGGAAAGCCATCCTATCATTAGTTGGAGGAAGAGAGTGAGACTGTGTGAGAGGTGAGTTCCAGACACGGTTAATCGGTGTATTTAGTTGTTATTGTGGCTGAGCTCTGCACAGATTCACTAGTTACAACCAGAGCCCTCTATGAATGTAACAGCGGCAGCTACATCAGACCTGCTCAGCCAATCGCATTCAAGTGGGCGGGGCGTTCCGTAAAACCAATCCGAATCCACAAAGTCTGGAGTCGACACTGATTCAATGATTTCGATAGCAAGAATCGATTCTCTCTTTCTCGTCACTCTATAATCCATATAATATATTACATACTTAATATTATGTATATAGAATGTGTGTGTGTGTATTAGAAAACTTACTTAGGTTATGGTTGCATAGAGACAAATAATACAAAAAAGTAAATAAATCCAATAAAAACGAGAAACACTCAATATGAAATAAACTATGCTAAATACATAAATGCTGTGTATGAATACTATATATTAGTGTCTTACAGTTAAGTGAATTACTAATAAAACAAATGGTGGTTAGAAATCTGTCATTGCATGTAGTAGAGATCAGTAGTAGATCAGTAATACTGATATAAGTACTGTGATATTCATTTGGTACAGCTGTTGCACATTAGATATTGCACACAACGAAATTGCTTAGCAGGCATTTGAAAACTTCACATGATACTGTTTGTAGTAAGACTATGTATATTTGCGTGTGTGTGTGTGTGTGTGTGTGTGTGTGTGTAGTCTCACTGCGTGTATAATGTATCCCTTTTCAAAAATCAAGACCCAGGGAGGGAGATCCAACAAGGTTCAGTTCTTTTTATAATATTGTAATGTATTCGTTTCTGAAGTGATCTGCCTCTCTTCCTGTGAGATCAGATAAATACAAATTAATTCTAATTCAGTAAACTGATTATTGTATTAGGCAGTACGATAAAGCAGCAATTTAAAAGTTTTCACAAAAATAGTTTAGGTAATCGAATCTAAAGCTTTGGAGCCGATTCTTGAGACTCGACTCTTTTTTAACCTTTTGAATCGGAAGGACGGAGGGATTGTTTTTTGTGTTGGAAATGAACGATTTTGAATGGACTCAGCGAACACAAGGCCATTTTCTGCACTTTTCTACTAAAAAACACTGAGAGAACACCTTGTTACATTTCTGTCACTATTCCTTTTCAATCTGGCGAGTATTACAGAAATGCAGCCATTTTGAACGACCCTTCAATAACTGTTGGCCGTGGACACTGAGATAAAATGCTTTAATGGGACGTTTCTTACATTTACAGCAGAGAGGAGCTGAACACTGAAGATATTGAAACTGAAAATGAAGACGTACCTCACTGTCTGTCACCACGTGGGGCTCTAAAGGAAAACAAAGTGTCAGTCAGAGTTTAATAGACAACCATTCAGAAGTGAACCACAGGACACATGTTTTGTTGTGCTTTACCCATATTCAGGAGACAATGAGGCCATTTTTGGCTCTGGTCAGAAGTACAACAGCTCTGGGATCCTGTAGGTCCCTGTGTTCCCAGACAGCAAACAGATGGATCAGACCAGCAGGTTGTGATACTGGTTTAAAGACATACAACAGCCTCAGCAAACAGAAGGAATCCCTGATTTTGGCCAAGGAGGGTCTAGCCACCTGGTAAGACACCTTTTAGGTGATCTTGGCTCACATGCAGGCAAAGAAATGTCCTTTAATATCGTTGTCTGAGTGTCTTCGGTGTGTTTGAATGTGCAGGTACAGCTGCGGACCCACAGTCTATGACCATGCCCATCTCGGCCATGCATGGTGAGTCTGGATGCCCCTAATGCAGGGGGGGGGGTTTGTCAAATCTTAACTGCAAAGGGCCGGTGTGGTCCCAGGTATTCATTCTAAACAAATGAGTGTGTAAGTGTCCATTTGACATACATGCACACACAGTGTGAACAGCACAAAATTGTTCTTTATATTGCACTAGCAGCCAGGAACAGTGCGCAGTGTGTGGGGACATCATCTTGCTTAAGGGTCCCTCAGTCATACCACTGGCACTCCTGAGATTCACAACCTTCTGATCACAGGGGCAGCTTCCTAACAAGAAGCACACCTTATCAACTGTTAGAAGGCTGAGACCAGGTGAACTCCTGATTGATTGGAGCGAAAACCTGCAGATACACCGGCCCTTTGTTGACGCCCCTGCATGCAGATCACAGAAAGTTGTCATCGTTTTTGTTTTGGCTTGGATTGAAATGGAGCAGATACACATTATATGGCTGTTATTAGTCAACTGATGTTGTTTTTTTTTATTTACATTCCTCCTGTAAAGCTCCTATGTCAGGTTCGACACTCTGCAGAGGATTTTGACCAGGCTGTTCGGGATCCGCGTGACTCATGTCATGGTCATCACTGACATCGATGATAAGATCATACAGAGAGGACTTGAGGCAAGTGCTTGTGTTGTTCCCTCACTCAGGTCTGTCACATGAGAGTAGAGATCCAAAAAGTCTTATATTTACCTTCAGGCTGTATATTTCTGTGTTCTGTGTTTCTGGCTGTTTTGTGGGATGTTTGTAATTCACTTGTTTATTCCACAGGAGAACATCTCTCCACTTGTGCTTGCCAGAATGTACGAAGAGGAGTTTAAGAGAGACATGATGGCTCTAAAGGTCTGGCGTCTATGTTTACATTTGGTACACTGTAAAAGGGCCCTGTGAATGACAGGCCCTGTTGATTGTTGAAGTGGAAGTAAGTACATGTCCTCTACAGCAGCGTTTCTCAAACTGCCAGTCCGCAGGGCCTTGCTTCTGCACCAATCAAAGTTCATTAAGATCAGGTTTGATCTCAGCGCTCCTGTCACTGATGTATGTCTGTTCAGCATTCCCAGCATAGACATATATCCCTGTGAAGTTGTCTCAGTCATTCACAGATTTTCTCTTAGAACCTGATGAATATTGTTCGCAAAAACCCCTGCAAATTCATGGGAAATATCCTCCCCATTTATGCAGGCACTCCAATCGCATTAGAATGTTGATTTAAAATTTCTGGTGCCAAATAATCCCTGTGGGGGACTAGACCTGTAATTTAATAGAAGTTCAAAGTCATTTTGCACGTTCAGCACCATTTGGCAGTGCTCAAAATCATAGTTAAAAGAATAAATAAAAAACATGAGACACAAAAAGTGAAACAAATCTGTTACTTGGTTCTTATATGTAGGCATAGGCCCATAATAATGACAATAATAACGATGATGAAGATAATAATGATAACAACAACAGCCTAATTACTACATATCTGTGTATTTACTTAATAATAATCTCAAATTTAGCCAAAGCTCTCCTGTTGGGTCTTGTTTAATGTTGTTTTTATATAGGCATAAGCCCTAATAATACTAATCGTAATAATGACAGTAGTGGTATAATAATAATCTATCTATTTATGTGAATGTGCAAGGACTGGGGAGGAGCCGTTTATGCAGGGCCCTGCAGCCCCAAATCCTGGCATGACTATTCCCCAGGACAAACAAGTTTGAGAAACGCTGCTCTACAGGGAACACACGTATATGAAAATAAATGTGATCTGCAGGAAAAGTGTGGCACGTTTTATACTTTTTTTTATTTATTTGTTATTAGACTTCGAGTTTTCTCAGATTATTTTTGTTTTTTGTTGTCTAGGTTCTTCCTCCAACCGTGTATATGAGAGTCACTGAAAACATACCTCAGATTGTAGCTTTCATAGAAGGCATCGTCAGAAATGGTCACGCTTATGCCACCGGTCAAGGTCAGTTTTCTCACATCTTGGAGCTTAGAATCAAGAGTTACTGTAAATGTGTAGCTACTGTGAGCCAGTGATGTTATGTTCTTTTAATGCAGGGGACGTCTACTTTGATACTCGGTCTATTAGCAGTCGTTACGGGAAGCTTGTGAACTTCGGAAATGCTGCTGAGGCTCCAGGTTTGGTCATAACCTGCATGATTTGGCATGAAAGTCCATATGTATATGCTTAGTAAACTTCTTTACATCATAAAATAGAAGATATAAAAGAAGATTTGTTAAATGAACATTATATTGAACACTATCCTACAGTGATATATATATGAGACACAGTGAGATTGCAACTGCCCTACACAGTAATCAGACAGAACAGGTATATACATGTGCACATACAGTCAAGCCCGAAATTATTTATACCCCTGGCAAATTTTGGTCTTAGTTACGCTTATTTAACAAGCAAGTTTCCTCCTGACTGGAATTGACACAGGCCTTTCCCAGAAGATAATAAGACGATGTGCAAGAGATGTCACTGTGGAGAAAAATATTTCTCAGCTTTTATTTACATTTTGCATACCAAACATTATTCATACCTTTTGCAAACCGACTAGTGGAGACGTGCTTTTCTATTGATTATTGAGAAGGGTATGAATAATGTTGGACATGTCACTTTTTGTTCAAATGTAAATAAAAGCTGAGAAATATT
>JBBJLR010000087.1:23491439-23523342 GCA_037577145.1 Brachypetersius gabonensis
CTGTCCCCTGTAGTTAAGGAATGGAAGTCGCTTTGGATAAAAGCGTCTGATAAATGCCGTAAATGTAAATGTAAATGATGCATTGTGTAGTTTGTGTTATCTTCTGGGATATGTCTGTGTCATTTCCAGTCTAGAAGAAACTTGCTTGTTGAATAAAAGTTACTAAGTAAAAAATTGCAAGGGGTATGAATAATTTCGGGTCTGATTGTAAAAGTAAATAACTAGAAACATAAGAATTCTTGAAAAATGGCTGGTAGTGTGACTTGAAACATACATAAATAAGCAAACACAACAAAAACTCACCGAAGAGCTCTGAGCCGCTGCACCCATGTAGGCCGGCATCTTGAATTGCATCTTGAATATATGGTTGCAGTATGAAGTCACACAGCTCTTTGTGAATACTGAACATTGGTGCGCATTTTGCATACCACTTATATTTTCATAATGGAATAATGTTGAAATACGTTGCTCAATTAATTGTCCGTTTATCAAATCTAAACGTTGTAGGTGAGTGGTTACATTGAAGCCTTATTTCCATTTCGATTTTTATGTTGTTTTTGAAACACCATTTGACAGTTCCCATGTCTACACTGACCACTGGCCTGATGAACCCGTGGAAATCACCCAGAATACAGTTCTCATCTGCACAGTTCTTTTTTTGAATGTACAAGGTTCTGTCAGTACCATTGTGTTATGTTAAATACTAAAGTACGTTTTTACTTACAGTCCTATTAACATCCTGACCAGTAACAGGGTCTTTGGAACGTTTACACAAAAGAGGTACCTGGCTTAACTATATTTTGTTTGGTTATGTACTGGTAGGTGATTCATATCAAATCTTGCAGGGGTGAAGGATAAAAGGGACCCACGGGACTTTGCCCTGTGGAAAGCCTCCAAGCCACATGAGCCTTACTGGATGTCTCCATGGGGAAAGGGAAGACCTGGCTGGCACATAGAATGTTCTACTATTGCCAGGTAAGCACCTCCTTCAGTTTTCTCTACAGAGAAGTTCAGATATTCATTCTTTAGCAGTTGACTGTAGATCGTTGTGTTATGAGGTGGTGGTGGCCTAGTGCAGTGGTGCCTAACCTGGGGTCCGGGCCCCCCGTAGGGGGGTGCGCACAATTCTGTCTACCCTATGGTTACCAAAATTTGTACACATTAAATTCATAAAATCCCAATGTCTGAGAAACGCAAAGGTGTGTGTGTATAAGAGTATAAGAACCAAAACCTTTTATTTTTTTGCAAATATAAGCTTATAATTATTCACTTTATTCTGTTTATGCGGGTAGGAGTTGGGGTTGGGGGGGCCTGGCTTGTCTTGGATGCTGGCAAAGGGGGGCTTCAAGGAAAAAAGGTTGGGAACCACTGGCCTAGTGGGTAGGATACCAAGAGGTCATAGGTTTGAATCCTACCTTCAGCACGCCACCACTGAGTCCCTGAGCAAGACCCTTAACCCCAAGTTGCTCCAGGGAGACTGTCCCCTGTAGAAAGGAAATGGAAGTCGCTTTGGATAAATGCGATAAATGTAAATTAGGTCAGTTTAATGCTTCTTGTATTGCTTGATGTTTCGATGCAGCTCTACAGCACTGTTCACAGCTCACACTTTAGCAGTCTGATCTTTATATCCTTATGTTCCTGAAAGTTAGCCCTGCATACAGTTGAGCTTTGCTGCCATGAATCTGCAGAGCACTCCTCTGTCTACAGTTGTTTATTGTGTACATAATTAGGATAGGGGAGACCTGGTTGAGTAGTAACATGAAGAAAAATGTAACACCCACAATTTGACCAATTGGAAATAAGGTGAAGGGGAGATCAGTATTTCCTGAGCTGATTTTGCATGGAAGATTGAAGTTTATTATAACAAAAGTAAGATATAGATTTATAGATCAAATATAAATTTTAGCTTGGTCAGTATTCATATTAATGCTCTAATTAACAGTCTAAAACAGCTCTAGTTTAATTTGATGTATAAAATGGATACATGCTAAAAAACAAAATACATGCAAAAAACCTGTAACCTTGGGCAGGGTAAAATAGATGATTAGCCCATTCACTTTTCATACTTTTACCCTCAATGAATATTTTTGTCCTGTTTTACCTAGACTTTTAGTTTCTTAAATAGGTTTAGCATCAGTGTTTTGCTCTGCCTCTACCTACAATCACAACCCACCTTCATAGTTAAACTCTTTGTATTAGACACAAACATGCTTGTTTTATTAGTAAGCAGTAGATTGTTGGATAATAGTTATGGCCAATAGACAAATACGGTTATTCATAACTGGTTATTTATCTTGGCTGGTGGTATAGTGGCGAGCATAACTGCCTTCCAAGCCGTTGACCCGGGTTCGATTCTTGGCCGACGCTGTTTGGAGCAGCTGGTGGTTAGGGAGTTATCCCTGCGATCAGAAGGTTGTGGGTTCGAATCCCAGGACTGCCAGCAGCACCACTGAGGTACCCTTGAGTAAGGTACCGTCCCCACACACAACTTCCCAGGCGCTGTGTTCCTGGCTGCCCGCTGCTTCACTTGCTGAATTAAATACATATGAAGAAGAATTTACACTGATTACACTGTGGTGTGATGTGACTGTAAGGGAACACTTTACTTTATAACACAAACAATAATCCCTGTTCTCCTGTTTAAAATGTTACGTTTCCTTATCCGTCTCATACTTGCTGCATAAAAACAGTGTGATTCTCTTTCACTGAAAGAAATATCAAGAACTAAGTATTCATTCTTGTCAACTGAATAGCACTCAGTACTTTTTTTAGATCACTGCCACAGGCTGAAAGGGTCAAAACCTCTCTTGACTTTACATGGAGTGACTCTCCTCTTTTCTGTAGCTCTGTGTTCGGGAGCCAGCTGGATATCCATTCAGGAGGCATAGACCTGGCCTTTCCTCATCACGAGAATGAAATCGCTCAGTGTGAGGCCTATCACAAGTGTGACCAGTGGGGGAACTACTTCCTACACTCAGGTAAAACCTGTAGTTTGCACTCTGGCAGAACCGTTTTCCCTGAAACGAAGTTGAAAGCCCTGCCGAGCGGTGAATAGCTGCAAAGTATTTACAATAAAAATTACTTGCATTGCATTGGGAATAAATTGAATGAAAAGTTTTGTAGCTGACCTTGATCTGAGGTAGCTGCTTTTCATGTGGTGGAAAGCTAAACAGTATAGTTGAATAGTTTCTGGTAGTTTTGGTGCTTTACTAACAGATTGTCAGTACACAATTGTTAAATGTAACTTTTCCAAATGATGGTGCACTTGTTTTTGTGCACCAGATTTAAAACAGAATGATTAGATATATTTTGCACATTATATATTACTTCGTCTTGAAGTAAAATGAGTTTTGTGTTTTATCCACTTAATTGATTAATTAATGACCAAGATAATCATTAGTTGCAGCCTCACAGTCATAACATACAGGGGGTCCTCGTGTTGCAACCCAGATCCGTTCCTATCACAGTGATGTAACCTGAATGTTGGTGCTAGTCGAAACACACCCTAGCCGATTCACTTAGCTATCCTAACACAGCTGTAAAATCTGAATCTAGAACATAAAAACACAACTAAACCACTGAAAAAGGTGGACACCAACTCTCTCGCTCATATGCTGTTACTGTGTATTCTTCTGCCGCACGCAACCAAACTAGTCCTCAGTGTGACACTAACGGCGTAATCCCATACGTTTTTATGGGAGTGAGCGAATGTTGTATGTTGAGACTGCCGTAACCCGACGACGCCCTGTAGTCTGTTACATTATTACACAGTAATAAGAGAAAAAAAGTTTAATTTAGCTTAAACATAGTGTTATTTTTATTTTTATTGCATGTAGGGATTATGAGCAGGTATTTTAAATGTATCACAAAACATACTAATCAACCATTCAAATGAATATCTGAGTGTTTTTAGATTACACAGGTCAACAGGTCAAAATCATCAGAGATACGTTGTGGTTATTTGGGTATTGTGGTGTTTTTCATGCTGATTTCAACTCTGTGTTCAGTTTTTGGGATGAAGCTAGTTCTATACTGCATGATAGTTGGTATAGTTAGCATATAATAATCATATGCTGAGTGTTTTTGAAGAAACAGTGGTAGCTGACTGACTCTGATCATTATATCTATGCCACAGTGTGGCCTGTCTGACTTCACTCTGAAAATATAGAAACAGTTACTTGATTGGTGCCTGCGGTTTATAGAAAACGCATGCAAGTCTATTGAAATCTAATATTACTCATAATTCAAAAAGTTGATGTGACTAAAAGAAACTGATCTGAAATCAGCATAAAAACTGGTTTAGAAAAGTGTGTTGTGGTTTCTGATGATTACAAAAAATAATTAGTTGACCTGTATTATTGGCTCCCAGTAAATTGAGCATCAGTAATTTAAGTGTATTTAATTACAAAAGGGCTGAATTTAAACTTGAAACTTACCTGAAACTCTGTGCAATGGTTTTGTGGACTTAAATATGGTACAATAAATGAACTAAAGACATGCTGCAGTTACACAGCCATTGTGTTTAACTGTTCTAAAAATTGCAGTGCTGAGGCAGAGCATCCCAGTATTATTGTGATTTTATGCTTTGGTAAATTTCCTCTGTTTTTCGTCAGTCTCCATACAAATAAATATATTTGTATATGTTTTATTGTGGCCTTGATGGTGTGTTGTGTGCAAATTTACTAAAGTAATCAAGTAAAACCAGTGTAGCAGTCTCTGTAAAAAACTTAAATAGAAGCTTAAAAACAGCTGAAACAGTCACAGGCAATAAAAACAGCTCTTATGTTTATTTATGGCACGTAAGAACTTAAATATAGTGATTTTATGAGTGACACTTTTGCTGATAATGACCATGTTGTGTAAATGTATTTCAATGCATTAGTTGAGCAATAATGTTAAAAACAGACGTGACTGTTAACCACATCTCTCTAGAGCTTTTTGTAAGCAATGAAAACACAATTCTTATTCAGAGTGAGTTCAGTGCTTTTAAATGAAGAATATTCATTTCATATTCCTGTCTTTAGGGCACCTTCATTTGAAAGGCAGTTCAGAAAAGATGTCAAAGTCTTTGAGGAATTATATTACAATAAAGGTAAAGTTTTGATTCTGTATATTAAATAGATGAATATACGCTATATGTCCAAAAGTTTGTAGACACCTGCTCTTGTTTTGAAATCTAGGATGTTAATATGGAGTTTGTCCTCACTTTGTTGCAGCACTTGCATTGCTGTCAGGATTTGATTGTACTCAGCCACAAGAGCATTAGTGAGGTCAAGTGCTGAGAGCATAGATCCACAGCCCAGTTCTGGGGGCCTTAATGCTTTTCTAGCTGATAACTGGAATTGGGCAAGATAACCATGATCAGGCTAATTTGTGGTTGTTCCATAGCCTGCCATACTATTGTCTGTGATTTTCTTTGGAGATTGTACAAGCACAGTTGAACACCTTTGTTAGTAAATAGGGAACCGTAAAACTGAATCCAATATAATATCATTGAGTGTTTAGATACTTTCAGACATATTGTGTATTTGGTACATGGTTTGTACCCAACTGAAAGCCAGTACTTAATGACTGTGGAATTTTTCAATGATTCAGTCCAGGACTACATTTGATCTAAAGACAGTAATAATACTACAAATGTGGTTATCGCACTTAAATTAACAAATGAACACTTAATTTGGCTCTTTCTTTTCCTTCTTTCTATTGTAGGATTTCTTGCAGTCATACACTGCAAACGAGTTTAGACTATTTTGCCTGTTAACCAAGTACAGATCAGGTAAGCATTATTGTCCCTGTATAACCCAGATATCATATGCATAGAAGTTGGGTTTTACTGCATATCTAATATTTAAGGTACACCATGAAGACAAAAGTATTGGTGTAATGGAACCGATTGGTGTCTGACCGTTACATCAATAGGTCCCATATGGCCATGTGCATCACAGCACATGGTGTGAACAGTGTGAAACATTTTCTCTGCATTTAACCCATTCACCAAGTGAAGCAGTGGACTGCTACCAAAGGGGGGTGCCCAGGCAGCAGTGTGTGTGGACGGTGCCTTGCTCAGGGGTACCTCAGTAGTGCCTCTAGCTGTGTTGGGATTCTAACCCACAACATCCTGATTGCAGGGGCAACTTCTTAATCACTACGCCACCAGCTGCCATTGTCATTGAATGTCACTGAATTAATGACATTGAATTACAATATTTAGACTTTAATATGGAGTCCGCCCCACACACTTCTCAGCTGTAAAGGCTTCCACTCTTCTAGGAAGGGTTTCCACAAGACTTTGGAGTTTCTGTGGGAATTTGTGCCCATTCATTCTGTAGAGCATTTATTAGGTCAGACACTGATGTTGGACCAGTTCATCCAGAACATGTTGGATGGGATTGAGGTCAAAGCTTGCTTTGTGCTCTGGGACACAGTCATGCTGGAATAGAAAAGGTTCTTCCCCAAACTGTGTCCACAAAATAAAATCCGGCAGCATTAAATCTGCCCTTTACTGAAAACCAGGGGCCATCAGAACTCAACCATTAAGTGGTGTGTCCCAGTACTTTTGTCCTTATAGTGTATGTTTTAAAGATGGTTTTTGATAATGTACATTTAAGGTGGATTTACAGTAAATATACATTTTTTGCTTTGTGATTTGTTCAGGGCTGAAAAGGCAATTCCTTAATTAGAGCTCAAATTCAACAGTTACGATCAGTTTCCTTTCTAATGTCTCCTCAGCATCTCATTGCTTCTTTCTCCCACAGCGATAGACTACAGTGATGAGAGTATGAATGAGGCTCAATCCACACTTTCCACCATCTCCGCCTTCATCCACAGTGCCCAGGCCTATATACAGGGGCACTTACTGTGCCAACCCATACAGGAGAATCTTTTATGGGAGAGGTAGGAAACTTCACTGTATCACACTGTAGAGTGGAACACAGCTGTACAGAATACAGGCACAGGATGAAGACGTACTTCCTTCTGTTTGGTCACACAACTCTGATGGTTCTCTTAAGGTTATCGGCCACACAAGCCAGTGTTCGAGCTGCGCTGGCAGATGACTTTAACACACCAAAAGCGATGGATGCCATCACAGACCTCATTTATCATGGCAACTGCCAGCTCCAGCCTGTTACCCAGGTAAACTTGGCCTTAGGTTCCTGGTATCCTTCAGTTTGTGGTTTGCAAATATCGGTTTCGCGAAAGCTTAATTGATTTTTGCTTTCAAAAGCTTTCAAAGAAGTAAAAAAGTTCAATCTTTTTGATAAATAGCGTTAGAAACTATCCATCATATTATGTTGTTTGGTAGTAAATGACGTTGACTTGGTTAATTAACAATATTCATTCTGTGTTTTTTAGTCTTTTAAGACAAAAGTCAGTGTTCTCTCACTATATTACTCAAATACATCACACATCCATTGTTAATCTCCCCATAGCAGTAAATAAATCACCAAGTCATCAATCATTTCCAAGAAGTAATGTAGGATATATAGAGCTTACCCAGATTTTAGGACTGACCAGTCAGAACCAATTTATCACCAGTACTCAGTAAAACAAAACAGTTTGGCTCACAGGTTCATACGTCTAGACAGACGGCCTCTTAAGTACTTTACACAGGAATGAGCTACATAAACCCTCCTGCTAGAGTAAATAGCTTTTTTAATCATGGTGAATAGTGTTTAATTAGATGTTTTCTTATAACTTTCCAAGGCTGAAGGAACCTCTAGGAGTCCAGCGGTTTTCGGAGCGATGTTGACTTACATCAGAGATATCATGGATGTTCTTGGAGTTGATCTCTTGGACAGAAAGGTTAGCGGTCACTGGTGTTTTTATAGACCCTTTATGTTTGTGGACAACATGTAAACACAGTGTAAAATGGGATGAACAGCAAAACTCTCACAGCGTACTCATGTTGACTGATTTTGTGCGTTGCATATCATACATTGTGTCTTTTAGCTTAACATACAGACATACAGCTTAACATTTAGTTACTGTGCTCTGTTAAGATTTAAACAAGGTCTTTCAGAGTGGTTTGAGGCAGAACTATCAAGTCATCATTGTTTACATCAGTGGTGATGGGAACCAAATAAGGGTCTTCTAGACGACTGATGTCCAAATAATTTACAGCAGTTTTGAGATAAGCCTGGAACCTAAACCTAATTTAGAATTCAGAATTTAGAATTTTGAATGACTTTCAACTATTAATTTTATACAGAAATTTCCGTTCAAGTTTGCTTACTTCAGTTAAAGTAGTAGATGCAAAATCTACACAAATCTTCTTTTGAGATTATTGCAGTCAAAACAATTAAATCCTGACAAACGTATTAATAAATGTCCATGGGCCAGCTGGTGGCCTACAATCAGAATGTTGTGGGTTCGAATCCCAGGGTCATCACTGAGGTTCCCTTGAACACACACCTCCCCGGGCACCCCCACTTGACAGTTTCAGTCCCTTCCAAAATGAAAATACAAAATGATACAAAAAGTGAGATTTGCATAATCTATCCCCTTTAATACAACAACTACAACCACAACAACAAATTCTCTGAAATTAAGGAAGCAAAATATTGCAGGACATAGCTAGAGTGGCGGTGAAGGCAGGTCACTGCTATGTGTGTCAGTTTTTCACATAACAGATCAGAGTTATGAAGAGTCATAAAAATGAAATTCCATTGGCGTTGGAAGCATTTGTTATGTAGGGGGGACATCTAGACTGCTGTCCGGGGTGGGGGAGGGGGGCACCCATGCCACAATCACTGATGAATTGATAATTTATTGATTTGGCCTAGATTTAGACATGTATGGTTCCTGAGCTTCGTTTCCTGGAATTAGTGGTTTACTGTAGAAGACAATGTTTGTCATAATGTCTGTAAAATTGAACAATATGTTGCATGGATGTGTTTTCCTGCTTGTACTCACTTTTTGGCTTTAATTGTTTTTTGCATGGTACACTATCCTTCTCTCTCTCTTTCTTTCTTTTCCTCTGTCTCTTTCTCTCTCTCCCTCTTTTTTTCCCTCTCTCTCTCTCTCTCTCTCTATCTCTCACTTTCTCTCTCTCCACCTTCTCTTTCCCTCTCTCTTTCTTTCTCTCTCTCTGTCTCTCCCCCCCCCCTCTTTTTTCCCTCTCTCTCTCTTTTTCTCTCTTTCTCTCTCTCTCTCAGGAGGCTGGGGCTGCTGACTCATCCACTGTCCTTCCGAACGTGGTGGAGCAGGTGGTGCGCTTCCGTAGTGATGTTCGAAACTTTGCTCTTTCTGTGAAGGACAAAGCCCCTCAGGACCTTCAGAGCAGTGTCCAGAGAAAGAAGCCCCACCCAGACAGAGTGGCCTTATTAAAGGCCTGTGATGAACTACGAGACAATCTGGTTCCTTTAGGAGTGCAGATTAAGGTAAGATTTTCACTTTTATAGGTACATCAAACAGCCCACTGTTTTCACAGTTTACGCCCCATTTTCATTAAAGAAAGTGTCACACAAATTTTCAAAGATTAAGAATCAGGGTTGGGTTGTATAATGGTAGGGACTGTTTAGAAATTACAAAATAGTCAAATTTTCCATGTGTTCTGTACCTAGCAAAGGACCAAATAAACCCATTCTGCACTAACATTTAAGGAGAGCTCTGATTGGTGATGCGGTGCTTTACCAATTGATGGTGCTGATGTAAGGAGAAAGACAACAGAACTCTGTTGGACGATACACTGTATGGACAAAAATATTAGGACAGCTGACCAACAGGGACTTTAATGGCATTGCCTTTAAAAACATAGATTTTAATATAGAGTCGTTCCGCCTATGCAGCTATAACAGCTTTCATTCTTCTCAGAAGGCTTTCCACAAGATTTTGGAGTTTCTGTGGGAGTTTGTGGCAATTCGTTCTGTAGAGTAAAAGATCAGGCGCTGATGCTGGATTAGAAGGTCTGGCTCACAATCTCTGTTCCAGTTTATCGTAAAGGTGTTGGAGGTTCAGGGCTCTATGCGGGTCAGTCAAGTTCTTCCACACTAAACTCATCCAACCATGTCTTTATGGAGCTTGTTTGTCTTTAAGGACACAGTCATGCTGGAATAGAAAAGGTTCTTCACCAAACTGTGTCCACAAAGTTGGAAGTATGGCATTTTCCAAAATGATTTGGTCTTCTGCAGCATTAAGATTTTGTAGAAAGTATGTTTTTTGCCTTTAGGGCGTGTTTCTGAAAAGGCACATTTTCCTCAACAAGCCATCAAAAAGTGTTTACGGTCTGCGGACTATCCTTTGGTTTTCTTTATATCCGGTATTTGTAGACCTGGTTCTCCTTCAGTACTATGGTGTTAAAGGAATACTCCAATGAGTTTCTTTTTACTAAGTGAAAGTCCAGAAAACCCACTGGTTTAAAACGTTCTTCTTCATAATAGAATAATTTGGTCAGTTGTTGAATTCAGTCGGTGGAATTCTACTTCTACTTCACTTTAATGAATTCTTCAGTCAAAGTTATTTGTGAAAGTTATTCTAGAAGAAAAAAGTCTTTGTTTCCTGAGTGGAGAAGTTATTTTACCGGCTTCTGTCTGATCATTATGGATACTAGAAAACGTTAGAGCACTGTTTGCCAGCCCTGGTCCCTGGAGACCCTCCTGCTCTGTACATGTTTGTGTTTTTCCTGCTCCCATCCAGCAAATCACCTAATTAGCGAGTCTTTACAGGGTTTAAGTGGGTGTAGTAGAGTAGGGAAAACACTAAAATGCACGGGACAGGGGGCATCCAGGACTGAGGTAGGCTTAAGGAAAGCAAAAGCAACCTTGACTGCATTTTAAAGGGTAAAGTGGTCATTTGGTAGGTCCCCTCATCCAGAGCGACTTACAATCATAAGGTGCAGGGACAGTAACCCTGGAGCAACTAAGGGTTAAGTGTCTTTCTCAAGGACACAATGGTAGAAAGTGTTGGGGTTTGAAACTGCAACTTTGTGGTCATCAAGTTCACAGGCAAGTGTTTTACCCACTAGGCCTCTACCACCAATACTTATTTCACAATAAGGTTAAATAGGTCACTTCAGTTGATTAAAACTTAATCAGAACACCTTTGGTGAGACAGTCTCCCATGCCTTTTTCATTCTTAAAACTTGTATTGTTTGAATGTTAATGCTGAAGTTTTATATTCATGTTATGCCATAGCTTTTACTGACAGAATTCTGCAATCGCCTGATGTCTTCTCCTATGATCCAGTGGGTTTAACACAAGTACAAGAAAGCTTCTTTGGGCTGTTGTCCATTAAGGGTGTAACAATATGTCAGACAGTATACTTCATGGAGAATGAGCAGTTTATTCTGATGTTTGATGTAACTGTACTTCTAATAATGTTCAGTTAATATGTATGTGTCAGTTAACGGAGCAGTTCATGCCATTACCCTCCAGCCCTGTGTCAGAACTGAATAGTCATTTTCCGCCTAAATATTGTAAGAATGTAAACTGGTTTTCTGTCTTTCTGTTGTACATATTGTGGGTGTATAAAAACTTGAGCCCCCCAGTATAATGACTGGTATCACCAGCCTTACATTACATGTGTTCTGCTTTCAGGACAGAGGAACCACCTCCACGTGGGAGATCACACAGATACAGAAGAAGACTAAAGACCAGGAAGCCTAGAGTTGGCTTAGTTTGGACCGCAGTGTGAATCTATTAAACATCAATGCCACGACTGCTACTAAAGACCAAATGTAGAACGTTGTTGGGTTTTTTTATGATATCAGTCCGAGTGCCAGGTTTGGACTGGCAGACTAAACAAAGCACTTTGTGGTGGTCTTCAGACCTTTGAGAGGCACCTGAAGAAGCTGGACTGGTTACAGTGCACTTAACCTCCAAGAGACTCTGGAAATATCATCCCACCTGAAGGCTGCTGCCATAAGAATTGTTTTTCCTGTCATTAAATGTCCAGATGTAATAAATGTATTTGTGAACATTTACTGAAGAATTGTCTCACAAAAACTTCTGTGTCTGAATAATGAGTCCTGACTGTAATTCCACATTTTTGTGCCCGTTTTCCACTTTCCGCCTCTACTTTTATCCCTAAGAGTGATGTGTGTAAATGAGATCTGTTCCAATTGGCTGCTCTACGTTGGCCCTCATTGAATTTGTGGGGCTTAAAGGTTGTAAGCTGAGTAGACAATTAAATTAATTTTCTAACACGATTCAACACTGTTTGCTTTGCAGCTTAATTTTCATGAATGATCCGTATGGACTGGGAAATGTGTATACCACAACAAACTCAGATTTAAAGATCATGAAAGCTTTGATTTTAAGACATGATCACACACTGAAATATATTTCCTATATAAATGTTTTTGTTTTTTTTATATTTTAAATGAATATTTAAAATGTGTTTACAACAGGGTGTATAAGTTACCACGTATACATGTGTGTGTAAAGATGGATGTATTTACGTCTCTGTATGTATAGACATCTATATATACGTACACAAAGATCCATTCAGATTTCCACATTACACCAGTTTTTTATCCTCCAGCAGTGCAGTGTGCTCCGCCATGTGTGATCATTTTGTTCAGTGTTCAGAATTGTGTAACTTCTGCAGTTCTTCAGTCTGCGTGCTGTTCCCCTCGTGAGTTCCCCGTGTCGTCATTCTCTGGACTAACACCAGTATAACTTCCCAGCACGCCATGTGTGTGGAGCAGAGAGGAGAGGAGAGGAGTGCAGTGCAGGCTCGGGTGCAGATCCCAGCTCGGTTCAGTGTGTAGACCTCGACGGCTCTTATGAAACGCAATTCTCACCAAACTGTTCTGGAGAAACGAGGTGTTTCCAGTAAGTCTCCTAACCTGAGAGCTCTCAGTCCTGTTTACATCTGTTGAAGTTGTTTACAGTCCTCTACAAGCTGCGAAACATGCCCCCGGCGAGGAAAATGAGAAAACCCGACATTAAAATGGTCATCTTGGGAGACATGAACGTTGGAAAAACGTCTCTGCTGCACAGATACACAGAGAGGAGCTTTAAAGACACCTTGAGCACAGTCGGAGGGGCTTTCTTCTTAAAGCAGTGGGGACCCTATCACATCTCCATTTGGGACACAGCAGGTATGGATCCTATTTGAAAAGAGGCATCGAGTTCTTAATTGACCTCTCCTTCTTAATTGCAGCACTCAAAATGGAGCTGATGAGTCATTTAAGGTGGATTAAAGAAGTAATAATCGGTCTGACAACGTATTCAAGTGTGTTCTGGTGCTGGAAAGATCCTGCAACAAACCAGGCAGTCTTTTTAGTGTTGGTTTGGTCCACATTAAATGTAGAAGTCAGAATGGAGGTCATGGGGGGCCATTTAAGGTGAACTGGCGGGGAAAAAAAGCAGCGTAACGTGTTGTTTAGGTCTATTCTGGTGCCAGAAAGGTACTGCAAGAAACTCGAGTGTTTCCATGAATTGTTTTATATATGCTTACTGTCCACCGAAGCCCCCGAGATAGTTTAGCATGTTTTGGCAAACTTCCAGAACATTCTCAGACATCTTCATCTCGTGATTCTGTTCAAATGACCCCAGAGCACACCAGCGGCCATTTAGGAAACTTCAGAGTGGAAAACCAAATTAAGTCCCATTTTTACAGGGACCTCAAAAACCTCAAACACGGAAGGTTTGAGCTTTTTCTTTTTAGTTTCACACCGGATGCAGGAGTACATGGCACTCAAAATCTGTGTAGTAAACATCAAACATGCACTATAAAGACAAAAGTATTGGGACACACCTGTTTTTCAGGCTTTGTTCTGAGTCCCTTAATTCCAGTGAGGGACAATCTTAATGCTTTAGTTATAAAGACAAAAGTATTGGGACACACCAAGACATTACGTACAACGACATGCTTCCAACCTGGACGTAGTTTGGGAAGAACCTTTTCTACTCCAGCATAACTGAACCCCAGTGCTTCTCGTCCAACATCAGTGTCTGATCTCATAAATGCTCTACAGAATGAATGGCCACAAATTCCCACAGAATCTTAAGTCTTGTGGACCTTCCGAGAAGAGTGGAAGCTGTTGTAGGGAGACCAACTCCATATTAAATTCTGTTTGTTTTTTTTAATACACCGTCAACCAAGTCTCTGTGTGTGTAATGGTCAGTAGTCCCAACACTTTTGTCCAAATAGTGTATCTTGGCTGATTGACTGGGGATAGGGAGAGAATGTCATTTTTTGGACTGTTCCCTTGTAAAATCATTACTTTTTCTTTTGTAAAAGTGTGAACATTGTAGACTGTTTAATTGCTGAACATGAAACTGAGCAGAAGGTGAAGTTTGAGCCACTGCTTTTCACATGGTCCTGTGAAACTAGAAGAGGGGAAATCTTTTCTTGCCTCAGACATGTTTCCTTTTCACTGTATAGATGTGAAAAGTCATGAATTAGAAACTTATGCAATTATGGAAATATAAGGAACCTTTTTAGGGTTTTTTTCAGTTGTTCTTTTAAGTCCAATATAAAGAATGCAAAGTAAAGAAGAGTCTCTTTATAGTCATGTGTGAACACAGTACAGCACAGTACACCATGTGAACAAAATTCTTTCTTTGCGTTTAATCCATTCACTAAATGAAGCAGAGGGCTGCCACCACAGTGGGCTCCTGGGGAGCTGTGTGGGGATGGTTCCTTGCTCAAGGGAACCTCAATGAAGACACTAGCTGTGTTCAAACCAGCCTCTAAAAGAAATCACTTTAAGCTCACCAAACCATTTTAGTGTAATAAAATGGGATTTGACATATTTTGTAAGATAATGACATGGATTTCAAAATATAAAAGTACAATATTTGAAAGCTTTCATGCTTGTTTACAATATGGCACTGTGTACAAGAGTATGATACAGTTTGATATCATGCAATTTTTCAGAATAACAGCGATGTGCAAAATATCAATATGTGATTTCTGAGTATTGTGGATTTCATAAGTACTTAAAACACTGATGAATGAGATTTTTATTACACAGAGGACATATTCAGTCCTGTTTAATTTAATCATTCTTCTACTGGCCTACGTTCACGTTACCATGTTGAAGTGGCACCGATTTTGTTTTATTTATTTATTTATTTATTTTTGCCATAATGTGATTGAGATCTTTTCAGAGCTGTGCTGTCACACAAATCTGATCTTTACAAAACTCAGCCTGGTCCTCTGTGAATTCGTATCCAACTTAATACGAGTGGCATTTAAAATTTCCTCTCTTTTTAAGTCTCTGTTTATTTCAAAAACAAATTATATCACTTTTCTACATAGTCGCCTTCCTTTGTGATGCAAGACAGAACTACTGTCACATGACATGCTCAGACACGGCCAATTCTTATTCTTCCAGCCTTCTCCATTTCCAACGAAAGTATAAAAGTGAGACCTTTTTAAATGTCCCTCATAAGATCGGTCAGATGGGAATTCACGTGTATTTTTTTTTTCCTCCCCCTGCCTCCCATTGCGCATGCATCTTACATCATCATCATCCCGTGTTTGCAGAGTCAGATTCTGATCTAAGTTTTTGTCAGTAAATGTTGCCGAGTCATGGAATCATTTGGCCTTTTTTGCCCTCTCCCCTAATAATGAGGAGATGAGGGTTTGAGATCTCTGAGATAAGGGTTTGTGCTGCTTGATTATAGTCATATGTTGTCGTTCGTGGCACACATGGATGAACAAGAAAAGACTTGGTGTACAGCTACTATATCACTGAAGCAAATGGCATAAGGGGGAATACAGGGGGTTCTCGAGTTACAGTCTCGACATACGACATTTTGAGACAACACTCACTCCCACTCAGCTTTCACCGTTAGGCTCGTCCTTACGGTCTACGTGGGTAGACTAGGTTGGTTGTGATGAAAGAATACAATGAAAAGATGAGTGAGGGAGTTTCTTTTCCTGTTTCTGTGGCTTAGTTGTGATTTTTTTTAATTTTTTTTTTTAATTTTTTTAAATTTTACAGCTGTGTTAGGATCAGTAAGTGACTCAGGCTGGGGTGTGTTTCAACTTACACCAAAATTTGGGTTACATGGCTGTAGAAGAGATGAACAGTACTGCAGAGGTATTAATCAAACAAATACCGGCTTCTTATGAAAACATTTCTGTCGTAAACATCACCGTGTAAAGTCATGCTCACAATCTGTCTGCATTTGACGAAGGTGAACAAAATTATAAAGCTTGTAATTGTGTGTAGATGCATTGTTACTTGGGATGTGAGTGAGTTTGTATCTGTACGTGCATGTGTTCTCATAAATGTGCATTTGTGAGTGCGTGTGTGTTCATGCGTGTGTGTTCATGCTTGTGTGTACAGACAGACAGACAGATTGATTGATTGATTTATTACTTCTAACCCCAAATGTAGATGCTCCTCAAAAGCATGTTTGCTTCATTAGCTTTACTATGAAGCTAATGGTGCTAACAAGCAATAAAAGCTTACAGCCACCAATTAAAATGCCAAGACTATGAATTATAGCAGCAGGTCCTAGTATAAAAGTGAACCAGACATTGTAATATAAAATGTATTCATATTCTAGTTGATCTGTTTGACCCTTTTTGTTATTTTATACTGTTGGAAGATTTGAGGCTACAGTAAGTATGTGTACGTATGCCCAATTAGTTCTAGTTTAAGCATTTCAGTAAATGTGGGACTCAGCTGACTCTGTGTTTTGGTATCTGATCAGTTCACCCAGCAGTCCTGAGACACTGCCTTGTTTGTGAGGTCATTAGGATTTCATTGATTTTTTTTTTCTTTCTTCCAAGTTTGAGCTCTTTAAGGTCTTCAGAGTAAAGCATCTTGCATTCTTTCATATTCTTCTGTCTTATCAGTTGTATTGAGCAAGAGATCTATTGGTTTAATTAGTGGTGAGAGAAGCCTCACAGGGACTACTTTCATCTCTCCTTTACCGTAGTTTAATGATTCGGTGAACTGCTTAGTATTAAAAGGTTGTCCTTCTCTCTTTTTGATGTTGCTGGAACCACTGAGTTGAGTTGGGCTCTGAACTGTCAGGGCTCTAAGCTCAACAGAGATTGGAATGGACTTGTAATGTGTGAGATCAGAGAGAGAGAGAGTTGCTTGTTATTAGTGCTCAAGACTTAAAGGGCCTGAAATCAAGAATGAACATTGACAGAATTTACTCCTCACCCCAAATGCAGATGCTCCTCCAAAACATGTTTCTCTGTGAAGCTAATGTTGTTAACAGTGAAAGCATATAGCCATGAAATAACATTGGGCAAATTACATGGCAATCACACTGAGGCAAAAAAACATAATTTTTAACAAAGAATTCTAGTATAAAAGTGAACCAGACATTTTAATGTAACATTCCCAACATCCAAGTTATAGTGGATATACGACGCTCCCAGTCCACACTTTGCTCAGAGTGCAGTGAGTCTGTTTGTTTATTTAACTGCAATATTTTGTTAATTTTTTTCACCTTTTAACCAGTCATATCAAACTGTAGCTTAGAAAGTCAACTTCACAGGCAGTTTCCGGATTAATGGTTAGTAATTGAATGACTAAGAGATGATGGCTGGTCAGCGACATGGTTATTTTGAAATTTGCCAGCTCTAAAGGGTTAATCACACTGAACATTTTGTACTAATTTGTGTTTTATCTCCCTGCCCTAACATCTAATCTAGATTTTACAGTAGATGTTGGAACATTGCTCTGCAGATTTTATACAAACAAATAAGGCTTTCTGTTTATATTACCTCAATGTACACTCTTAAGTTAAGCCTATATTTAATTACAAGACTGTAAGACATAAATCCTGTTGTAGAGCTGGAATATACATTTACTTTCAGTGAAACTATTCATTTTACTGGATATTTACAGTTTGGTGTTGTTTTAGAAAACTGATATTAAACAAGAAGATGAAAAGTAAAAACAGTTAACTAAAAAGAAAAAAGGACAAGATACATTGAGATGTTGCGAATCATTTTGTAATCAAATGACCACCCTTTTGAATTGAATCAGGTGATCAGTGAAGATTCACACTTCTATTACATGGAGATCCATAGATCACAGTTCCACCCCTTTAGCTCAGATCCTGGAGATCTACTTTCCTGGGAAGTCTAGTTCCAGCATCCAGCTGCTCTTGGTCCTTCAGAAGTCCCAGATTGGCTGCAGTATTAAGTAAGGGGTGGGGGAACAAGTAAGATAAAGGTTGGAGCTAATCATGGCTGGAAAGTGGATCTCTAGGAGGTTACTGATGCCCTGATCTTGTTCATGCTTGGTGTTGTTGCTCCAGAACATCTGATTTCAATGTCAGTGCTTTTCTCTGAAGCAATATACAAGTTGCCTTGTGCATAATGTCTTTCAGCAATAGTTTCTCAAAATAGAGCAAATTTAGTCACATGTCTGTATAGTTTTGGTCATATAAGGCTGGTTTCCCAGACGGGGATTAAGCCTAGTCTTGGACTGCCCTTTCCTTTTCAGTGGAAAATCTCTATTCACAACACTACATTAACCATGACTAGGCTTGATCCCTGTCCAGGAAACCAACCCATAGTGTATATAATGTGTTTTTTTGCAGTGCTCTTGTCTGTGCTGGGTAAAAACATGCTCGTTTTTGTGCCTCTACAGGTCGGGAGCAGTTCCATGGCTTGGGATCCATGTACTGCCGTGGTGCAGCCGCCATCATCCTCACCTACGACGTTACCAACTGGCAGAGCCTGCTGCAGCTGGAGGAGCGCTTCCTGTCCCTCACCGACTCGGCCAACGACGACTGCATCTTCGCCATCGTGGGCAACAAGGTGGACCTCACGGATTCACACGCCCAGGCTGTGACGCCTGAAGATGTCGGGCCGGAAGAGGCAAGCCTTCAGGATGCACTTTCTTCCCCCACGCCTCCACAAACCCCCACCGTTCACAAGCAGGTCCACCAGGAGGACGCCATGGCTCTCTACAACCGCATTTTACGCTACAAAGTCCTGGACGAAGGAGCCAGCCCTTTGGCGGAAAAAATGTGCTTTGAGACGAGTGCGAAGACTGGCTACAATGTGGACGCCCTGTTTGAGGCCCTTTTCGAGCTGGTGCTGCCCTCCATCCTGCAAAAGCAGGAGCGGGTCCAGTCGCCCACTGTGTGCCTGGAAGACTATCGGGAAGAAGATGTGAGGAAGAAGAAGCCTGACTGTTGCACGTGAGGAAGATTAGCTTCAGTTAGCTTCAAAAACTGCGAAAGATGTTGGTGATTGGCCAAACATAGAGGTCTGCTGATGTCTGGGTGGCCTTTTGCTCTCATCTGTGGACACAATTGCCGAACCAAACTCCTAATCTTAACTTGAATGAGGGGGAAAAAAAAAAAGAGTACTGACCTCAAATCAGCGTGAAAGGGCATCATCTGCCATGTCCTCAGGAATATCAGGGTATCTTTTTATCTTTCTGTAAGTGTATCCAGTGTCATTGTTGTCATTTTGCAACACCTTGTACTAATTAAAAATGGATTTATGACTCAATGTGCCTTGAATTACGTTTGGGCTGTATTATTTTGACACATAATTCACTTTTGTTATATTAATACTTTGAATGCATTGATTAATCAGAAGAAGCGCTCATGTAGAACTGTGATTAGCACATGGTGAAACCATTGTGGTTTGAAGGCTTATTTACAGGTTGGAAATCATTACTGCAAAGGCCAATGTCAATATTAACAAGCAATATATACTGTCCTGTATGCATATATTGTACAGTCTCTGCTTTGTAGAGGCACTTCTCATGGATAGGAATGTGCTTTTCCAATACAAACCAAGTACAATCTGCACAACTGAATTGTCTCCTACATTTTTTAAAAACTGTTTTATATCATTTGTGTCTGCTGTATTTGTACTGTGAGCTCTATTTATACAGTTTTACACTGTTGGAATGTTTAAATAAAGATTTATGAAATTTTCTCAGTCTTTAAATGCTTCTGTTGATTTTACCCATTTTAATTATTTATTTTCTTGCATGCACAAAACATCTTTCGCCAGTAGAGGGCACTCTACCCATTGAGAAGGGTTACTTCTTTCTGGTTGGGTCGTGTAGACAGACTTGCACAGGTTAAATTTAATCCAGAACTAAAAGTAATGTAAAACTAAACTAATATGTAGCAAATGGACCAAAGCCAATATAAAAATGTATACATTTGAACATTTCAAGTAATCCTCAACACACTCCCTGCCTCCCCCCATCCCCCACTCCACACACACGTACCTGAACTGTGAACTGACCCAGCTTTCCACTTTGCTCTTTACACATCTTTTCTTTTATAATGCACATGCCGCTACATGGATGTTACACTTGTCCTTGGAACCTGTCTCAGAGTGTCTGTATTTTTCATTAATTGATGGCATCTTATATTGAACCCCTGCTGATCTTTTACACATACAGCTCTGGAAAAAAAATACAAGACCACTGCAATTTATTTTTAACAATCATTCCATGCCAGTGTCTATTAAAGTCTTACACAAGCACCTCATTCTGCTTTATGAGGGACTGATTAGTGATCACCTGAATAAAATCTCATTTAATGAAGTATGTCAAAGGTAATTATGACCATTTTGTTTGAGTGAATGAGAGATTTGTTTTCTCTTCGTTTACAGAATTATTATTAGAATTCTGTAAACGCTGCATCATTTCTCTTATTTTGATGTTTAGTAATTTCCTTCAAAATGATGCTGTAAAGAACGATATTTTTATTTGGAAATGAGAAATATTGTCCGCAGTTCTTAAAAACGAAGGCAAAGCTGGTTCAGTTCAATACTTGCACCTATAAAAGATAAAACCTGAGAAACTGAACATTTTTGCAGTGCTCTCTTATTTTTGGCCAGATCTGTATAAAGCACTCAGTTTACATTCCAGTATTGTTGCTTTCCGCCTGACTGCTGACGCAACATTTGCACAAAAGTCATTGCAAATAAAAATGACCTTGTTCTAAACACATTCTATGCCAAACTGCACATTTTTACTTTTTGTTTAGAGTTTACAAATGTTTACTCTTTCTCCTTTGTCCTCTGTAAAATCTGGGGCCACACAGCCTTCTCTCACTGTATGTATGTTTGTAGCTGAGATGACAAAGTTCTCTTTGACTTTGACTAATAGTTTCCCCCATTGCTTCACATGTAGTTGATCAGTAAAGATGTGTTTGGTGTCTAAAGTTTGCTTCTTTAGTTTTGTATCGGAGCTAAAAGGCTAAAGAGAAGGTGGAAAGCAGGCTATTAGCATGTGCGTGTCATTACAATCTACTTTAGTCACTTGGCCGCTTCTGCAGGACACTCTTTGGTCCATTGATGCATAACTTATTGAGAAATGTGTTGACTGACTGACTATATTGGGTGTAAAAAGGGGGGGAATTGGGGAAATAAGAGTTTTGACTGGCCTTTTTCTTTAACTGAGAAATGGAGTACACAATTATTATTACAAATACATGCAAATGAAAAGTTTCTCTCAGGTATTTTAAAGCAGATAAACAGTTCATAGATGTCACATAGGTGAACTTGGACATGTGTTGGATTAGCGTGTTGTGACTGGTAGACAACTGCATTATTCAAACAATCACTTAGTGTCTTTTTCCATCAAAGCAATGGTGGAGTTAATTAAGCCATCCCAAATGTGATTACGGTTTTCTTCCACAATTGGATTATCATGCTGCTTGGTAAAGCAAGCCTAGTGAATCGATGTTTACGAATGCTGAGGTTCAATTGGCCCGAGATACACAATTCGTCAGATTCATATCAGCATAAGAGGAGACAAATCTATTTAGGTCTTTCCAGTTTTAGTCGAAAGATTGTAATCTATGGACTGTTGTTATGGTAACCGTCCAAGTGAGACCTACAGCATGTACACACTGGATTAGTGTGAAGCCTTTTGTATAAGTGAAGCCTGCCCTTAAACGTATCTGTAAACCTCGGTTGTATGTTTCTGTTAATCATCTTGTAAAGGTCAGGGGTATTTCGTTGCTGTGTTATGTCACTGAATTACCAAAGGTTATGAGAAACCTTGCTCAGGACTCACGTGTCGAGCTTCATATCCTGCTGGAGGGAACTTGTATTATCACAGAAACTGATCCTAGATTTGCAGTTTTGTAACCCTTGACACTTATGAAAAATAATGGTAGTAACACAATGTGAAACTTTCTACAGAGCCATATGACACCACATGATTACACTGGACAAGTATGTTTCTCAGGGTTTGGGCTAGACCCCTTACTTCCAGTGCAGGGTGATCCTAATGCCCTCAGAATACCAAGACATTTTGGACAACGCCACGCTTCCAACTTTGTGGACACTGTTTGGGGAGGAACCTTTTCTATTCCAGCAAGACTGTGTCCCAGTGCTCAGAACAAGCGGCATAAAGACATGGTTGGATGAGTTCGGTGTGGAAGAACTTGATTGACCCACACAGAGCCCTGACCTCAACCCTATCCAACACCTTTGAGATGGAACGGAGATTGTGAGCCAGACCTTCTCGTCCAGTGTCTGACCTCATAAATGCTCTACAGAATGAATGGGTACAAATTCCCACAGAAACTCCAAAATCTAGTCAAAATCCTTCCAAGAAGAGTGGAAGCTGTTCTAGCTCCAACCCCATATTAAAGCCTATGTATTTGAATGCGGTGTCATTAAAGTCCCTGTTGGTGTAATGATCATGTGTCCCGATACATTTGTCCATCTATAGTGCCTTGTAGAAAACTACTACAGATGTCGCACATTGCTCAGATCTCAGATTCATCTAGAAAATTCATCTGTCCAACACACACCAGCCTGTAAACGGTTTGAGTTTGGTTTAGCAATGTTTATGAGCTGGCACTGTGGCTAGACCTGATACATTAGCATCAAGCTAGAATGAAGCAGTCAAATAGCAAACATTGATTAAATATAATGTCAACATCATGTAAGTGCATTTTATTCATTGATGCTGGTTTTGATGACTCACAGCATATCAGTTGTCGTTTTCAGAAAGCACACATGGATTCTTGTTTTAAAGTACATTGAAGTACAATGAGCATTTCTCCTCAGACTCAAAACTACAAAACATGTCAATGTGTACAATATGACTGTGTACCTCACCAAGTTTGGCAGACTGGTCTCAGAGTAGCACCTGTAGCTTCTCAAAACCTCTCTAACATCTTTAACCTTCCCTTTTCAGGAGGTAAATGAGGCGTTCCTCACCTTTTCCTGTGACTGCCTTGCTCTACTCACACAGTGTAGCTTTGGAACTGGGGTCAGTGGATGACGACAGACAACCAAGTTGTTGAACAACAATTAAAGTCCTTGAATCAACTTTAAAGTTGTATCTGAAACAGTCGTTACTTGTAAACATGAATAAGGAATTTATTGCCAGGCGTACTATTAAAACAGTGAATTAGGTTCTTTAGAAAACCCACAGAGTCATTATAGTAGTAGTTTACAGAGTCTGTAGTAGAGGGATTACAGCAGTAATACTATAGCATAGTCTTTAGAATTGGTATTACAGTAGTACTTTGAAAAGTATCTCCTGTATTAATATAGCCAAAGTCTTGCTTTAAAAGTCTATATTTGTATTGTTATTATAGCATAAATATCACATTTCTATAGAAATATCACATTATGTCACATTATTATAGTAGCAGTAGTAGTAGTATAACTAAGTAGTCTATAGTAGTATTACATTATAGTCTGTAGTAGCATTGTTGTAAGTCCTTAGTATACAATGCAGCCATTGTCCTCCTCTGCCTCCTTATTTGTGGTCTTTTTCAGAGTCCACGCTGGTGCTATTTGGGTCAGAGAGTGCTGCGAGAGGTCCGACAGTTCAGCTAGACAGCTGGGACTAATAGCCAGCTGGTAGGAAACCAAAGCAAACATAGACTGTTTCCACGTGTTGGAGTCTTCACGCTGAAAGAATATGAAGAGATCACAGTAAAAAAAAAAAAACATTGTGTGAATACGTGGCTCCAAGGCTGATTTAGACTGTTTTTGGCCAGACTGTGACATATCAATATAGAATCTCCATCTGCATTACCATTAAAACTGATTTCAAGAGATGACTGTCTAATTTACAGTTACAGCATTTAGCAGACGCTCTTATCCAGAGTGACATACACTAGTGCTCAAGTAGTCCACGTCTGTTCTTCTAATTCATCCCACCTCTTGACAGGTTCTACTGCAATAAGATAATCAGTGCTCTTCACTAAACCTGTTTTAAGTTGTGGCTGATTGGTGCATCTATAAAAAACCTTATTAAAACAGAAGAATGAGTACTGAGTCTTTTATTCGCCTATGGGGGCAGCTGATGGCCTAGTGGATGGGGAGTTGGCCCTTTGATCAGAAAGTTGTGGGTTCGACTCCCAGGACTGCTAGTGGCACCACTGAGGTACCCTTGAGTAAGGTACCATCGCCACACACTGCTCCCTGGGTGTGGTGTTCCTGGCTGCCCACTGCTTCACTCGGTGTATGGGTTAAATGAGTTTTAAGGTTTCGGTCTAAAACACATTCTTTAAAAGCCAATAATTGATCGTTATAAAACAAAATAGTCCCTAAAGAAAGATTTACTCATTTTTACCATTATTATCATTACATAATAAAAGAAAAGAATGAGAGGGCGTGTACATTAACTCATTATTCTGGATAGTAAATAAGTTGCCTGTAGTTGTGGTGCAAACAGTGTCACACCTGGTTTCTCTAAAATAAACCACACAGAACTTTATTTACATCTCAGGCATTTAATGAAGCAGAAATGTCCGAATATCTGATGTGTGTTAGTCTAAGTAGCTATATGGTGTCGCAGCCGTGCCTTTTCACCATTGTATAAGATTACTGATCACGATAACATGTGCTGTTGTGGGGGCTAAGCCCCCTTTGATTTAACACTTCGGAGGCAAAAGCAGATAAAATAGGCAGATGTCCAAACAACACGTGGGATCTTATTTAATCTGTGTACGTGTGTGTCAGAGAGGTGGGTATTAATACCCCAAAAGACAGCTGCTCATTTCAGAGAAGGGGGTTTGCAGCCCCCAAATCTCGCCTATCCAGATCAGTGCTTTTGTTTGAACACACTAATCTTCTTTAGGGGGAGCAAATCCAGCAGCAGGCTCCACTGGGATACTTTTGGGCCCAGCATGACCAAACTGGGTGAAGCCATGGACCAATTCAAAGATTTATGCCCCAATACAGTGGCATCTAAACCTCATCAGATTAAAGCCTGTGTTCTCCTGATCAAATCAAAGCCAACAGACTTTTAAAACGCTATGAATAAAGAATGACTTGAGGCGAATAATGTTGCTCTTTAATATGGATGACATAATCCATGCTGGGAAAAAAACAACAAACAGCTTATGGAAACGACGCTCTTGTGTATGTCAAAAACAAGTTTGTCATTCACAAGCATCCTGTGATTTCTCATCAGCAATGAAAATATTTCAAAGCAGGCAAAAATATTGTGTTGTCTTGGAAGTGCTAATTAATCCACATACTGACTCTATCTATTTATACATGATTTCCCACTGGCATTGTTATGCCACGTGCAATCACTAAGCACAGCCAATGCATCTGCAACTCATTGTAATCTTATATAATTTTAAAAACTATAATGAGTTACAACTACACTCACTGGCCATCTTTTCAAACGTGTAATTATTTACACACCCAAAGCCCAGCAACCTTATGCTCGGCTTGTTTCTCAGTGTTGATAGCAGACTGCACTGTCATGCCAGGCAAAGGTTGTTTTGAAACTGCAGTTCAATGAGTGCAGTGAGTCCTGATGTTACAGACGTGACCAGGAGGGGGCGCTAATTTAACAGTCACTATATGGACTAAAGTATCGGGACGCCTGACCTAAAGTAACAAGGACTTGCATGACATTGCATTCAAATACATAGACTTGAATATGGAGCTGGTCCCCCTTTGCAGCTACAACAGCATCCACTCTTCTTGGAAGGTTGGTTTTGGAGAGTTTCTGGGGGAATTTGTGCCCATTCGTTCTGTAGAGCATTAATGAGGCCAGACACTGATGCTGGACTAAAAGACTTGGCTCGCAATCTCCATCTCAGTTCATCCCAAACGTGTTGGATGTGGTTGAGGTCAGGCCTCTGTGTGGGCCAGTCCAGCTCTTCCACACCAAACTCATCCAGCCATGTCTTTATGGAGCTCGCTTTGTGCTCTGGGACACAGTGATGCTGGAATAGAAAAGACTCTTCCCCAAACTGTGTCCCCCAAGTTGGAAGCAAGGCTTTGTCCAAAATGTCTTGGTGAGCTGAAGTATGAAGACTGCCTATCACTAGAAAAAAGGGCCCTAGCCCAAACCATTAAAAAACAAAAACGTGCCTATACTTTTGATCATATAGTGTTTCATCACGCTATTCGAATGAATTCGAATCTATCAACGGGCTAGCTAAATTAAACAACACGGAGTGTAGAGCTGAACAAAAATCCCTTTCTTGCTCCGTAGAGAAGAAAAAAAAAGAGTGCACGGAATTATCTTAATGACTTTAACCACACTTGTTATCAATGGCCCCGTGCTGACATATAAACACGCAGGAGGAAACGCTGCAGGCGGTGCTGCTGTTTTCTCCACCCGTATTCATACAATTCCCTCCCACATTGACCAATCCTCGCACAGATCGCAAACCCTTTTGACCAACAGGAGGCAAAATATGAGCCAATCCTTTTTAATGGAGGCGGGTCTTACCGGAATACGGGTGTGAAAGAAATTCTCTCCACAACTCTACAGGGACACCCGAGCGCGTAAGTGTAGAACGTCACGCGCGTTGGGTAACCACGCAACGGACACACTGTTGTTTACAAGTTGAAACGGTCTCTGACTGGACTGAAAAAAACTTGCCCAAAATGATGTGCTTGCCTTTTTTTGGTCCATTAATCTAATAACATATGATTGTGACACTTAATTCCCTTTTATTAAAGTGAACGACGTGTACAAGAGTCGTCTCATGAGCTCGTGTTTTCATTACATTAAATTACATGCATTTGACAGACGCTTTTATCCAAACACTCCACTAAAAGGACAGCGAGAGAACCAGCGGAGAGTTCTAAGTACTAAATCTATGTAAGTGTAATGCAAGAAGAGGAGAAGAGGTTCTCTCTAAACAGCTGAGTTTTCATGGGGTTTTCTTCATATTTTTTTCCTCCTGAAAGACACAACATACCTTCTTATTGTCTCGGTTTCATATGAGTGAAAGAACATTTTATTCTTTCTCCAGTGCTTGGCTTGGCTGCCTGAAGAATTCAGATGGTTTCGTCTTTACATGACGGCTCACTTTGTGAGTAAAAATAAAAGGTTATTTTCGCGCTACATGCGACATTGTATCATAAATGGACATGGTGGAGTCTGACGAAGAGACGCATCATTGCTTGAGAGTGCGTATGTACAGTAAAATGTGTCATCCTCGCACTGTTTGGGATTAAGAGAAGGAGGGAGTGAACGGTTTGTGTTCTGGTGGGTGGGGTATTTGCTAAGTGTCCACATCAGCCATTCGTCTGTCCAAACGTAAATCTTCACCCTGGACCAATGGATCGAATGAGCAGATCTACTCTTTTTAGACTGGCAGGCACGCCTTCCCCCCGCCTCTCTGGACGCACCGCCTTATATGACTGTGTGTTTTCTCCACTGGCCAAGAGCTGGGACGTGTGTGAAACGTCACATGTTGTTTTCCCTCTTTAGTTCAGTCATTCTGAACGAGGAGCTATTCTGCAGGCAACTTTTTTGGTGGAGGCACACAGAGAGAGAAAGAGTGAGAGAGAGCACCGTGCAAGTGAGTAACAACTCTCAACGGCGTTACTTTTTCTTACCAACGTTGGGGACTTCCACAAAGTCAGCCAGGATATTTTGTTTCCCTCCACCAAAAGTCTGAGAATGGCGAGCCCTCCGCAGACAGGAGGGACGTCGTTATCAAATACGAGCATTAACTCAACCCGCGTGAAGAAGAGTGGATATCTGAAGAAGCAGAAGCACGGCCACCGGAGGTTTTTCGTCCTGAAGGAGCAGGAGGACAGCTTGTCAGCCCGGTTGGAGTACTACGAGAACGAGAAGAAATGGAGAAATAAAGCCGCTGCCAAGAGGGTGATATCTCTGGACTCGTGTTTGAGCATAAACAAGCGTGCGGACGCGAAGCACAAACACCTGATTGCTCTCTACACCAAGGACGAGTACTTCGCCGTGGCTGCTGAGAACGAGCAGGAGCAGGAGAGCTGGTACAGGGTCCTGACCGACGTGATGAGTGAGGGCAAAGTGTATGACAGCGCCGTCTCCTGCTCTGCATCCTCCTTGGTGGGCTTCGACGAGGGCAACTATGGCATGATCACCCCTGTGAGTGGCGCCTACAAAGAGGTATGGCAAGTGAATCTCAAATCTAAGGGACTCGGACAGACCAGAAACATCACTGGAGTTTACAGGCTGTGTTTGTCCAGCCGCTCAATAAGCTTTGTGAAACTCAACTCTGAGGTCGCCGCTGTCAGCCTGCAGCTCATGAACATCAGGAGATGTGGCCACTCAGATAGCTTCTTCTTCATAGAGGTGGGCAGGTCTGCCTCGACAGGACCCGGAGAGCTTTGGATGCAGGCGGATGACTCTGTGGTGGCCCAGAACATACACGAGACCATTTTAGAGGCGATGAAAGCCATGAAAGAATTGTCAGAGTTCAGACCACGTAGCAAAAGCCAGTCGTCAGGCTCGAATCCCATATCTCTGCCAACCCGACGGAACTTAAACAATCTGCCCCCCAGTCAGACAGGGTTAGTGAGGAGGTCGAGGACGGACAGTGTGGCAGCCACATCCCCTGTCACCAAGTTTGCTTCCTGTCGGATACGCACTGCCAGCGAGGGCGAAGGCACTATGGCACGGCCAGTATCCATGTCTATATCGGAGAACGGAAGCCCCAGCATAGCCAGCCGGACCCACATGAGCAGGTCCAACACGGTTTCCGTCGGCTGCCGAACATCTGAACCATCACTCCTGCATCACAGCAGATCCATGTCCATGTCTATACCTGTGTCTCATTCACCTCCATCAGCTGTAAGCCCACTGAGTCTATCCTCTACTAGCATGAATGGCTCCACCTCCTCAACCGTACACAAGCTTTCCAGCTGCAGTGGCTCTGTCTCAGGGTCGCCTAGTGACACAGGCTTCCTTTCATGTGACGATTATGGATCCAGCCCAGGGGATGCGAGGTACAATCCATCGAACCGTAGCAATACTCCCTCATCCTTCTCTGGCACGCCCCCTTCTCGGGAAGGCAGTGATCTGTGTGGTTATATGATGATGGACAATCCCTCTAGCCATTCATTAAATAAGATCCAGGCGTCCAGCAGGGAGAGGCTGGACATGGAGAAGTCCTACAGGAAGAGGACATACTCCCTCACTACGCCACGACAACCAAGGGCACCCTCTCAGCAGTCATCAGCTTCACTTGATGAATACATGTTGATGAGGGCAGTGTACAACAACAGCCAGTCAGGGCTGAACGCTCATTCTGCCTCTCCAAAGGTTTCATACCCTGAGGATTATGGGGACATAGAAATTGGCTCCAGCCGGAGCTCAAGCAGCAACATAGGTGATGATGGCTACATGCCCATGACACCAGGCGTGGCACCACAAGGCAGCAGAAATGACCAGTACATGCCCATGAGCCCCATGAGTGTCTCAGCTCCCAAACAGATCATCAACCCCAGGTCCCATCCTCAGGCCATGGGCTACCAAGGCACAACACAAAACTCCCCCAGCAGTAGTTCCATGGAGGACAGCGGCTATATGAGAATGTGGTCTGGTTCTAAGTCCTCACTGGAGAGCTCCGATGGCAGAGTGGCAAATGGGGAGTACATGAACATGTCACCTGTTGAACCATATGTCTCACCCACACCACCTGATTATTTCCTCGCCGGGTGTGAACCAGTGCAGCGGCCCTCTCCCTCCTTAAGCTTGCGCTCGAACAAACTTCAGGGTCCTAAAAGAGAACAGGACCAGTATGTTTTAATGAGCCCACAAAGCCACAGACCGGCTGAGGAGTCTAACTACTACACCATGTCTGCGGCGACCGCTGGGCCTTCACTGCCCAGCCCCTCCACGCTGCCCCCATTTAGGCACAGCCGCACCGACGGCCTGACGCACAGAGTTCGAGTCAACAGACCCAACAGATTGTCTCTGGATACTCTGAGGATGCTCCCGAGCATGAACGAGCACCCCCTCCCCTGTGAACCCAAAAGCCCAGGGGAGTACATCAACATAGACTTTGGTGACGCCGCCCAGTACTCCTTGCCCTCGGGATCAATGGTGAGCCAGGGTTCATCTCCCAGCCTCAGCAGCATGAGACGGAGATCCCCCCTGTCCGACTACATGAACCTTGACCTCGGCTCACACTCCCCCAAATCGGGGGAAATCCTGACTAGCCCTCTATACGAGATGCCTGAGCTCACCAAATGCCCATGCCCATCGGAGGAGGGGGCATATTTCCCTGGTGAGCAAAGGAGCTCTCCATGCCCACCTGGCACAGGTAAAGATGATTATGCTGAGATGAAGTTTGATGACGCGTGCATCTCCTCCTCCTTCATTTCTGAGAACAGAGAAAGTGACGCGCTTAGCCCTGCTAGCAGAGTACAGAGGCTTACTCTGGGTGACAAGGGGATGCCAAGCCTTGGTGCGTTCCTGTTGCCCAGCTCCACAGTGGACCCGGATGGAGGGGCAAAGGTGATCCGAGCCGACCCTCATGGTCGTAGACGGCACAGCTCAGAGACCTTCTCATCCACCACCACCGTCACACCCGTGTTTCCCTCCTTCGCCCACAGTTCCAAGCGCCACAGCTCTGCCTCCGTCGAAAACGTCTCGGTCCGGAGCAGCGAGGGTTCGGACGAGGAGTACGGGAGCCCCATGTGCAGAGAGACCTCGGCTGGGTACCAGAACGGTCTGAACTATATCGCCTTAAACCTCATGGAGAACAGAGAGCTAGGCAACTGTGAAAACATGATGGGTTTCAAGACTGTCAGTTGCTGCAAAGGAGGAATAAATGGATTACATGCCAGTCCATATGTTTCCCTGGGATTCAAGGAGACAGCAACCACTGTAAAAGGTGAGTATCTGTTGACATGTGTGTTGTGGTCCAACCTGCTGCAGCTTTATAAAAGATGATGCAGCACTTTGGGCAATGGTCCAGCAGCAAGCAGTAATTGATTGGTACTGGCACCACTAAGATATTCTGTTTATCTTTTGTTTCTGAGTTTCTTTTTGAGTTGTTTTTACTTTTAGTTTTGTTAGTTGCAGCTCATGATGTCACGTGTTTAGAAATTGAGATGTTTATCACGTTTCAGTAACAGTGACAATACAGACGTTGATTATAATGACTTCTGACAAGGCTCACGAGTATTTTATGTATTTGTAGTTGTTTATATTTTATTGTATTTAATTTTAATTCATAATGCATAATGCATTAAGTTGAAGGGGGAGAAAGTAGATACAGTTACAAACAGACGTTGAATATAATGACTTCTGACAAGACTCACAAGTATTTCATGTATTTGTAGTTGTTTATATTTTATTATATGTAATTTTAATTCATCATGCATAATGCGTTGTGTTGAAGGGGGGGGAAGTAGATACAGTTACCAATAAGCACCATATAAAAATCATTTAAGGTGGAAAGAGAGGAAAAGTGGAATGGGAAGCTGGCGCAGGGCATATGAAAGCAATTAATCCTCCAGCACCGCTGGGATTGATTTCGGGTGCATTATGTAATTCATTACGCTCGGAGTAGTGTTTGTGGTCTGATGGTTTGGTCTGTGCAGGTCGAGAACTTGTTATTGACGACGAGAGCGTGTTTTTTTTTTTCAGTCTGAGGAGTTCCAAAGAATATGAAACGTGACAAACGTGCCGAGCCCAGGCGCTGCGCAGTGTGGTAAACAAGCGAAGTGCGTAGGAAGTCAGAGGCTGCGGGACACACACACACACACACACACACACACACACACACACACACACACACACACACACACACAAAGAGAGAGAGAAAGA
>JBBJLR010000087.1:23552735-23563589 GCA_037577145.1 Brachypetersius gabonensis
CATACACACACACACACACACATACACACACACACACACACACATACACACACACACACACACACACACACACACACGCTCACATGTGATCCCATGCATACAAACAGGGTCGTAAAAACATGTTGGAATCTGTGAAACTGAGTGAAGAATTTAAAGCTACTCACTTCCTCAAACTATCGCACAGGTGTTAGGGTTGTTTTTCAGTCTGAACACACACACATCCAGACAGGCACACACACTTTTAGATTGGGAAACTGTAAATAACTGACTTATGATAGACTGACATGTACCATTGCTGTCAGGCTTTAACCTTTTATGTCCATTTTTGTTGTTCACTATTCACTACTTTCTTCACAGTTTTTTGACTAGAATGTCGTTTTAGAGCTCTGACGTTGAGTTCTGACAGCAACAACCTGTACACCATATGGACAAAAGTATTGGGACATCATGTCCACAAAGTTGGAAACATGGGGTTGTGCAAAATATCTTGGTCTGCTCAAGCAGAAGGCTTTCCACAAGATTTTGGAGTTTCTGTGGGAATTTGTGCCCATTTATTCTGTTGAGTGTTTATAAGGTCAGACCCTGATGTTGGACGAGAAGGTCTGGCTCACAATCTCTGTTCCAGTTCATCCCAAAGGTGTTGGATGGGGTTGAGAGAAAGGCATTGTGTGTCCAGCACACTGAAGCATTAAGATTGTCCTTCGCTGGAAATAAGGGGTCTATTCCAAACCCTGAGAACATTAGTGGGACATTGTCCCAATACATTTTTTCCATATTGTGTTGCTATGAAGTGGTGGAAGTTAAAAGCCCCAACATCCTGGAAACTACTACAGCAGTGGTTCATCTGTTTCTCTACAATATTTGTTAGCTCAGAGTTTAAAAGCACCTTAGATGAAGAGGCTAAGACATTTCATTATCAGAATTACAGATTAATGAAAAGAGACTGTAATTTTGTTTTATTTAATTTTGCCCCATATGCTTATAACATTTTCACCCTCTGGAGGGGGTTCTAGAACCCCTCACACATGGATTTTGTGATGTCATTAAAAACTCCAGATACAAAATCAGTATGTTTTGAAACATTAACAGTGTTTACACACTACAGCCAACACTTTATTTCAAAAATGGACATTTGTTCTTTTAAAAACAACCCTGCTTAATCGGCCGCCCATTAGAGGACTGTTTATGTGCTCGCTAAACATGTATGTCTTCTGGAGGAACACACAGTACCTGTTTGTGTCACCAGTGGAGAAGAAAGAGAGTCAACAACAAGAACTTCATGACACTGCTGTGGCTTTTTTTCATGTTCTGCTGACATTATTTCTTTCCTTCTATTTTTTGTCCATGGGTTTTGTGTGTGTGTGAGTGTGTGTGAGAGTGTGAGTGGGATTGTGTGTGTGTGTGAGTGTGTGTGTGTTTCTGTGTGTGTCTGTGTGTGTGTATGTGTCAATGTGAGTGTGTGTGTGTGTGTGTGTGTGTGAGAGAGAGAGAGAGAGGTTTATCTGTGTATGTGTGTGAGTATGTGTGTGTATGTGTGTGAGTATAAGTGTGTGTGTGTGTGAGAGTATAAGTGTGTGTGTGCGTGTGAGTATAAGTGTGTGTGTGCGTGTGCATGTGCGTGTGTGTGTGTGTGCGTGCGTGTGTGTGTGTGTGTGTGTGTGTGTGTGCTCTGCTTACTCTCAGTTCACAGTTTCTAATACAACACATATCATTCACTTAAAACACAAGAGATTTATTTTAAATGGCTGGGTGAGTGTTAAGGTAGGTTTACAGTTATGGGCTGTTTAATGCAAATCCTATAAATATAATACTGTAATACCAGAGTGTGTGCCACACTTTCCATTAAAATGGGAATACAGTGGAGTGTTTGGAATGGATCAGATCACAGATCTGGAACAGTCTCATATCCGCTCTCCACATAGTTTAGTTGTTGCTTTTCAGACTGTGCAACATTTCTGCTGACCTCATTTAATTAGTGGATTAATCTAAAATGATTGTAATGAATCAGAGCTACATCTTCCCCCTGTCATGTTTAGGCCATATATATTTAAATGGTCCAGTCTGTTTGACTGGGCTTAGAGGTTTGAGATGAGGTGAAGACTTGGAAAAGGTTAATGGCACCACCTCCTGGACTTCTTAGCTCAGTGATCTCATGGGAAAATCATCAAGCGGCAAAGCCTATGACCATCCAATATATACCGTCAGCCACAGCATTAAAACCAGTGACAAATGAAGTGATTGTCTCATTAAATGAAAAACAGTATTTCATAATTTCCTTGGCAGTGTTCTTTAGGAATTCTTTTTAATTTTAGTTAATTATTTTTTATTAATGAAAAAAAAAGCATATAACAGTATATAGTGGTGTATCATACACAGGTTCTTACACAAATGGACCGCACAATGTAATTATAACATTTTAAAAGAGGAAAAATAAATAAATAAAATAAAATAAAATAAATAAATAAATTATTTTTATTTTATTAATAAAAAAAGAAAGGAAGAAAAGAAAGAAATAGACAATTTAAATGGGTAAGGAGTCTCATCCAACAATTTGAAAGCACCAGCAACATTCGGCAATCAACTTGTTGCTTTCTTGAGAGGTTTTAATACAATGGAAGTGCTTCTAAAAATGAATGAATGAACGAATAAATGAATAAATAAATAAATATTGAAAAAAAGAGTAGAGTAGACTGACTAAAACTATAAGGATATGAATTCCTATGCATAGGATATTATGCATTTAGAAAAATATCCCTGATCAATTTGTTTGGTAAAATCTTTGAGAGGACGGCCTGTACACCCGTCGTCTTTTGCTTTTGCCTGATCTGTAACTCATGGCCCCTCTAAACACACTAACAGAGGGACGAGCCACATGATCCACATGAATACCCGATCAGGCAAAAATGGTGACAAGAGGGATTTTACTTTATATTTATATTTACATGTTTTTGTTTATTAAAATGTAACGTTATTACTACACTAGGGGATACGGTTTGTAAAATATTAAAACAAAAAATAAATAAAATATTGCCGGTTGTATTATGAAATCAGACACACGACGATTATTACCGTTTCCTGGAGAACGCGGAAGATGTTGAGAAAACGGCACTGAAGAGTCTGCAGAAGTTGACAGTTAAGGTGTCTGACACAGAGACTAAAGTCCTCTCTAAGCTCAGGTTAGATGCTTTTGGCTTTCGTTTTTCGGTTTGTGTTGTTTATTTAGGTATCGACGTTTGTATATTAAACAAAAACTGAAAGATGGTTAGTTTCCTCCACACTGTCAACAGAAGACTAGAGGCTTTATTAACAAACGGAGACACTACTGTCAAAAGTATAGGGACACACCTGTTTCCCAGGGTTTGGGCTAGGCCCCTTACTTCCAGGGAAGGGCAATCTTAATGTTTCTGCATGCCAAGATATTTTGGACAACGCCATGATTCCTACTTTGTTGAACCTTTTCTATCCCAGCATGACTGTGCCCCAGTGCACAAGGCAAGACATGTGCACAAATTCCCACAGAAACTCTCCAACATCTTATGGAAAGCACTCCAAGAAGAGTGGAAACTGTTATAACTGCAAAGGGGGACCAACTCCAATTAAAGTCTATGCATTTGAATGCAACGTCATTAAAGTCCCTGTTGTAATGATCAGGCGTCCCAATACTTTTGTCTATATAGTGTAAAATGTAAGATTCCTCGAGCATGCCGCAATGAACGGCGCTATAAGCTTCTTGTCCCACTTCTATTTTACTTAATAAAAATCTGAAGTGGAAGAAAACACCCACCTGTGGATTATTTATCATTAAATACTTCGAAGTGAAGCATAGATCCTTATTTAGAGCCTTTGATACAGCCTTTGGACGATTCTTCTTCCACCTTTGTCTTTCTTAATAATAAAAAAACTAACAGTAAATAAAAAATAATATACCTTAAAAGCCTGATAATACATGAAAGTATTCCCTACTTATTACTGTTTAAAACATTAGTTGGAAAATTGGATTACAGACATTGTCAGCATAATAATAATAATAATAATAATAGCAATAATATATTTTTTCTCTAAAGATATTCACATTTAAGTCAACCTGAAGTCAACATTGAGAACGGAGTCGGTTTTATACTATTAATTCATGCTTGTGGTTGTTTTAGATATTATACATTGTCATTTGGTCATATCACATGATTAATTATAATTAAACAGACAACATTCTTATTTTCCTGTAATCTTTGGGCAAATATAGTTTTGATTCCATCCATGTGCATTGGAAAATCACTTAACTACTAACACCATGTTTTTGCCTTGAGATACTTAGTATTTGTGCTCAGTTCAGTACTTTTCAGTAGCTACTGCAGTTTGGCAAACAATTCAGCTTTCAGTATTTTTTAATACTTTTAGTAATACTTAGTGACAACTAAAACAAAATGAATAAAATGAAAAGAATAACTAAAACAAAAGGAACAATACTTTTGAATTATTCCTTTTGTTTTAGTTGTCACTAGGGGACATAGTTCTTTGATGTTTTAATGGGTTGTAGATATAAATGGCTAAGAATGAAACAATAATATTTGACTTACAATATAATTTCGTTTATGTCTTTCTCGTAGTAATGGAGGGAACATCAAAAAGTGAAGCTTCATCTCAGACCTCCAAAAATGATTCTGCGTCTGTTGCTGGTCAAGTGCCATTTCTTCACCTGTGCACGGTTCTCGAGAAGATACAAAAAGCCAAAGTTAGGCCAGAAAAAGCAAAATGCTTGAAAGAGTTCATGGATTCTTGGAGAAAGTTTCATGCAGCCCTTCATAAGGACAGTCCCAACACCACAGACTCATTCTACCCAGCCATGCGTCTAATTGTGCCTCCATTTGAAAGGGAAAGAATGGCTTATGGTATCAAAGAAAACATGTTAGCCAAACTCTATATTGAGGTTTTGGGTCTCCCAAAAAATGGCCCGGAAGCGAATAAACTTCTCAATTACAGAGCACCCACTACATCCCAAGGGGAAGCTGGAGACTTTGCCCTTACAGCTTACTTTGTTCTCAAAAAGAGATGCACAAGTCAGGGTAACCTAAGCATTAAAGAAGTCAATGACTTTTTAGATTCAGTAGCTATGAATAATGCTAGCAAACAGAAAGACCTTGTGAAGAAAAGCCTTTTACATCTGATTACTCAGAGCTCAGCTCTGGAGCAGAAGTGGCTCATTCGTATGATCCTGAAAGATATGAAACTGGGTGTAAGCAAGGAAACCGTGCTCCAGGTTTTTCACCCAGATGCTACTGAGCTCTACAGTGTCACCACAGACTTGGATAAAGTGTGTAGACAGCTACACGATCCCTCCATTTCCTTGAATGAGGTATCTATCGGTCTATTCTCTGCTTTCAAGCCCATGCTTGCCGCTGTAGCCAACATCCGCCAAATAGAGAAACAGATGGGGAACCAGCCGTTTTATATCGAAACCAAGCTGGATGGCGAGCGTATTCAGCTTCATAAAGATGGTGATGTTTATAAGTATTACTCACGCAACTCGTTTGAGTATACGCAGCAGTTCGGGGCTTCGCCATTAGAGGGCTCCCTTACACCATACGTCCACAATGTCTTTAAGCCTCATGTGGTCAACTGCATCTTAGATGGGGAGATGATGGCTTACAATCCAGTAGCAGAGACCTTCATGCAAAAAGGCAGCAAGTTTGATATCAAGAGGTTGATGGATGACTCTGATTTACAGACGTGTTTTTGCGTGTTTGATGTACTTCTCCTCAACGACCAGAAGTTTGGAAATGAGCCCCTCAAGAAGCGTCACGACACTCTCCAGACGGTGTTCACACCCATCAAAGGCCGGATCCAGCTGGTGCCTAAAACCGAAGCCAAAACCATGCAGGAAGTGGTAAATGCCCTCAATGAAGCCATTGACAACCGAGAAGAAGGGATTATGGTCAAAGATCCCATGTCCATCTACAAGCCAGACAAACGTGGTGAGGGATGGCTGAAGATCAAACCCGAGTATGTGGACGGCCTGATGGACGAACTGGATTTGCTGATAGTGGGAGGCTACTGGGGGAAAGGCAGGCGGAGTGGGATGCTGTCCCACTTCCTGTGTGCTGTTGCGGAAACTCCAGCTCCTGGCGAGAAGCCCACCGTGTTCCATACATTGTGTCGTATTGGATCAGGCTACACCATGAAAGAGCTGTACGAACTGGGCCTAAAACTGGCCAAACACTGGAAGGTTTACCGCAAGAATGACCCTCCAGCAGCCATTTTGTGCGGCACAGAGAAGCCTGAGGTTTACATCGAGCCGAGGAACTCCATGATCCTCCAAGTGAAAGCGGCAGAGATAGTAACTAGCGACATGTATAAGACCAACTGCACGCTGCGTTTTCCCCGGATTGAAAGGATCAGGGACGACAAAGAATGGCATCAGTGCATGACCTTGGATGAGTTAAGTCAGTTCCGTATGAAGGCTTCAGGTAAACTAGCATCCAGGCATCTGCAAATCCACGAGGACCAGCCAGACAAGAAGAAGCGTAAGCTTGGGCCTAAGCCCAAGAAGACCATCGGTGTCATCGACCACTTCAAGTGTCAAGACCTCTCTGCGGTTACTAGAGAGACGGACATGTTTGAAGATGTGGAGTTCTGCGTGATTAACGGGAGTGACACCCACCCCAAGGCAGAGATCGAGAAGGCCGTGGCCCGTTGCGGAGGCATCGTGGTGCAGAACCCTGGAAAGGACACATACTGCGTCATCGCTGGCGTGGAGAACATGAGGGTGAAGAACCTCATCCGTTCCGACCAGCATGATGTAGTGTGGGCCTCCTGGCTTCTGGAATGCCTGGAAAGGAAACAGGTGCTACCATGGCAACCACGCCACATGATCCACATGTCGCCTTCCACCAGGGAGCATTTTGCTAAAGAGTATGATAAATATGGAGACAGTTACTACGTCGACACAGATGAGCAGCAGCTGAAGGACGTCTTTGGCAGGATTAAGGCGGCTGAAATGGACGAAGCCCTCGTAGCTTCGGTAGAGGAGAAGTATGGCTGGGATGACTTGCCTACTAGCATGTTCAGGCCGCACTGTGCCTACTTTGACCGGTGTACTGACATCAACGACCCAACAAGTGTCATCCAGGGGACAGTTTTAGACATTCGGGCTCTGGAGTTCCGCTTTCACGGAGGCACAGTGGCACAAAGCCTGAAAGAAGGTGTCTCACACGTGGTTGTATCAGAGGATGCCAGATTACTGGACCTGAGGACACTGCGACGTCTTTTTACAAAGAAGTTCAAGATCGTTAGCGAAACCTGGGTGACTGATTCAGTTAAAACCAGACACTTAGTGAATGACATTGACTACCTCATGTAATTAGGCAGTTTCAGGGAAAAAACCCAACTATGGACACTTAAACTTCACATTTTGCACTAGCCTCAATGCCTGAATCGTATAGTACTGCTTTGATGAAGGTTTTAAAGGAACCCATTCATAATTCTTTTTTAAAATCAACACAAGTTTTTAACTGTAGGTTCTAGCCATACAGGAGCTTTTAGACTTCTCATATTTGGTTTGCACTCCCTTTGCTTGCCACTGATTTAAGACATTTTAATTTATGTGATCCTTAATGGTTTTATGGATGAAGATTTCATCATGGATCCCGAATAAATATGATTGTTTTAACCTGATTTTGCTATATTTGAGAACATTTGTAAATATTGGTGTATTGAAATAAAGATTAAAGAAGTTAATGAAGATGCTTGTTGTAACATTATTAATATAGCTTTGCATAGGGGTGGGCAGTAATTTTGATGAAAATTTGATAAAAACTGCTCTAAATCCAATTAAATAGGACTAATTATTCACTAATTGATGCAGTGTACTTTAAGTACTTAGAATATGCATGATGTGCTCAGAAACTTATATTTAATCATATTTCATTTGAATAGTTTACAGCTGTCAGAACACTTGGATATTTGCTGATATTGAAGTTGGGCCTCAGACATGCATGAAAAGTTTAATTTAGGCAACTTATCAGGCAGATGGAATTTATAGGGCTTGCACTGTGACGTGCTAACTGGTTTTTCAGCAGAATCTCTGCTAAAATGGGAATTGAATAATGGTCAGACAGAAAGATCCCGTTACCATGATCTTTGCAGACAAGTGATTTTCCCCCCAAATGGTAATAGCAGCTTACCTAACCTTGGCTTTAAGTTTAAACCAAATTTGTTAAAGAGGATTATATTCTTATAAAGTTATGTTGAACTTTCCTTCTATTGTTTTTACTGTCTACGTTGAAAAACATGGATGATATTTTTCCTCTAAAAGCACTATTGCAGTGAACCTGAAAATGCAACATCTTTCTCTCTCTCTCTCCCTCTCTCTCTCACTCTCTATCTGTCTCTCTCCCTCTGTCTCTCTCTGTCCTCTCACACACACATTTCTCTGAGGGGATGAGGGGAGCTTAAGAGCCCTTTATAAAGGTAATCCAGGGGGAATGAGGAAACACTGCTGCCAGAGGTTTTCTACAGGAAAGCGAGGGCATGGCTGCCAGGTAGAAGGACAACAGGAGTCTGAACTGAAATGGCTCCCTGAGTGCGTGCTAGAGGGGGGCACCCATCTTTGAAAGGTTCCTGTTCGTAAAAGGTCAGCAAAGTATTAAAGGACCGCGTCAGCCTGCGTTGTGGGTTTTTACTCTTATATTAGAAGTTGCCCTTATCTGCTGTTCTGTGACCTGCTTTGTGGTCTGTCTTATTAGAGATAAGGTTAGATGATTGGAAATATTTTAGATCAATGCAAGTCACTTTTTCTTCTTATGGTGCTTATGACGTCCCTGTTGTGAGTGGAGCTGAATTTATTGCTGTAGAGGGAGCAGTTTGGTTCTTTGATGGCAAGAATCTTGTAAAATCTTTGGGAAGTAATTGTGTTATTGACAGCTTTGGGAAGAAATGCTGCTTTCCCTCACATGGTTTCTGCGAGGATTGCAGGAGGTTTTATATAAATAGGGGGAAATTGATCTGGTGCTGTTGCTCGGTAACTGGTGACTAATTTGTTCGAAAAGTAGAAGTCCTAATCAGTTAGCAATGGTAATTGGAGTTATCTCCCAAGCAGAGAAGAGAGGGAGTTCTGTTGCTGCAGGCTTTGCCATGAATCAATTGCTTGGAAATGGCTGTGAGCTGTGAGAGAGAAAAGAGGCACCTCATGTGGAGAGCCAGCAGACACCAGACTAATAACGGCTTGATTTGCCTTGCAAATGAAGGTTCCTTGATTCTGGGGACATATTACCTTACAGCTATGAGTCCACTCACTACTTTTGGGCATCTGATCCAACAAAAATTCTTCATTTCTTACACTTCAGGGACCACTGATATACAAAACGCTCCAGACAGGCAAACAGTGGTGAGGGTGTTCCTTTTTCAGTGTTAGATTAGTCTCTGGTCATGTTTTTAATGCTATACATGACATTAATTTGACAGACGATCGTAAGCGACTACAGTTTGAGCAAACAGTTTCAGGACAGTTTGAGAACGAAAAAAGAGTTCTAAGTGCTAAAATCTTTATGTGGAGGTAGTGCTAGAAGAAACAGGCTCGTTCTAGGCAGGGTAGTGAAGAACGATGGTTCTTAAATCAGTCCTCAGGGGTGCCCACATGGTCCATATGTGTCTCTACTGTATGTCTTGGGTTGGAGCAAAACTGTGGGCCATCTTGAGGACTTGAGAACATGTGTGTAGTTGGTAAGAAATGTAATACACACAATGTTCCACTTACCCCAGATATAGCTGATCAGCTAAGATATACTGTGCTATATGGGCAATTGGGACACGCCTGTTTTTCAGGGTTCGGGCTAGGCCCTGTACTTCCAGTGGAGGGCAATCTTAATGCTTCAGCATACCAAGACATTTTAGATTTTGTGGACACAGTTTGGTGAAGCTCCTTTTCTATACCAGCATGACTGTGTCTCAGTGCACAGAGCACCGACCTCAACCCCATACAACTGCTTTGGGATGGAAATTGTGAGCCAGGCCTTCTCGTCCAACGTCAGTGCCTGATTTCATAAATGCTCTACAGAATGGATGGGAATAAGGTATCTGCGGCTCGGCCAAGAAAGACAGGTCGACGGCCGTCCACCGGAAAGCCTTTGCTGGAAGTCTGACAAAACAAAAGAAAACAAAACTAACTGCCTGGCTCTGTTTGATTGGTGAAATGGAGTCAAACATTGTTAGTGGCTACCAGTGTTGGGAGTAATGTGTTACAAAAGGAATGTATTACAGTAACGTATTACTTTTTGCTGTAACGCAGTAGTGTAAGGCATTACTAATCAATTTTCAGTAATATTTTACTCGCTACATATTCAGTAACGCTTGCGTTACAACTAAGTTTTCGCCCGCGAGACTTTAACAAAAATGTCCTGTTGGTGGTCAGTGAATAGATGCGTGTGGGGTCATTCATCATCTCCCACTCGCTGGTGGAACTTATTTTGTAAGGCGCCGTTCACATATGTCGCCTAAAAACGCATGGAAAACAGCGCGTCTACATTTGAAATAATGGACTTGGATGCGCAAAAGACGCGATATGTGAACGGCCCCTAATGCAGCATAATTTCAGCCCATGAGCTTGAGGTCCGAGGCTATAAGCCCCGCTTGGTTTGCTTTAAGCCCTAGCACGCACTGGCCAGTGGAAAAGCAGCAAATGGATGAAGATTGCAGATGACAGTACATTTGCGAGATGGACATAAGCACATTACTTCTGTTTTGTCAGAGAGAAGGATAAGAAGAACGTTATTGTCAAATTAAATCCTTGTGTAAAACCAAGAGAACTATTGACGTCGAGAAATAGCACTAGCAACTAACTAGCTAACTAGCATCTTGAGCGGT
>JBBJLR010000087.1:23572585-23586105 GCA_037577145.1 Brachypetersius gabonensis
GTGTGTGTGTGTGTGTGTGTGTGTGTGTGTGTGTGTGTGTGTGTGTGTGTGTGTGTGTGTGTGTGTGTGTGTGACAGGTTCACACCATATGGCTGTCCACTGTGAGACAAAATAGAAAATCAGAGACCACCACTGAGTACCTGCCCGCTACTTTGGCTTGTTCTTTCACAAGTAATATCTTCTGCAACCATCTTCTCTCTCCCTCTCTCTCTTCATACTGTGGTATCCCTGTTGACATGTAAGTGTAAATGCTTGGAGAGAACAGACTTAAATATGCAATTGTCATGCAAATGTTTGTACACAATTTCCATTTATTTATATATGATATAAAAGTATTAAATGTAAAAAGAAAGCTTAAAATGTGCCATAAAGTGTACAGGACACTTTTGTTACTATTATTTTTATTAAATAAATAAACTGAAATTCCACATTATTCTCTGCAGAGCATGTGTGCTTATTTTCACACAGACATTCAGCCTAACAGGCAGTTTCACTTGGAGTGCGCAAAAAATATTTAAATAACAAGAAATTTGACTCTGCATTGCAGTGGTGTTTCTCTGCACTCCTCTTTGCTTAAGTAGTTATCAGTCACTAAGTGGTTTTAACACCAACAAACCATAATTTTAAGTAGAGCAGTTTTATACAAATGACTGTAATAAAGTACTCTTACAGTCAAGTAGACTACTTGCAGGTTTTACAACATGTAAAGGGCCCTTAACTATCCACACCGGCTGTTGCTGGAAGTGTTTTGATGTTGCTGACATAGATTTTATTCATATGGGAGAGAGTGAATGTCTAAGTAGCTGTCAGTATTTATGGGTGGTGTTAAAGTGCCAAAGCCATGCAGTTCTTTAGAACATCTTGAGGCACTTTTACAATAAACATGGTTCAATTAATGAGACCTAAATCTGGACCGCTGCTCTACATTTGTATATCGCCTGCTTGGCCAGGCTGCAATGCTACATGTTACACCACTATGATACGATTTGATAGACAACCTGTTGACAGCACTTGTTAAAAGCCTTTACAGCAGCCCCACCTCAGAGATGAATGTTGAGTAAAAAAGGAAAATAAAGGAGATGTGAGGTTTTACACCTGCAGCAAACCAATACTACAGACTAATAGTTTACTATAGTGAAGTAATCCATATTTACATTAGTAAAATGATTAGCAAAAGGACAAGTACAACTCATGCTTGTTCATATTGTGGTGCTAGTATTGTCATGTATTAGTACTGTGATATTAGCACTGTGGAGTTAGTATTGTGGTGTTAGTAATAGATGTGTTAGTATTGTGGTGAAAGTGTAGTTGTGTTAGTATAAATGTATTAATATAGTAGAGTTAGTATGATTCTCAGTATCTTGATGCTAATATTGTAGTATAAATGTGTTGGTATCGTGGTGTTGGCACGGATAGTTAATATGGTGTTTTAGTATAGTACTGTTAATATGGTGGTTTCTGTATTGCACTGTAATGATTGTGCTGTTATTATCTCAGTGTTATTGTCTCATTGTTTATATCATGATGTTATTATCACAGTGTTATTATCGCAGTATAAGTATCACCGTGTTATTGTCGCATTGTTAACATCGCAGCGTTATTATGGCTGTGTTAGTATTGTGGTGTGGGTACCGCGGTGTACTGATGTGTATCAGGGCTGCTCTCTCTGGCCGGGCGCGCCGGGGCAGATCACTCAGAGCGCCTGGGATGACGCAAACGCTGCTGCTCTCAATAAAGCGCTTTCAAGACGAACATGGCGGCAACCCAATATTAGAACAAGATGACTGTGGCTGCTGAGACCGGGAGAACAGAGCCCAGCACCTCGGCCCACGGACGCGGAAGCGAAAAGACTCGGCGCGCCGAAAGCAGTCCCTGCGCTCTCGAGCAGAAACCCCGGAACCAGCGGCAGAGGCAGAGGCAGCGGCTCGGGCGCGCGGCGGCTCGAGGGGGTCCGGCTTGGGGGGGACCGGCTCTGGGGGGACCGGCGGAAGAGGAGCGGACCCCGCGCTAAAACAGACGGGACGGGACAGGACGCCGGGGTGGCACGCGCGCGGAGAGAGGGGGGGGGGGGACGGGAAGGGGGGCGGGGGGTGGTTGAGGATCCAGCCATGTCGCCGCAGCCTCGCGCCTGCTTCTTTTTCTCGTTAGGTTCGCGACTCGCAGGGGGTCGAGGATGCGCGCTTTAGACCCCGCCGACTGCCGGGAATCGCTCGTGCACCAGCGGCGGCGGGACTCCTGCGCGGCGTCGGCGGGAGGGGGAACCAACACGTCGATGACCAGAGCGGCGGCGGAGAGCCCCCACGGAGGAGTCGGCCCGTGCTGCTGCTGCTGACCGAAATATGACCAGCGGCGCTCGCAAGGCTCCACATCGGCAGCGGGACGACGGCTCCAAACCGTGGAATCGCTGCTGGCGCTGGTGCTGCTGGTGGTGGTCTTGGTGGTCTTGGTGGTGGTGGTGGCGGTGGTGCGCGCGCGGCCAGAGCTCCGACTACGACGACGGAGACGAGGACGACGACGAGGAGGACGGAGACGACCCGGACTCCGCGAGGGCCCGGGCACGGTCTCGGTCTCGGTCTCGCAACCCCCTCCTCCTCCTCCTCCTGCTCTTCCTCGCGCTGCTGAGTGAGAGGGGCGCCCAGGCCAGGGTGAACCGGACTTGGGACAGGGGGACTACGGGCCTCGAGCCCGAGGACACGTTTCTTGTGGGAAACTCGTCCGGCGCGGCGAAGAACTGCCTGACTTTCCTGGACGCGGATGACCTGTGCGGGGGTCTCTGGGGGGCGCGCGAAGTGGGCGGCGAGTGGAGCGCGAGCGCGGCCGACCTGCACCTTTCCTTTTGCGACTCGTACTCGCTCCTGGACCTACTGGACGGCTCATCGAGCCCGGACAACCTGGACTGCAGTGTGGCCGCCCTGCGCGCCGGAGAGCCGGACCACTGCAGCCGATGCGTGCAGGCGTTCCAGCGCTACGACGTGCACGCGCTGGAGAAATACGAGGAGTTTGAGCTCATGACGGAGAAATACGTGACAGATGTCTACTCAGTAAGGACGTGCATGGAAGAGTGCAAGGTAGGGCACAACCTCGACTTCGGCTTAACTTTCCCCCTTTTCACCATTTTTGGGTTAGAGTTGGGTCTTCCAGTCGGTCGTCATGGTAACAGTTTCGTGGGGATGCTTTTTTGTTCTCATCTTCTTCTTTGCTAGGCTCTAAAAAAGCGAGTTCAGCTCTCTTTTTGTTGCTGACAACCCTGGTGTCGATGCATCGAGTCTAAAGTCTACAGAGGACTAAAGGACGTGCACACTGCTGTAGAACATCCTAAAAAATCAAGGAATATTTGAGCCCCCAGCTGCCTTCATGTTAGAGTATGCTCGGATGGGCCATCTGGTTCAGCACCATGGACAGGGACACTCACTTCATCTGTTATTCCCTATACAGGAAAATCTTCAAACTAGAACATCAAGTTTTTCTTTTTATCCCCTACAGCCTGCAGCATATGAAAGTGTCCCAAATGACCTAATGGCCATAAACCTCACAAAAGGGTCACCCTTGACAAATGGGTTCCTCACATGTTCTTAACAAAGGCACTGGTTAGATAGAGAAGCATAACTACTCCAAGAAACAATCCGAACATCTATGTTTTAGCCTGGTTAACTAATCCTTCTCCATGAAAGGGAACCTCTTGTATGTGGTGCTTTAATTGTGTTTCTTTAATGTAGCACCGAATAGGATTCTTTATGAAAAAGGACAGTAGGGATTCATCACTCTTGAAAAGTGGTTCTTCAAGAGGTCTTTAGTAAAGACAGTGGTTATATATAGAACGGTGACAATTCAAATAACCACTTGAATGCTGACATGGTTCTTTTCTACAATGCAAAACCTGTTGCAAATGGTTGCTTAAAGAAGGCTTTGGTACTATATATAGAGCTCCATTCTTATTATTAGCTGAAGAACCGTTTATCTGGTAGGATTTCTAACCTATTTTGCTAAGAGTGTGTAGAAAATCTTTTATTATTACTAATAGTTCACTGAGAACTATTACTATTGTTATCAATTGTCGTGAGGAGGTACATGAATCCACCGGAAAAGGGGTGGAACATGAAAGAAAACCTGTTCTTTTAGAGCTTTGATGGTTGCCACTGGTGCAAGGTTACTGTGTCAGTGGCCAAACAGCTGCACAGCCATATCTTTCAGCATGTGTGCGTCACTGGAATGCCGCAGGTGCCGGAGAAATGGAAAGCGTGGAGCTTTACGGGGCCTCAGCCGTACAGACGCACTGCCAAGTGTTCGCGTACGTCCGCCCCACTCCACACTGAGTACATTCCAATAACACTAATAGGGCATTGGGGTTTTCCTTGGCGAATCTGTCAGAAGGGCCCCCCCCCCCCCCCCCCCCACGCTCTTTTGCCCTTGTTTGCACATCACTCTACGTGATGCCCAAGCAGCGCGCCTTCTTCACCGCCATAAACTTGACATTATGGTTCATTTCAGCGCTGCCTTTTGTCTTCTTAAACGGATCACACCATGATCCATGAGGGAAAGCCAAAAAAGAAGTGGGGAGAGGGCTGCAAAATGGCTCTGCGTGCAGCCAGTGTGTTGACATGATAAGGAAAACGTTCCTCTTGTATTCTTGACTCTTTTTTTATTATTAATATTCGTCGCTGGGTGTAATCAGCGGTCAAACATTGACAGAGAAAAGCGCGGTGTGAAGGCGCTGTTTAAATGAAGCAGAGAGAATGTGTTGGAGATAAGCTGCTGAAGGAGTGGCTGGCGTGTTTGGCCTCATCATCGGTTTGTTTAGAAAAGAGCAGATTCTTGCTCACAGCATTGTGTCTAGAGAAGGGGGGTGGGAAGGGGGCACAACAAGAGAGAGAGAGAGCGAGAGAGAGAGATAGAGAAAGAGAGAGATAGAGAAAGAGAGAGAGTGAGAGAAAGAGAGAGAGAGCAAGAGAGGGAGAGAGAGAGAAAGACAGAGAGAGCAAGAGAGGGAGAGAGCAAGAGCGAGAGAGAGAGCAAGAGAGAGAGAGAGAGAGAGAGAGAGAGATAGAGAAAGAGAGAGAGCGCAAGAGAGAGAGAGAGAGAGAAAGACAGAGAGAGCAAGAGAGGGAGAGAGAAACAAAGAGAAAGAGAGAGAGAGAGAGAGCAAGAGAGAGAGGGAGACAGAGCAAGAGAGAGAGATAGAGAAAGAGAGAGAGAGCAAGAGAGGGAGAGAGAGAGAAAGACAGAGAGAGGGAGAGAGAGACAAACAGAGAGAGAGAGAGAGCAAGAGAGAGAGGGAGAGAGAGCCAGAGAGAGGGAGAGAGAGAGAGGGGAGGGGGAGTGCTGAAGCTTCATCCATTCACCAAACAGCGATCAGAGCTAAAGGATAGATTAAAGCATGCTTTCCGCTTGCCACACACACACTGAGTTATACATAAGTGGCAGAGCTGGTAAACATTTAATCTATTCTGAGACCACTGTTGCCTTTGCCTTCTTAAAAATAAAGGTGTCACAATTGTTCTTTGAAATGATGTCATGGGAACTTTCAGTTCTGCACCTTTGAAAAAAGGAAGGCAGAGGTTCAAGGGTACTTAAGTAAAGGCGACAGAACAATTACAGCACAAACAACCTTTTGAATCTTTAACAGGTTCTCTTTTTATGTTGAACTAGTTCTTCTCTTTGATTGTTTTACAAAATGTTCTATTTTGCACCAAAAGGGGCTCCTCTACTGTTACACATCAAAGAACATTTGGTACTTCGTAGAAGCCTTTCTGACACCTTTATTTTTAAGACCGTAGGATACTGTCATTAAAACACAATTAATGATAGCTGTCAGTATCATAGCTGAATAAACCTCAGTACTTCAGGATATGAACGAAGCCACTGGCTTTTACTTTCTTTTTGAAGCGGCCATCGCACAAAACAGGACCAGATTCTCGTGTAATATGGTTTAATGGACGTTCAGGGTCCAAAGTGATCCCATGGCAGACCACTTTGCTTTTCAATGGATGGTTCTTAAAACAAAACAAAACAAAACAAAGCTATAACCATTGTTTTTTTATATTGGAAGACATTTCCTTTACCACACCCATGGGAAGTGAAGTTCATTCTAGAATTCAGTGCTAACATTTTCATTCTTTCTTTGAGTTTCATCGTGAGCTAAAACAGTGTTTTCTTTGGAAAGCATGTTCAATGGCAGAAAAAACTCTGAAGGTAACAATTACTGAATATAATACTGAAGTCTCTGTTCTGAAATACTAATCTAATCATGCATCGTCCTCCTGAAGGACTGGCCTCAGCTCGTTGCATATCTGTGATGTACTCTTCAAATCATGGGTATCAATTTTCACTTTATTAACACCAAATAACAACATGCCTTTGTGTGCGTGGTTGTGCCTCCATTCAGTACTTCAGGAGCATTAATGAAAAGATTTTGCAACAGGTTGCAGGCTGCTCCTTGTGGGCGAATGCCATTAGCTTTTTACTTGCTGTGATCAAAGCTCAAAACAGAGAATCTTACTACACTGCACAAGGTGCCAGAGGGGGTTTTCTGGTGACCCTCTTATTGTTGTGGTTTTAATTGAAGCTTTAAAGAACCACCCACTGAAACATCATCTTTACAAAACCAGGTTCTTTCCTAGTGCTGCTCCAAATTACCCTTTTTGGCACCTTTTTTTTGTGAAGAGCAAGAGTAAACATTTTGGTATGAGTAGGCTATGCCCAGTCAGTACCATTAAAAATGACTTGACTTTTTGGGGTTCAAGCTTACAGTCATCCGATGTTCAGGTGAATACACGCTAAGAGAAGCTAAAACATATTTTTGCAGTGTATTAAATATTTATGGGCTCAGAACTGTGAGAAACTCAAAAGGGCTTCCAAGTGACTTTATCGTCCAAGTCGCTCCCTGCAAAGTGGGCTACACAGAGAATTCAGACCTTTTAAGAAACCAATGGGGGGCACAAAAGGTTTTGCTGAAAGGGAATTTTGAACTGTGCAGGGAGTAGTGAACAAGCGCTTATAACTTTGTAGGAAGTAAAAAGAAAGTTAACCCATTAGTCATTGCAGGACTATTGCAGAGACCCTGTGGAATGGAAAGCAGCCTCAGAGAGTCTAAATGCTCATCGTCATGTCAGGAGATCATGACTTTGACTCCCAAAGGAGGCCTAATTGTCCATAACTGGGAACCAAAGGGACTGTGTAATGGAAAGAGTCCTAGCTTGTGCAGAAATAAAGCAATTTTCTATAGGCTGAAGACTTTTTTTAAAAGTACCGAATGTACAAAACCTGGTTTAGAATCGGGACACTCCACAAAAGCCCAGTACGACAACATGTACTAGAGAAACACACACTTGACCATTCCATGCTCTGCCCACAAAAGTACTCTTTTGTGCCAGCAGTTCTGAGGTTGGACCTGAACACTGACATTTAAATTGGAAATTTCAATTCGCTGCATAATGTTGAGTGTCCAGGTGAACCCCTTATCTGGTCAGGAGCTATAGGCAGGTCTGCACTTCTATAACACACTGCTATGTTCAAGTCAAATCTATTTATATAACGCATTATCATACACAAAGTCTCTTAAATTTGGTCTCTTAAACTCTCATTTGGTGTGGATTACGGGAATAGAATACAAAATAAAATAAAATAAGAATACATGATAATCAATAAAAGAATACTGAATGTGCGGTGGAAGCGCAGATATTTAAAAGAAGGAGGAGGAGAATAGTGCACTTTTGGCAGTTTTTTCAAGGTACAGTTGGTGCTGATCTGATATTGATGGGCAGTTTGTTCCAGCAGCATAGCAGCATAGTGACTAAAGACCATTTCACCAAGTTTAGTTTCAGCTCTTTCATCATTTGCTGACCAACTCCTGCAGATTTAAGAGACCTACCAGGAATATATACTTCAAACATATCAGAGCTCTATTTAAGGCCATTGAGTGACTTGTACACAATGAGTAATGCTTTGAAATCAATCCTGAACTGAACTGGGAGTCAGTGTAAGAACCTGAGAACCTCTTTTCTTGGATTTGGTTCTAGCAAAAGCATTTTGAATAAGCTGGAGCTGTCTAATTAACTTTTTTGGGAATCCAAGTGGGTGGAGCTTCGCAACTGTCATTGCTTCAGGAAAAAAGGCTTTCTCTAAGTCTGTTTGCATACAAAATCTCTAACTTTAGCATGTTTTTAACATGACAAAATGTTCACTTAAGCTAAGGGCTCCATCCATGATCATGGCAAGATTTTTTTTTACAGGGGTTGACGTTTTAAATGGATTTGAGGTACTGAGAACTGATCTTCCCTCTTTATTTCCAAGCAAGATAATTTCCGTTTTGTTTTTATTTAATAGAAGAAGGTTGTAATGCCTCCAATTATGTACATTATCAAGGCATAGCCAAAATGAAACCGAAGTAACTAGGTAAAAGAGCAACATGGATCTGAGTGTCACCTGCATAGCTATGATAGAACACAGAATAACTGAAGATGGTGATTTGAATTATTTTCCTTGCAGGTACCGTAGGCTTGTAGTTACTTGCAGTCCTTGTAGGTGTAGGATGTAATACAGTAATCTTGAGATTTTAATTGGTTAAAATGTAATACAACAAAGCTAGAATACATGGTTGTAGCCGATCAAACAACAACAAGGTTGGAAACAACATTTTCCATCATGCTACCATTAGCTGTGATACATGACTAAATAATGCAATTCATACTTTAGTCCAGTTAGGTTTTCATACAGGAATAAAGTAAACCACTTAAAATAAATAAAGCCATCCATTTTTTACTCGAAAACAGAAACTCTCTACGTCTGACCTACCAGTGCGCCACCCATCATTGCAAACTTCCATAGCAGCTGTTGCCAACTCAATTAAAAACATTCATTTTAAAGGTTTTTCAAGGAAGCAAAGCAGTTTTTCTTTGGCATCGCTCCAAAGAACCTTCTCTTACTGGTGTCTTTTTTTTAGTATAGTGAACAAGTATCTGATTCTTGTTTCAGAACTGATCACAAAACCTATAAGGAGCAGCTTCCAACGTCTTGAAAATTCCTTTCAGCTTCATCACAATAAAAAGCACTGATGTTGAGTTTCCAGTTTTAAATACAAAGATACTGAACCTGACTATGTTGCAGCTGATATGTGAAACTGGTAAGGTTGGAAATAACAACAAATTTGCTACTTTAATGTGTGTTTTTATGTTCTATGCTAATCCTGGAGTCCTCTGCATTTAACCTATTCTCCTGAGTGAAGCAGTGTGTGTGGGATGGTACTTTGCTCAAGGGTACCTCAATGGTGCCAATAGCAGTCCTGGGGCACAAACCCCTGACCTTCCGATCGTATGGGGCATCTCCCCAACTACCACCTTTCATGTAAAACCGGCCACCAAGAGCTTCACATTCTCTTTCATATCCTTTCAGGCACATTTAAAAGTAACAACACTGAACTGCATTGAGTGCTACAGTTTATCATGAGGTTGAATTGGATTTCTACTAACATTCTGTAAAGAGACAGCTTTGGATCACCCACGGAAGCCCACAGTTACACACAAAGTCGGTGTGGGTGGAGGTGTTTTTTCTCGTACTTTGATGGAATTTGAAGTGATGTGTCTCTGCTTGAGGGCAAGATAGCTTCAGGGTTTTTTTTTTTTCATGTGGAGAGTGGCTTGAAGGCTGACTCCCTCCTGCAGGTGAGTTATGCTAGCGGGCGGAGAGGCCAGCACACGCTGCCACCTGTTATTCCGTTTGCAGCGTCTCACAGAGCAAACACCGGCGCAGGGGATGTGACAGAGGCAAACTCATTGTTCCATGACCATCAGAACAGATAAGCTAATCTCCACGACCAGATGTGAACAGAATATTGATTTTTTTTAAAATAAGAAATTAAAAATGATCTCCAGTGCCTCATAAGAAGGTCATAAAAGCATATTGACAAACAGTCACACTGTAGTCATCTGCCAGTGGAAGAGCTGATACTGGTGCATATTGTTTGAATCGGCTCTATATTGTAGCCTACGCAAACATTTTGCCAAGTCGTTATTGGCCGTGCTCAGGCCTGGCTAGTTTTTCAAAGCTCTGTCATAATGTAGTGTCATTCCGTAGAGGATTTGGAAAGCAGCAAATGCCAGATTTGGCAATATGACAGACCAAATTTGAAAAGGACGAATGAGAATTAGCCTAGTGGACAAAAAGAGCCCACTCAGAAAACATCCAGAACCTCATGAGAGTTTAGTTTGTTTGTCTCCATGGATTCGGTCTGGCATGATCCCAAATGGAAGCCTTGTGTTGGCTGAACCAATTAATGTGTTGGGATCAGCTACATGAGCATCAATTTTGTATGTGTAATTTGGTTGAAGAACAACAACTAAATGCACAAATATGGGGCAAAGAGGAAATGATAACAGTGGCAAAGCTTTTGATGTTGACTGAGCAATAGGCAACATGCACAAGTAGTTTGAGAGAGTGCCAGACGGAAGCCATCTAGTGGACCAAGCTAAAGACGCCTGAGAATAATGTGTTTTGTATTAGTATAACTTAGTATTGCACCAAATGGCAAGAATGACAACTTAGTACAATCGAGTACAAACTTTCAAGTACAAAGAAAAGTTATGTCAAGTGAAATGAATAAGAAATATAGAAGATCCTGCTCTATTTTCAGGACACAATTCCAATTGATGCAAATTTGTGCAAATTTGTGTGTGTCAGACTGTCACTTAAATTGTTACACTTACAATATTAAAAAAAAACACACTAAATAGGCAAACTAGGCAAATTTGGGGCAATTTTACAAACGGTCTTTGACTTTTAGACATTTTCTTACTTTTAGACAAGGTCTTAGAATTTTAAATCGTCTTTTCATAAGCATTCATTCAGGTTTGGGTGTTTCATAAGAGTAGTGTTAAGGAAATCGTTTTTTTTTTCTAATGGCTTTTGTGTTTTGATATTCTTTCCAGGAAATTGAGAAAGTGCCCGGTTCATTTTTCACACGTTCTCTCGAACGAATCTGAATGGAGTTACTGATGTGGAGGAAGGTGGCAGGAGTCAGTCTGAGCTTCTGGCAGGCAGCTGCGAGAGATAGCCAGTCGCAGCTGTGATTAAGCAGAGGACAGCGAGCGAGAGGGAGAGGGAGAGAGAGAGAGGGAGAGAGGGAGAGAGGGAGAGAGAGGGAGTGAGTGAGAGAGAATAGGTAATCACTGTGACAGCCGGATCAGCCCTCAGGTTGATTTAATCTGCCACTGTCTCTGCACCATGACTGGCTAAGTGTGGCAGGAACTGTCGCTTGTGTGTATGTGTGTGTGTGTGTGTGTGTGTGTGTGTGTGTGTGTGTGTGTGTGTGTGTGTGTGTGTTTACGATTCATAGGGTTGGGGTGGGGGGGGGCTAAAAATAGTGCATAGACATGTGAACGTGCACTCCAGCAGGGGGGACAGCTTACAGGGGAAAAACACAGCGAATGAAGAGAGGACACAGGAGGACATGTTTTCATTCAATAGTGTGCTATTCTTAGCTAACACATTGAGTTCTGTGCAGCCGTGGCAACGCCGCCACCGTTACTTTTGCAGCACTCCGGCCATGCTAATGCTTTCTTGCTATGTCCAACCATTCCTTGAGAAGCTCTTAGGAGTGGAGGCTATATGGCTTAGGTGGAAAATTGTGGCCAGGCCATCATCCATCAATGACATGTTTTATGTCACCCGTGTGTGCCAGAGCATGGCGAAGCAGTCCAACTGCTCATTTCACATTTCACAGGGTAAATGGAGCATGCAAAGTATGGGGGGCAGCATCTAATTGGTCGCATCGACTCCAAGTTTAATCGTTTCACTCTATTACACACGTTCCTGAATTTTCTAGAAATCATGAGGATCTTCCAAATTATAACATGGATTTATACCAATGAAGCATTCTGAGAAATAGAGATTTATTTTTAATGAAAAATTATTTTGAAGAATTATTGTGAAGGAACTTCAACACTTTGTAGACACAAATCCTAACCTTAACCTCTAGCCCAAGTCTAACCCTTTTCACTGCTGATCAGTGAATCACCAGATGTTTAAGTCATATCATTGTGTTTGATTACTGACATGGTTTTGTCAAAAGTGTTTTTGTATTGGACATTTAAATATACAAATGATTTCTGATCTCCCTGCATTTGCATACATTTAAAAAAACTAAAATATAGCCTTGCATGATGTTAGAATCAAAATGTCATTGTAAAAAAAAACACTCCGGATGAAGGGCTGTGGTTGCAGAGCAGATACTTACTTAAATGTCATTGTTCTATTGTATAAATGAAAACCCTACACTCTGACATTACAGATTTTTTCTTCAGCATAAATCCAGCAACGTGGAATATATTAGAAAAAAAATCCCTCTGTAAAATCTTTCTAAATTTGGTTAGGAATTAAAATATAAATTCATGAATGCAGATTTTTGGTTCTGCAGGTAGAGAACAGCTGCTTTAAGAGAAGATACATATTAAGAACACCATTAACCCGTCAGACTGGTTAGCCATACATTATAATACAGTTAGCCATAAGTGGACATGAATTCATCAAACACGTTGAAATAAATGTATTTATGTTAATTTTTTTTTTTTTTTTTTACATTTTTAGGATTGCAGTTTAAGAAAATTCAAGGAATTTCTGGCAAGACTGATATATTTCTGTAGTGTCTGGCCTTTGAACTTGAAAGTTTTGGCCCTCTAAAGACAGTCCTCTTGTTCTTATGAAGAAAAACATTGTAAAGTTTAGGGTTTAAAGAACGTAGTGTTCCCATTACATACCATGTATTAACAATAGAGGACTATCCAAATCAAGTTATGTTCAGTTAGTCATGTTTTTTTGGCAAATATTTTACATGTTTCTTCCAATTAAGTTATGGCCAGTCCCCAACCACTAATGAGATCTCCTTCTAGTACATGATGCTACCAGATTAGGAGGGTGAAGGTTAATGTGTTTCATTAGAGACATGTTAAGCGCCATCACACCTTTCAAAACTGTGACTAACTTATCAACTGTAGACAGTTCAACACGCCCAGTTACACCGGCATTGTCAAGTCTGGAGAGGGAGGGGGCACCCTACCCATCCACAGAAAGTGAGGCCCATTATTCTGTTTTGAACTGTCAAACACTCAGCTGTGATTTCACATGTTTTACATTCACACCCACCATCACTTCATGTTATGCTAAATGGAAAACAGACTCATTCGGTAACAGTGCGTTCAGTTTACATTTCACAGCTAAATGAGCAACATGGTATACCTTATATTGATCAGCAAATATGATATATTTATAAAGGAAGAACTAGAAAAGGGGAAAAAATAAATAAATAAATATTTGTGAATGTGTGCGTGCATGTATGTCTGTACTAAATACACTATATAGAAATTATGTGATCAGCAAGAAAGGAGATACGAATCCTATCCATCCATCCATCCATCCATCCATCCATCCATCGTCTTCCGCTTATCCGGAATCGGATCGCGGGGGCAACAGCCTAAGCAGGGAAACCCAGACTTCCCTCTCCCCGGCCACTTTGTCCAGCTCTTCTAGGGGGA
>JBBJLR010000087.1:23631871-23641902 GCA_037577145.1 Brachypetersius gabonensis
TCTGTTGACCCTGTTTCCAGCCATCGTGCTGTGGTTTTTGTTTTTCCCTTTTATAAATAAAACCCCGTTTTGCCCCTTACCATGTCCATGTCTTCTGGTTCCCTGTCCTTCCCCGTTACGCTCACGGAACCCGCCGTGACACATGAGGGTAAAAATGGGGCTGTGAAATATAATTAAACCTATATATGTATAAATATATCTCTGGATATGCTATACCTAAAAAATAAAATATAAACACACAACAGGGAGTCTATAACGATACAGTATTTTATTTTAGTATGTGTGGAGAAATTAATCTACCACATCACTGGCGATACGGAAAGTCTATGAACCCATATATCCACTTTGTTAGTAGTATAACAAGAGTTCTTATCTATACAAGTACAGCCATGACTTTTAGCTATATTAGCTATATTCCCCATTCCACAACTCAGCCAGATCAGCTGGAACACAACAATTTACCTGAGACTCATTATGTTGAAGTCAGAGCTTGGTTGCATCAAATGCTGAGTAACACTTAACCAGACATACAACACCCTCTATTTAGTTCTGTTTACATTTAAATAAATTCTTTGACTGGCTTGAATCCACTTCATCCTTTTACTGTTTGTTGCCTCACCCACTAACTGATTGTAGGACTGTGGGATTTAAAAGCTACAATTAAATAATATCAGCAAGCTCGAGAGATAATAGAAAATGAATCTTTTGTGAGGAAGACAAAAAGTTCCTCTGGGGCTAAGAAAACAGACCCCATTAACTGAGCCAACAGTATACAGTTTCAAGTTTGTTGATTACACTCCGCCTGACGAGAGCACAGTTTGTGTGATAAGCTGAGATATCAGTATACCGACTGTTACATTCATGCACATTTTGAGCATATCCTGATTCATATTCTGCACTGTGTCTAATCACATATAAACATCTGACCTCAACAAACAGAAAATGTTTATTTGGAGGGTAAACATTCTTTCAGCACATGTTCAAGGCTTGTGTCTTCATCTAACCGCTACAGCGTCTGCTATTGTGAAAGGAACAACGTGTTTTGAGACACCAATGTGAATTTACGCCAACAGCTTCTCAAACTTAAAGAGACTGAGTGGAATTGGTAATCAGTCGCAGATGTAATGTTCTCTCCTTCCATGTTTTGCATATGCATGAGGGAGAGAAGCGCATTGTTCAATTTGGGCCTTGAGTCTAAGCAAGCTATGATCAATTAAACAGCACAGTTTGACTGTCAAAACTTGTCTAATGTATTTGTTGACCTACGATTATCCTAGGTCTAGGTCCCTGCTTAGGTCTTGGCTGATATTGGCCAAAACTTTCGAGACAGTTTTTTAATATTGCTCTGCCTACACGCATGTATAGCTTCTACATTTTGTGGTCTATTTGATAGCATGCCATAACATGCATGGCTTCCAAAAGGCTCAAGGGCTCATGGAAGAAAAATATCTCAATCTATGTCAAACACTCTGAGCAGACTGGATCAAACATTTAAATAATCAGAAAAAAAGGAACATCTGCTTTGAAATGGTGGGAAATGTGGGTTCACTGTAGATTAACTGAGGTGTTTAATGACAGAGGCATTATATTTGTGAAGTAAAATTACACTGGCTTGCATGTAAACAAAACTATGAATGGACTTTTCTTTTTTCGAAGGTCTAAATGTTGTCTCCAGTTTCTTAGACCAACTAAGATGTGATTGTGTGCATGTAAAAATTGTTACTGACATTATTATGCTCCTCATAAAGACACGATCATTCACTACCCAAACACACCTCAGCTGCCACACACTTTCCTTTCACATGTAAATCTATAAATGGCGTAGATATATAATCTACTCATATAATGAAGGGAGAAGTCAAGGGGTAAGAACAACTATTCAGAATAAAGAGAAAATGGAACACCTAACAAATGTTCTGGTAGACCCCCAAAACCATCAGCTTCAGATAAACAGTAGTACTTCTAGCTTTTATTTTTAATGGAGATTAGAAAATCATACTCTGCTTTCGCAAAAGACCTGGAATAAATCCACAGGAAACTAAGAAGTCTACAGAGGAGGAAGTCTATCCTACTGAGAGAGGAAGACTCAACACTGTGGGTCTGAAAGGATATACACTTGTCAAAAAGCTGCTATGGAGAGAAGAAAAGAGGCAAAAAAAGAAGAACAATTGAGCTATCTTGGATGTCTTGGGTTTTACTGACTGATGAGTTAAAAATGTGTAACTGAGATTCCTTTGAAGCAAAAAATTAACCGAGCTTTTAAGACTGCATTTTGGAGGTGTTTAATACAAGTGTGGAAACATCCCTGCAGATTTCTGTAAGAAACTGAAAGCAACTCTCCTGCGAGGAATAGACGCTATAATAAACTCTATACTAAAACATAAATTACACTCACTTCATGCAGTCCTTGTGTAATGTTCTGTTAAATATGCATTCTGCTTATTTTCCGGCTCTGAAGAATGAATCACATCAACATTAAACATAATAAATGAATATGTGGTCTGTTGCAAAATTCTCTATATTTCTGGAAGTACACAGATAGTACACCCAATAATAAAGAATTTCAAATCCTTGCAAGCTTTAGTGATTGTCAAAATGATATGTAATTTGTAGAGGGTTAAATCTGACTCAAACTGTTTCCAGATCAGAGACTTTAAGCAGATTGCTGAAATCCCTAAGTACGGCGGCATAACAGCCATAAGAAAAGAGAAACAGCTGTCTCTGGCGAGATCTATTTTTGTGAGTTTGTCGACTCTCTCTCAGGCCAAGAGTGAAATTGAAACAATTTACAATCTACCAAGAATTACTGCCGTTCAACGGCCTGTGTCTTCGCATTAGCCGCACATGAATTGTGTTTAGCCTACATCGTCTTTGGGTGATGCATTGAAATCGAGGCGTAATGGCCCTGTGTGTTTAGGAAGTGATTGTTTTTGTCTTCGCTCATAAACCATCCGGACAGCTTTCTCGAACATCTCATTCATCAGCGTAATTTCTTTCTTTAATTTCTTAAATAATGGCACATGCACTCTAACTTAGTTAATAAAGTCTATTCAATCATTCTCAACATCCCTAAGCAATGTGGGTACTGTGTTGCCCAAGCAACAACAAAAAAGATATATAATAATGCATTCAAAGGGATCTTAACAGTGTAAATGAATTCATCATTTAGCCCAGGGGTCTGAAATTCAACTTCCTAAGCAACAGCGGTTCAAAGCAAAGCCTCGTCAAAGCAGATAAAACCATATGGCTGTTAACCCTCAGCATCAGTGCCTTTAGAATAATGTTCAATATAAAAAAAATAAAGATGAAGATATTACTCTGACATTTTTAGTACCTCAGGGTCTTATTCACATGAAAGCTACACTTTGACACACCCAGGCAATACAGTATAATAGTCATAAATATTAAGTAACATAGTATTATAGAACTTCCTCATGCTTTACAGTCCACTGTCCCATATTGATTCAGAGAATGCCATGCGTTCCCTGAATTGGTACCAGTTCCATTCCCATCCCATATAAAAAACTGTAAAAGCAAATCTTCCACCAACATGGACACCCCAGACAGACAGAAAGATTTACTGGTTAAGGTTAAATCTCTTTCTTTATATTGTTTATCTTATTTTGTTGTATATGTCTTATGTCTTATTGGTCCACTGTGGAACCTGAGCTTCACCATTTCATCTCTCTGTACACTTGTATATGGTTGAGATGACAATAAACTTCACTTTGACTTTGACTACAGATTGTATACAATGGAAATGAAGTTGCTGATCGCAAATATGTGCATATTTATCATCAAAACCTTGTTTCTCCAAAACAGTAACTTATTATGTGAAAGAAACCGGTTATTAACTTATATCCTGGAAGTTAGGAGGTGAGGAGATTTTTCCTCAAGTAGATTTCTATTGGTCTAGTCATCATAAAATTGTAATACAATGTAAAAGACCAGGAGTATTTAAATAATGCAAAAAGAGCCACGGTTTTGTCCTGAGAGAGAGAAAAAATGTTAGTTGTATTAATACTGGAAATGGAATCGTTTGAGGAGTTGTTTTCACATATTAATCACATTTTTAATACACATTTCATTGTGTTTGACGATGCATTATAGTTCCATGTGTTTAACATTCTGTATCAGCCACCTTGAGTATACAACTGTGACTTTTTTTCCTTTTTTTTTATATCAACCAATAAAAAATGCCAAAAATGTCAAATGTGTTTTGTCTTTCAGCAAAACAAGACAACAATAACTTTTTTCAACAAATTCAAATTATAATTTGAAATCAAATTCACTTAAATTTCCAATTTGGGGAAAATGTCTTTGTTTATAGAAATAAGCAACAATAACACGGTCAACAGATGAAAATCATCAGAGATAAGTTTCTGTGGGTTCTGTCATGTTTTTCATGATGATTTCAATTCTGTGTTTAGTTTCTGCACATACAGTGTTTGTGATGAAGCTAGTTCTATAGTGCGTGAGAGTTGGTATAATGATCATATAATAATCATATTCTGAGTGTTTGTGAAGAAACAGTAGCTGTACTGACTGACTCTGATCATTATATCTATGCCACAGTGTGGCCTGTCTGACTTCACACTGAAAATATTGAAACCGTTACTTGATTGGTGTCTGAATAAAAACTGCATGCGGGTCTATTGCAAATCTAATATTACTCATAATTACTCATGTTGTGGTTTCTGATTATTATAAAAAAATTATTTTGTAGACCTGTGTAATTAACAGAGCGTAAAACAACACTTTTATTAGCTTCTGTGATACCTGACTGAAGTGCTAATGTCAAGGTGAATTTCATGCTTGTGACAGTTAAGGATGGTCTGTCTGTTAATCCAAGGATGATAGATAGATAGATAGATAGATAGATAGATAGATAGATAGATAGATAGATAAATAGATAGATAGATAGACAGACAGACAGACAGACAGACAGACAGACAGACAGACAGACAGACAGACAGATAGATTCCTTTTTTGTTTTTCTGTTTGTTTGTGTTTTCAGAGGAAAATTGTATGCAGTGAAGAGGAAACATTAAAAAAAAACTCTCCCTTCACTTCCACAAATTAGAGTTCCAAAATGTCTTGGATAGGATGTATGGCTCTTGGAAAAATCTGTGACCACTTTAAAACTTTTGGAGGAATACCTTAGAAGGCTCTTTTTGTTCTTCTTTCAGTCACCATCTAAGAACAGGTAGAGCCGAAACACTGTTCCCTGTTTTTCAACTTAGGCTGAGAAATCAATGTTTGAAGAAAAGGAGAGCGTCTCACCCATGAAATAGGCGACAGTCTTGCACATGACAGCTCCGAAGATGAAATCCCCCAGTAGATTGGGGATGAGTGTGAAGGGCATACAGAAGACCACCAACATGAGGTCACTGATGGCCAGGGAGAGCAGGAAGGAGTTGGTGACGGTGCGCATGCGCTTGTTGACCATCAGCACCACAATGATCAGCAGGTTGCCAAAGACACTGATGAGGAAGATGAGGGAGTAGAGCAGGATACGCAGCGAGTCCATTAATGCTTGAGGAAAAAACAGTAACATGGTCAGTACAGTTTTGACCTTACAATGATTAGATTACACAGTCATTAGAAAATGATTTAATGGATCACAAAATCTCTAAACTACTCCATGATTCAATTCCACTCAGTTTGGCTCTTTCGGTGAAATTGGTTGTTTTTTTAAATAGAGTAAAAACTGAGAAACTCTTTAAATAGTAGTGAAAAACACACAATTCACACCATGCTTTCTTTTACATTTTTTCCTGAAAATTAGCTGTTGTTCAAAATGGATGTTGGTCATTAGCAATTTCTATAAGTGGGGTTTCATGTTTTGAATAAGTGTTATTTTGCTCATGTACAGTTTGAAAGGAAATAGTGAATTGTCTCCAGTGGTTTAATTGGAGGGTTCTGATCATGCCTTTTAAAGAGTCAGTTTCCAAAGGGTCAAGGTAGTGTTGTATTTGTACTTTAATTATTTTGGAATCATATGTTTTGGAATGTAAGAATTGAGGAGTTGAAGAATTGAGTTGAGGAATTGCTCTAACATTCCTCAACTCACACAGTTAAATACTCATAACTTATAACTCCTAACTTATAACTTTTACCTTTATCCTGCACTTGCTGCTTATTGCACTTCTGGTTAGACCTAAACTGCATTTCCTTGCCTTGTACTTGTACATGTGTAATGACAATAAAGGTGAATCTAATCTAATCTAATCTAAATAGAGACCCTTGGACTGATGCACATTTTCACACCAAAGTAAGAAGTGATTGCCCATCACAAAGAGGTTCAAGAAAAATTCTACCCATTTTTGCAGTTTTCTGTATATTTTAATGAGATGCTGTTCTGAGGGGGAAGGTGCGAAAAGCTTTATTTTAAAGAAAGCGTTTTTTGAGACTCTAAAAGTCACCCATAATAAAGTTGCATGAAATGATAGTAAATTCAGTGTGATGTCTAAGACACTTTAGCTTTGAGAAGGTTTTGTTCTGAAATATATTTCCTTTGTACATACAGGGTGTGAGACAAAATGAAAATGGTCCCAAAAATATCTTTCCAGATTAACCACTATCTTGTCTAAATACTGGTAAAAAAAACTACATTGTGTAGGTTCACTTGTCATTTTGGACACAACATCTGGTTCTTGTGGCCACCACTGTGGCTCATTTTATCTACAATTAACCATTTCACATCAAACACAAACACTTTGTGTGTGCATTTCAACAATTAAATTATGCAACAATTTAGAGGTGGTGGAATTCTTCCTTAGGACTGCAGTGCCATATCTCTAGGAATTCTCAATTAGTCTCTTTAACGTCTTTAGTCTGTGATTACGATTAATCTGTGAACAGAAAACCCATTGTGTCCTGATCGAAGAGAGCCAGGAGACGCATGCACACTTGACTGCTCAGCTAATGACCTCAAATGATGTAGTGGTATAATAACCCCTTGTAATAATGTATTTGTCCCATGTGATACCATGCATACAGCTTCCATTAGCTCAGTCCTTTGAGACTCTGATAATTCCTTTTTGATCTTTGCATACTTGAATAATCCTTGCCCAGTCTGAGAGGCAATCATATATAGATGAGAAAACTGACCCATCTGATTACAGCTGAGCAATCACTGAGGTAATCAGGCTCCACATCTCCATGAATTTCAAATCTGGACCATCAAGCCACCGCCAGTTACTCTGCGAGTCACTCAAAACATTTTTTTGCTCCTCCTGCCTACCTCTGAACTTTCTGAGTTTCTGTCTAACCTTGATTTCCAAGCGATTGCACCACCAGGCTTTGCTAAGCTCTTTCTCTTGAGGGAGGTAAAGGGGCTTTCAAGTGCAAACCTGTCCGCAGGAACCACATACAGCACAGTCAGGTATGTCCTAAAAAATCGATAGTGAGCCATCAGCGAAAAGTTAAGAAATGGTTCAGTCAGATTCTGCTCTGTTTTAACCCTTAGAATGCGAGTGTCACAAATGGCAAATCGTCATCACGCAGCAAAACAACTTCTAAAATGGAAGATCTCTCGGTTTGTGTTGCTGCTCTAGGTGTCGGACGTCATGCTGAGCTTTGTTTGGTGTTCCAGTGTTTTAAAAAAATTTAAAAAACATGTAATAATAATAACAACCGCTACTGGGGTTTTAAACACAGTGTCATACGCAAATGACCACAAAGATCAAAAACACCCAAAATTTCTTTTATTTTTGGTCTTAGAACCCAGGAGAACTCAGGATGGGGAAAACCCTCAGAGGGAGGGGGGGTCTGGAGAGTGGCTGAGCGAAAGAGCAGCAAACAGCAAGAATGTAGAGCAACACTGGTTTTAGACTGTTTTACACGGTTTATATTGTTGAAATCAGATTTTACTAATATGCTAAGAGTTAAACAGCTTTGTAGACATTCTTTCATTCATGCTTAATAAGAAAGAATCTATCATATGGTCCTAAGGCTCCAAGAAGAACTTGCTTAAGAACCATAACCTGATGTATATGTTTCGATTCTTTTAAAGAAGCTTAACCCTTAGAACTCAGGGTATTAGTAAAATCTGACTTAGACAAATAAAAACAGTTTAAACAGTCTAAGACTTGTCCTACACGCTTAAAATGAAAGGTTCAGTCGAATCGTCATACGGTTCAATGAAAAACCTGTCTCGATTCTTTCAAAGCGCCTGAGAAATTCATTGGCACGGTATTTTTTAAACAGGAGTACCACTGCTGACTTTCCAACACACCTTATGCAACTAATGAACCAATTAACAATTCCTTAATGAGATGAACTGAGTGTGTGAAAGTAAAGGTGAGATTTATTTTTTGAGAGTGTTATCATGTGAGTCATCTCTCAGCGTAGGTCCTATAACTGACCAGTCAACCACGACCCCACACATTCTCTCAGAGCAGAGTGTATTTGCTGCTGAAAATATGGTCTCCAACACATGTTCCATGATTTAAGCACAGGGATACATAAAAAAAGCCTGTTACTGCTCAGTCAGTCTCATCTCCGTCACCGCCGGATCTTCCACCTGGAGCGATGAAGCCCTCAGTGAAGCACTGCTTACTGATGCTCCTCTCTCCCCTGTCAGAATCGATATGACCATTTTTTCAAATTAAAGGGCATTTTTCCATGAAAACCGCCACACTACTCAAAGATAGGGCTCAGAACTTGAGAGTTCTGTAAGCATCTGTAATTCCCTGCTGACTAAAGAAAACCTGTTTCCATTCTCCATTTAGCTTATTTTCTCAAAAACACCGTTTCCAGCCTTCGTTTAGGCCATTTTTAACTATGTTCGCCTTCATTAATGTCGGTCAAATGGGCTTCTCTTCGCACTTCCGCATGTCACATGCCTAATTAAACTGCCTAATGGGGCTCGCTGTAATTTCAGGCCAATTAAACGGTTTCTAAGCAGTTTATTTGGGCACGATGCCAAATGTAGGGGCGCTAATTTCTACCTCTGCAAATACTTTTCTCATTACAATGTAATGCCACATTGACGGCGCTTTCTCATTCGGTCGTGAACACAAAGTGGCACAGAGATAAGCAACAGGCTGACAATCCAAAAAAAGGCACTAAAAAGGATGCGTTGGCATGGTGCCACTAAAGAACCACCTTTTGCTGAATAATTAATGAGATGTGAATGTGAGGGGCTCATGTAATCTCAGGGGTGTCGAACACCAGTCCTGGAGGGCCATGGTTCGGCACATTTTGGTGATTTTCCTGCTCAGAAACACCAGGTTCACCTCACCAGTTAATTGTCAGGTTTAGTGAATGTGTTTGAGGAGGAGAACCATCAAACTGTGCTGGACACCGGCCCTCCAGGACCAGAGTTTGACATCCTTGATCTAGAGGTTCAGTGATAAATGAACCAAGCTATCATTCAAGCCAAGGACTGTTTAAGACCTTTTTTGTAATGACAGCTACTAAAAAAGGTTTTTATTAAATATTTTTTATATAATTTTTATTCATATATTTTTTTGTTTTTAAAATAAAACTCTCTCCAACAAAGAAAACATTCATTTAACCTTAAGAGCCACTTCTTTAAGATATTTGACGACAGCCCTTCCTAAAGATGCCTTACCCCTTTTCAGTAAAGAATTACTTTACAATGTAAAGATGCAAAATATAAATTGCTTCTGGGGCTCTTCCTAGTCTCTGAACCTTCAGGATGAAAATTAACCTTATATAACCCAATAACCTTAATTCTCCAAGACACTGTCACGCATTAGGAACCCATGTCTTCCCCGTTTTCTGTGTTTCAGCCCCGTTCACCCGTCCTCTAATGCGTTTGCCCATTTCCGCGCTAAGTGGCTCCACACCTGTGAGTTAATGCGGCTGGGACACGGGGCCATTCTTCTTCATTACCAACTGAATCTTGGCAGAGATGGAGCAAGTTACTGCTGCTCGCTGTCTTTACTTTCAAATGTTCAGAAAGCCAGCACTGAACATCGACGCACTAGAAAGACTGGGCATGCACTGGTGGTTTTCCTCTCTCTCTCTCTCTCTCTCTCTCTCTCTCTCTCTCTCTCTCT
>JBBJLR010000087.1:23664382-23686784 GCA_037577145.1 Brachypetersius gabonensis
CACACACACACACACACACACACACACACACACACACACACACACACACACACACACACACACACACACACCCCATCATTAAGGCTGAGGTAGTGTCTTCCACTAACTGATGACACAGCTCCTAAGGCTTGTACTCTGAGGCCTAAACATTATGTGCTCATAGCAGCCCCTCCAAATGACTTTAATAAGCCCCCAGAGATGAAGTCTTCTCAAAAGTCAGAGTGAAATTTATAGTGGAGCTCGCAGTGCAGAAAGTGTGAGGATTAACATGGCTGATGGCTGCTTGGTCTTAATCCATAAGTTCATAATGCTAACCGATATAACCACACTTGCTTTTGCTTAAACAAGCAAATTATCACCCCCTCCACAAGTCTGCATAGTTACTATCCCTTATTCGCCTGTTGCATTTCCAGCTGACGCCTAATTGCTTCCCACAGTCTCCAGAAGCTTCTCCATCTGCTTCTGCAATGACAAGCCTGCGTGCTTGAGTACACTTCCAGTTTCAGAGGGCACTTAGCCTGATAGCATGTTTACTGGTGCTCTTTTTAAAGCTTTTGGGTGGTTTCTAAACAGATAATGAAGGAGGGCGTGGGTAATTGAAAGGGTTGCTAGGATGGGAGCCCATCCAAAAGAGCAACGCAAGTAGCATCATGCTGCATTCCAGATCACATAGCAAGGCAAGGGTACTTTAGCCGAGGTCTCATACTTTTTATATTAGAGGGTAGCACTGTGAGAAACATGTGGACATGGTAAAGACATGCTCTGTGCTGTGCTTCACGCAGCTAGTGTTGGTGGTATCCTTTGGGTGGGATACTAGCTGGTGGGTGGGATTGGAGATGACCAAATTGAGCTTGACATTGCAAAATAAATAAATAAATAAACACAAAATAAAAGTGGAATAACTAATGGAACCTTGTTACTGTACTGATAATTTCTTAAAATGTTTGGGAAAGACTTTTTAAAATTAAATGCTTTTTTGTCTACCGATAGCCATCCACATGTAAAATGCATGCACTGCTGTCATAAACCTCTCCATAATTTTCAGCTGCTGTCAAAGTGAATGATATGATTAAAAATGTGTAGGTCTGTATCAATAATATGCTTTTCTGATGGTATTTGGAATAGTAATGTTACACTTTAAGCTAATTAACCCGATTCTGTAGTTAATGAGACTAACTACTGAATGTTCAATATTTTTTGTGCTAAATACTTCAAATACAGGTAATGATTATGACTGAGAATATTTCCAGTTAAAGAATCAACAAGTGTTTTCTTTTCAGCCACATTCAGCCCCGATAGTGAGTTCCACCATGAATTGCAGGTAGATTTGATTTATATTTTCTGTTTTAATGTTAAGAAAAGGGAAAAATGTAGTAAAAGCAAGATGACTAATAATGACAGCGAGTAACACAATAAATTATGTTTAACTGTGATTTATACTTTGTATTTAAATGTTAAGAAAAGAGAAAAACATGGGAATAAGATAAGAAACTAAAAAGAATGCAACAGCAATAATAATACAGAATTCTCCCACTTATTCCAGTGTGGTATGAAGGAGAAATCATTTATATCTAATTATTTTTGATCACACATTGCTTTTATCTCAGTTCTGGCAGTAGTTGTGAATCTTACACTCAGAAAAAGGAGTTCCCACCGGAGTGGTACATCTTCAGGGTCTTTGGGGAATGGAACATTACCATATTCTGTTTGTTACTTTGTCTGTTTGCTTGTTTACCTGGAATCAAGACAGCACTCTGTCTTGATTACTGGTTAGTCAATTTTTCCTATTTTTAAACAATAAAGTAATGAAAAGGCACAAATATTGAACAAATCGAGGGTTGTTGATGCCTGTTCTAGACACAGCGATCTTATTCTCAGATACTGATTCAACATCAGAGGGTTCTTTGAGCAAGGCCATAAAAGAAACCATTTGCTTTCCTAAAGAAAAGTGAGACTGAAGGGGTTTAAAGAACCCCTTCCCCTATTTGTAAAGGTAATACCAAATGGACAGTTCTTTTAAAACCTTTACATAAAGTTCTTCAAACTTCACATTCGCATGAACAACAGTATTTCCACTAATGGCACCAGTTTGAAAGAGCAGTGTCTGCTCATTTATCTCTGCATGGTTAAATTGTTGTTTTCTCTTGACATATAAAACATCTCGATCCAAAATTCAGCTCATGGATCTCTTAACTTCCTCTCTAGTCTTAATGTTTTCCTATCTGAGGCCCATTCTTGCCAGATGTGGTACGGATCTCCAGGGGAGCATCCTGTGTCACCTCAACTAGTCTAAGCATCAGACATTCAGGGGTGTGTCGTTTAGATTGGATACCTGATTAAAGGAAAAAAAAAAACTATCATTACCCTGCATTCCATTTAAGTGGAATAAGTTAAAGGGGCAGAAGGATGGATGTCCTGCAGACTTAATTACTAAGCTTAGATAATTAAGATATGTAGTCGTGTTTTTTTTTGCTTTTGACCTATGGTTCTGGGGCAATACTCAAATAGACACATTACATTATAGGGAAATGTATTACACTTTTAAAAGGTTCTTAACAAAAATGGTTTCTAAAGAACCATCTGCTGAAAAGTTAAGCAGCAAAATATATACTTCAATATTTAATATCCAAATAACAACTCTACATGAATCTGCATAGTAATGCAAATATGTGTATTGGATTAACGGAGCATGGTTTATAGCCACTCTGTTTGTTTTACTTCAGTATCAGAATCTGGTTTATCTAGACTTTCAAGTCCCTAAAGATCCTTTCAACTGTGGTTACATGAAAGAGGCGCTAAGGTGATCTCATTCTGTATGCTAGCCCTATTCTCAGGGGGCAGTAGTTCCAAAGCATCAAGGGTTGTTGATCCTGGATCAGATGCCTCCTCTAAACACAGTGATCTTATTTCCTGCCACTGATCCAACATCAGATGCACACTGAGATGTTTCATGAATACATTCTTTCAAAAAAAAAAAAAATGCAACAAAGGGTTCTTTGAGCAATGCCATGGAAGAACCCATTTGCTTTCCAGAAGAAAAGTGAGACTGGGGTTTGAGGAATATTTAAGGGGTTTAAAGAACATTTGTAAAGGTTCTTTACCAAATCTCCGCATTCACTGGAAGGTTCTTGAGGGCACCAAAAGCATAATGTAAATAACTTTTTTTGGCATCTTTTTCAAAAGGAAAGCCGCCAACACTGAACTTCCAAATTAATTTAGTACAACTGAAGCTACAGACACTGATCAATGGTGTGTATATCTGTCTTTTTTAATTGTGCTATTAGCTACTCAGACTACTGTTCACTGATGGCCCGGTTCTGTTTCCTTGCATATTGAATTCGCAGGCCACCTACTTGGCTAGAGGCGACCAAGTAGAATGCTAGCTAAAACCAGGCCTCATGCTAATAAACACATTTGTGCACCATTGCTCCAGGCTAGCATTCTTGACTCAGATGCTAGCTGCTAACAGCACACAAGGTGTGATCAAAACAAATAGCACATTTGCTAGCCGCCGTATCTCGCAAGCAGCTGAAGATCCTTCTTGATAAGAAAACAGCTGTATAATTTGCCAGATTTAGCATCACAGGTACACAGGCAATAAGAAGCTATTTGGCAAAGGTACAAACAAGCTAGCTGAGGTTTTATCGTGGGTCCTATTTAGCTTTGAAGATGAAGGGGTGGGACGGGTGAGCGCTAGTGCCTTTTTTCTCTCTCTCTCTCTCTCTTAGCTGGCAGTGTCCAAACTATTTGCTGATTACAAGCCAGCTCTTAGAAATGTAAACATGATGTCAGCGGACAAGGCTAGCTCCACCATGACATCCATTAGCTTGATTACACAGAATTAAACACGCACTTAACCATGTGTACTCACACATGGCCAAACAGTGCGAGCTCTTGAGACACGGGGCAGCGAACGAAAAACATGACCTCATTAACCATGAGATTGTGCAACTGCACTGTCTACACTTGTCTGGACACACACCCTCTATCAAAGACATGTCTCTCTCACACACACACACACACAGACACACACACACACACCTAGGAAAAGCCTTGGTCCGTAGTCTAAGAAATATCTTCTGTGATATACAGTAAAGTGTCTCATTATATTCTCATGTGAACACACCACAGCAAAGTGAACAAGGTGAAATTCTGTCTCTGTATTTAACCCATTCAACAAGTGTAGCAGTGGGCTGCCACCAACGAGGGGCACCAGGGGAGCAGTGTGTCGGGACAGTACCTCAAGGGTACCTCAATGATGACACTAGCAGTCCTGAGATTCAAACCCACAACCTTCTGAGCACAGGGGCAACTCCCTAACCATCAGACCACCAGCTGCACCCAAGTGAGGAGCCCTAAATATTTTGGACAAATACTAAAAGACCAAATTTTCCTCGTTTAGGTATATGATCACTATTACTGTAACAAGCTTGCGATTAGCTCTTCAACACCAAGTAAAACCAATAAACCACGTTATGTGGCATGTTTGTACAGTGCTTGACACCAGCTTAGACGTCTGCTGTGAAATGAACAATGACTCCTGTGATTTCTCTCCTTCTCATGAAGCTAAGAGGAGGTCTCGCTCAGTTATGTGATTCATTTTAAGAGCCCGGTATTAGCCTCATGGCAATGACATGCCGGTTAACCTCAGAGCTGGAAGGAAAGAACGAAGGAGAGGAGGCGGCTTGCCACGACCAAAGCCCCAGGCCAGACCAACGAGGAGCTAATCTGCTACACATGCTCATCATGGAAATGAGGCAACGCTAGCACTTTAATGTGCATTCAAGGCTAACAGCAGAAGACTTTTGTGGGTTATCTTACATTTAATAAACTCATCATAAAGTAGGATGGGTTTTTTGTAGCTCATTTGAGCATCAGTAATCCTTCTGGAATATAAATTTGGTCTCATTTCAGAGTTGCATTAGAACATACAACTACACTCTTAAAAATAAAGTGGCCAGTGAGGCTTCTTTGGAGCTCTGCAAGCCAGTTTGTCTGCTCTAATAATCTTTCGGTGGATTTTTCTTTAAAGAATAATTTGTGTAAATGTGCAGCAACTTTGAAAAACCTGAATGTAGAACTCCAAATGAATTAATTACGAACCTTAAGCGTAATAAAAGATGTTACATTTGAAACAAATAAGCATTTTGTCTATGACTGAGGAACCAAAATGACATGGAATGAGGCATGGGATCTTCCACAGAGACGGTAAATCCTTAGTGCTGGGGGTATTACAGTTTTCCCACAGCATGGGAGGCCCATGTCCTTCATCGCATTTGTGGAGCCCTGTAGCTTCAAGTATAGGTTTGTACTGCACTTAGAACAGCTTTCTGCACTCTTGTACCCATCATTTACACACCAGACAAGGCATATGGTGGTCTCAGATCAGCAAGAACAGGACCTTGAAGAGGTCATTCATAAAAGCTTCAGAGGAAGTCCCTCAGGAAACAACTGCAAAAAGATTACTGAGGTTTTGAGGTTTTCTCTTTAAACCAGCCAGATGGATTTCCTCTGGCTGCTCATGTTCGCAAATGTTCATTTCACAAGGGTGGCTTTTTAATAAAGTTAATGTCCATGTTTATGTAATTTCAAGGGTTTGGATTATTAACAAAAAGACTGAATGACACAGGGCTGACCTCATCAGAGAGATGTTTGTTAGATATTTATTAATCAGAGGACAATATAAAAAACGTTTGCCTGTAACAAACGGAAAGCCAAAACACATGGCAAAGGTTCGATGCTGGAGACAGTAGTGGTTCAGCAGTCACTGTTGGTCAAGCATTTTTATTTCGGTTTTTGATGTGTTCGGACATAATACACTGTGGCATGAAGTCTTTAAGTTTATCTGAGGCCAGGATTGCATGGATGCAGTCATTATTATAGACTTTAATGGATTTATACAATTTCCTTAGATAAAGGTGCTTAAAAAGAGCAATATCGTTCACTACTGCCACTAACATTTCTGTTGAAGTTATTAAATGTTATGTATTTGTGATTAAATGTACAGTGCATTGAAAAAGTATTTGTCCCCTCCTGATCCATTTGGGCATATTTGGCACACTGAATGGTTTCAGACCCTCATGCAATATGTAATATAAGACAATAACATTATTATTGTTATTGCTAAGTTCTACTACTACTAGTACTACTACTACTATAATACAACATTATTATTATTATTATTATTATTATTATTATTATTATAGTCACTGTAGTTTTTTAAAATCCAAAATTATATTTACTTAGTATTAACATTCATAAGAATACATGGCACCTACATAAGGTCTTCATGACAATGATACCTGTTATACAGTAGGATTTTAATATCGGTAGGATAATATGTATGTCAGGGGATTTCATTTGACCTTTGATTGTGTCATGGTGAGAAATGACATAACCCGACTTGGCAAGCTATGTCATATTATCAGTATGTCACTCTGGCACACACTAAGCTACACTGTTCGTCATAAAGGGCTATGTCAATTCACTCTCTTTCAAAATCCCGACACAATCCAATGTCACCCGACGTCATAGGCATCAGGTAAACAAATGCAGCCTTTTTGACAGATGACACCTATAAAAACGTATGTCGGTGTCACATATTCTTAAGATCAACAGTAAAGTGTTATGAATATCTTTTATGTTTCACAATAAAACGTCCGTGCCACACAGTCCACACATCTGCGCAACAAAAACGTTTTCTCTGTCTTGTTCTCTGTTTCTAACTTGAATCTCATGTTTGTAGGAATCTAATGCCTCGTACTTTGGAAGGACAAATCACTATGGAGAAGACTCCCAGCTACTTCGTCACGAGAGAAGCCCCTGCTCGTGTCTTCGCCATGAGTCGTCAAACCAAACTCATCGTGGTGGTCCGAGACCCCGTCACCCGGGCCGTTTCAGACTACACCCAGACTTTGTCCAAAAGCCCAGGTTTGCCCTCCTTTCAGAACCTGGTTTTCAAGAACTCCACCACAGGTTTGATTGACACATCGTGGAGTGCCGTGCGGATCGGCATCTACGCCAAGCACCTGGAGAACTGGCTGCAGTACTTTCCACTGTCGCGCTTACTCTTCGTAAGCGGGGAGAGACTCGTAACAGACCCAGCAGGGGAGATGGGAAGAGTGCAGGACTTTCTGGGCTTGAAGAGGGTGATCACCAACAAGCACTTCTACTTCAACCAGACAAAAGGCTTCCCCTGCTTGAAGAAGTCTGAAGGAAGCAGTAGACCGAGGTGTCTGGGCAAATCTAAAGGTAGAGCTCACCCTCAAATCCCATCTGAAGTGCTGCTCAGACTCAGGGACTTTTACAGGCCCTTCAATCTGAAGTTCTATCAGATGACGGGTCAGGACTTTGGCTGGGAATGAGAAGTTCTTTACCAGGTCTAGGGCTGTCACTATCAATTACACTGATAACTGAATAATCTCCATTAAAGGTTCCCAAATGGTTCTTGGTTTGGCCACATGGTTTTGTGCTTTAGAACATTTACGTTCTAAGTTCTTCAAACAATGAAAACTGTTCTTCACATTTAAAAGAGGTTCTATAGAGAACCAAAAGTGGTACTTCTATGGGAGAATGCTTTGATGAGTAATGAATAATCTTGATTTGTTTTTTTGTTTTTTAAAAAAGGCCAAACAATACAAATGGACATGGCAAACCAAAGTCTTGGCAAAAAAACAGCTACAAAATAATTAACAACAATAAGATAAACTAGAAAACATTTTTAAAAACACCACTGGTCAGTTATATGTGTTGTTGAATTTCTAAGTGAAAATAAAGACACACTCTCTACCTATTTTATTAATGTGTTAAGTGTAGCATGTAGCAAATAAACAGTAACAATATCGATAGAATGTCTGACCCGGGGCAATTAGAACTTGGTTCTTAAATGTATGATGTGTTATTAAATTCAAAGGATATTTATTCTGTATTAGTGAAAGGTGGCTCTCTCTTTCCATGGAGAAAATAGAGCACTTTTTGTGAAGGTACACTTTAAATGGTTCCTTTTTAAGCAAGTTTCATAAATTAGTTGTGACAGCCCTAACCAAGTCACATTACAGTGCAGGGTGTTCATTTTGTTGTTCTACTCTATTGTGTTCTGATTTATATTATTAAGTGTAAAACATGAACATATTGAAATGTTATTGTTCACACATTAGCGAGCTTGTAATACTTGAGCAGATCTTCTGTTCCAATTCTCAGCGAAAGAAAGGAGCAGCTCTACCATGTTATTTAGTCCCAGACCACAAAAAAAGGTTGTGCCATCTAATCACCTTCCAGAATTAGACTGTTTGAAATTAGCGGACAGGGTGAGTGCATGCACTATATGGCCAGAAGTATGTGGACCTGACCATCACATCTATAATGAGCTTATTGGACATCCCATTCCAAAACCATGGTCATTAATATGAAGTTGCTCCCCCGCCCTTCCTCCCTTGGGAAGGCTTTCCATAAGGCCTTGGCATATTTGTGGGAATTTGTGCCTATTCAGCCAAAAGAGTATTTGTGAGGCACTGATTTTGGACGATGCCAGGGCCGCAATAACGACTCCAAATCATCCCCGAGGTGTTCAGTGGGGTCGAGGTCAGGGCTCTGTGCAGGCCACTGGAGTTCCTCCACATCAAACTGATCAAACCATCCCTTTGCGCACAAAGGCTCAGTCATGCTGGAACAGGAAAAGGTCGTCCCAAATGTATTGCCGCAAAATTGGAAACATATAAATAGTTTAAAATGTCTTTGTATGCTGTAGCATTAATATTACCCTTCACTGGAACTAAGGGCTACAGCCCAACCCTTTAAAACAGACCATTATCCCACTTCCACCTAACTTTACTGTGTTCTGGTAGCCTGTGTTCTCCTGGTCAAACCTAGACTCGTTCATAAAACTGTCAGAGAGCGAGGTTTGATTCATCACCAGAGTTCCAGAGTCAGTCTGCTTGACACAACTCTAGCTGATGCTTAGCACTGTGCAGCCGATCAGCCATGGAAACCCATTTCATGAAGCTCCCAACTCTTGTGCTCATGTTGCTTTCAGACCCATTTAAAGTCACAGCGCTCTTCAGCACACCTCATGCTACTGCCAGTGTTCGACCATAGAAATTGCATGGCTATGTGCTTTACTTTACTCTGGTGTTTTTCAATCTTACCTCCATTCATTGCATCAGTAGCTTACAATAAGCAACAGTTTTCCATGTGTTTTTGTATTAAGTAAAATAATAATCACTCAAATGTACAAGAGAGGAAGCAAATGACCATCAGCATCTTAGACAAGATGGGAACTAGTTTGAAAAGAGGTCTTTTGTAAGGGCAACAAAAATGTAACAAATATGTAACATCTACAAATGTGTTTTTCTTTTCTTACTGTGGGTACCTTCTAAAGCTAAAGAGGCTTCATTGTATCCATACCAATTTCTATCGAAACTGTGATATTATGGAGTACCTTTTCATTGATATAAATATAAGGCCAGAAGATAATGCTGCCAATCTATAGTGGCAAATTACACTTGAAAGCAAAAATTACTTTTCAGGTACATTGAACAATTTTGTTTGCCTATTCGTTTTTGTTTTATAGACTGATTAACTGTTCATTTCCATTTTAAAGCATGATGCCAGCTATCACTATTTTCACTTTCAATGTATTTCTAGACACAGATACAGAAGCTACTTGGTGGATAGCTCCCAAGACCCATGTTTTTAAATTGCTATTCAGTTTGCTCTGCCTCTACCATATCTGACATTCACCAAATCATTTGACCACGGTAAAGAACTTGAAGGTTGTGTGATTTTCATTAGGCAAAGAATGTTCTTTGGGTAATTCTCTCTCAGTTTATTCGCAGACAAGAAGAAGACATTCGCAGCCATTTTATGCATTTGTTACGTTTTTATTGCACGAACAGGCCATTTTTGTAATCGTACAAACTCAATGAGATTCTGCTTGTTCTCCTTTTTCTAGGGTTTCGTTCATTCTGTTCTAGGTTTCGTTCTGTAGTGTGTATATGTGCACTCTGCTGTAAACTGGTTTTAAGCTTTGATTTGAAATTCTATTTTATATATATAATATATATAACAATATAATATTGTGTATATCCCCTTGGTCTAAACAGCTTAGACCCATTGAGGCATGGGCTACACAAGAACTGAGGGGGTCCTGGTATAAATGGCACCAAGTTGTTAGCAGCAGATCCTGTACGTTTTGCTTGTAAAGCAGCAGGACTCCAGAACATTACCCAGAGCCTCAAACTGCTTCTCCCAGCTTACCTTCATCCTCTAAAGTCTCCTGGTGCTGTTATTATACATATGCTCCATGCCGCCCACAAGATGTAAAATAAAACATGATCCATTAGACCAGGCCACCTTCTTCCTTTGCTCCACAGTCCAGTCCTCATGCTTATGTACCCATTGTAGGGGCTTTCAGGGGTGAGCATGGAATGGTTTGCTGCATAATGTTTTATTTTGTATATTTGAGCAGGAAGTTCTCATTGGGTTTTACCTTGGACAGGGCAGTTATTAGTTTTTGTGCACCCCAGTTACAAAACATGCTTTCCTTGTCGATTTTCTAAGTGAAAATAAATACACATGCTCTACAGAGAACACACTTCCATATACAGTAAATCCCTGACATTTGCGGGGGTTACATTCCAAGAGCACCCGCGAATTGGGGAAAAACCACAAATTTGTGATAGAAAAAAACAAAGCCTAAAAATGTCTATTTTTATAGTGTAAACCCTAAATATTCCCCCAAATATGCAACAGAAAGAATTAAATTCCATTTTGAAGCTTAATACATTACCCTTAAAAAAAATGTAATGGTAAACCTGTATTTGTACTGTACAGTGTACACTGAACTGCTGTGAATACTGATGTTACCCCTGTATAGACTCTCAAAAAATGTATACAGTTATATTTTATATGGAAATGTAGCTGAATTTATGTTCATATTTGTTACAAATTTAGTCAATTCCATTTTTCTTAATAATTTAGCACTAAAATGCAGGAAAATTATATATAGTAAATATATGGGGGGGGGACAAGACTAACTAACAAATAAAAAAAATTGTACACTAAATATTTAAGTGGGTTCTCTGTTGAATGTGTGCATATACTTTTCCTTAAAGAATCTGATTTGATCAGGGTTGTTCAGACTTTCATAGCAATTTTTTTTTTGTCTATGAAATAACAAAATTGCAATTAGTATTAACATTGCATTTACCCATCACACATTGTTGGTTGCAGCTGATAGTTGATTGTCACACAAGAAAGGAATTTTCTCCTCTTATTCATATTTCATACGTTAAGGCATAAAAGAATATTTGGAGGTTTCATGCTGTACAGGACTCGGACTATGCCTTATTTTCCTGCAACAATTGCAGACTGCCAGAATCTAAATTGGCCTTGTTTTCTTGTATATTTATTTATGTGTAAAATGAATACTGTGGGTGTTTACCACATGAAACTGTGCCTGTGATCAAGTGGATTTATTCCTGTTTTTTTTTTTTGTTTTTTTTTTCAGGTCCACTGCTGATAATAATGTTCTAAAATCTAATTTATACTGTGTACGATGCAAGCTGCTGATAAGTTGTTTTGTTCAAATAAACTTTGACATTTAGGGGTTTGCATAAGAGCTTAGTTTATTTGTGTGTGCTGGTTTTATTTCGGGTAATAAATAATATAAGCAATACATAAGTAAGTAAAAGTAATAAATATCAAGTTACTATTCTAATATTTTTAAAGGTTTTTCTACCTCAGAGTTGAAGAAAAGTTCATTTGTATTTAATAAATATTGAAAGGATAATCTAATATAATATAAAATACAGTGTAATTTAATATAGTTTGTGTTTTATGCATTATATCAGATTCGCTTAATTGATCGTGTAATATATTGTTGCTTCCTAACAAAGTACCTTTTACAAATAGAAAGGAAAAATGCTTCATATGTAAGTACAAGTGATTTTAGACTATTTCTGTTGGTTTGTTTATCATGACATTTTGACACAGAAGAAATTGCAGATTAATTAGCAAATTGCAAATTATGTAAAAAAAAAAAATCAATCAATCAATTAATAAATACAAACAACACAAAGGGAGAACTAAAGTAGTGACAACATTCTAAGCTCATAATTTGCTACCAATACAGTGGTGTTGCCTGGCAGGGCTATTTTGGAGAAAGGAAGAGGACGAGTCTACTGAAGGTGGACAGCCCTGCACTTTAGGCTAAATTTGAAAATAACGTGGCGAGAGGAAGCTCTTCGATGTGTGAGCAATCAATTTACGAGGGTCATTGGAGACCTCTGGCATGGCTATCTTTGACCTTTGGCCCTCTGAACAACCCCCATGCCAGGCCATATTAAAGTGTTGACCACCGAAGCAGTCCTCTTTCCCCTGGACGCATTAATTTTACACATCCGCTGAGGCCTCATTGAACTACAGTGATCAATAACTGCCTGTTTTAGTTTACAGTCTCAGCACCAGGTCCCTATATCCAGCTTGTCCCGGTGGCACCATGATTTAACCCAGGTCAAGTAGAGGCCACTCCGGCACATGTGTAAAATATTCTATAAATGTATATTTCGGTTTACTTCAGTACTGGATATTTGTTCAGTACTCAACACAGAAGTCAGTGTTGATTCTTTGGAAATGCAATAAAGCATTTATTTGCCTTCAAAATAAACACTGCGTAACACAATGGTTTGATTAAAGAGAGAAGCTGTAAACTGTGGCAGCTGCCTGTTGGCTTAAATGAGTTTTGTTTGTTTGTTTGTTTGTTTGTTTGTGCAGTGATGAAAGACTGATGTGAGGCATGTTAAAGATGAAGCATCCCTGATAAAGCCAATATTCATAAGATATGATGAGATAAGAGTCCCACAAGAGGGAAATTTGCATTGCTATGGCAGATAGTGGAGTATCCTTTAAATAGCACCTTTAAATGTAGTTGTCAAAAAGAATATTTTTGCAGTGTTAACTCAAGTGCTTTCAGAACCACTGAAAGGTTCGTAAACATTTAACGCATAAACAACAAATTGGTTTGATAAACTGTTTCAGAAAAAAAACAGAGGTACTGCCTGTAATTTTAAATAAAAATAAATAAATAAATAACGTTCACTTTACCATCTGAGCTTTTTACACAAAATCTAGCTAAACAGGACTAATTGTGCTCTCTTTTAGTTCTGACTAAAGTACTGTCAATATTCACAACATGCTCATTACAGCATACTATAACATCATTTATCACAGCAATGATCAAATAGCATCATACTGCCCACCCCTGTCTATAACACTAAATCAGCTGGTTCTACTAGATCCCACTGATTATTTTACCAGCTACATAAATCTTACATGAATCTCTCCATAAATGTTATGCTTCCATGGTATGAAGGTTGTTGGCTGAAAAAAAGTCTTGTTTAAGTTATTGTTTGGGGAAAGCGAAAGTGGTTCTTGTATGGAATCACTCTAAAGCACACTCTCTCTGGCAAGGCTGTCACCATGGAGGCAAAATTGGGGGAGGGGCCAAATCTGTTGCAAACATGTCAAAACCACCCTGAACTACCGTGCAAAAAATAAAATATTTTTTTATCATGTACATGAACAAAAGTATTGGGATACACTTGTTTCAGGGTTTGGTCTTCTCGTCCAACATCCATGTCTGACCTTATAAATGCTCTACAGAATGAGAGCATTCTCAAGGTGTCAGACACCACACTAAGCTTTGTCTGGTGCTCTTCTGACACGTAGAACCAAAATAGAGGCAAAAATGCAAGTATTAAAGAAAGTAAGTTTACAGCATGTGCACTTTACCAAACTGGAAGCATTCGACTCACAGGTGAAAGTTTAGATTCCACACTTTGAACAGGATTTTTCTACTTGTTTTAAGTGAGAGAAAAAAACGAAACAGCATCTATGAAAGCATTTCACGCAGGACCGCCAGGCCTTCGCTGGCTAGGATTAGAAGAGGATTATACAAGGGTTGACAAAATCCTTTCGATTATATCACTTCTACTTTATGGCACAAAAAGACTGGTGACCCACAAAGCGAGGGTCAAGCATCGATACAAAACTGCTGAAGAGGCTGTTGAGTTGCAGTGTTCAGCTATGCATGATGCTGCCAGGGCTTCTAATTTGCCAAGTGTTGGTCTCGTTCTCACAGCTTAGGAGGACAATAGATCAGATTTAACGCAGCTACAATGGCTTTTACTGAAAAAAACACTTTTACTGAAGCACACGTCATCCGGTGAAAAATCAGAGTGAAATAATTAAGCTGGTATTTATTGATGACTGATGGGCGTGAGATTATTCAGTGAACACACACACACACACACACATACGCACACACACACGCACACATACGCACACACACACACATAGACATACACACAATCACGCACACAAACATAGATACACATATACACATATACACACACATACACACACATACACATACACACCCCATATTTTGTATATGCTGAGCCAAGGCATGGTCATTTATATGGATGGATGGATGTGTCTCCAAACAGTTCTTAAAATAGAATTTAATGCAAAACTATTTCAATATAACTTTTAAAACTCCCACACAAGTCTAATGTTGGCCTCTTTCTACTCTTCTGTCGATCATGACAATTTCAAACACTTCAAGCAGCAGCTGCTGATTTCATATTAAAAAATGAAAATGTGAAGTGTTTGTGCCGACTGTGTAACAGTATGTTCCATTTGTGCAAGTACATATTTCAAAACCAGCTAGATCAGGGGTCGGCAACCTTTCACACTCAAAGAGCCATTTGGACCCGGTTTCCACAAAAGAGAAATCACCAGGAGCTGCAAATCCTTTTAGACATTTAAAAGGAAGAGAACACTGCATATATTATTTTTTAATTTTGTGCCATGTACAAAACTAGGCTAGTGTGTTGCTTGTGAAATTTTATTTATTCACAGAAAACATTGTGAACATTTAGAACTTTGTAAAAAACAAAGTGTATTTTATTGTTACAAGATCACAATAATCTTAAAACAACAATAAAAAAAAAATAATGAATGCAAATAAAATACATTTAACACCTAGAACAGCTGACAGCGTCAACTGACGTAATTTCATCAGGCTCAGAATGAATTGCTGTAGGCACACATATTTTTACATATTGTTGTTGTTGTATACTGTTGTGTTTGAGAGACATCGTCTACCGGAATCAAATTCCAAACACTGTGTATGTGGATGCAGAACATTAAACGCTTGAAGCTGAACTTAGCGGGCCATAAAACGCTATTTGGTGGTTTGTTTGTTTTCCTCATTGTCAGCACTATTGGCTCTTCTCTGCTCTGTGGATAAAAAGAAATCAATTTAATTTGAAAGAATTAAGCAGCTTTTTAAAGAAATGCAGATTAAAAAGTCAGAACCATGAACATGACATTGTATATTACTCCTCTTTTTTAATTCTGTTTTGCTAATTCATACTGTTTCCTGAAAACAGGCAAATCCACAAACCAGCCGTATAATACACTTTAACATCAAATTTTTTTGTTTGTAGATTTTTAATTACAATGATACTTTTTATATCAAGGATTCCCATCCCAGAAAGAGGATTAAAGGATGGCCCACACACAGACATACCCTGACTCTCTTTCTCCTCCCTCTATCTCTCTACCACAGCAGCAACTGCAGTCTTCCTGCGTCCCCCGTTCTTCCGCTCTAGTGGCGTCTCTCTCTCTCTGTGGGGGTCTGATAGGATCGCAGGGACCTCTGAGGTCAGGGGTGAAAGTGCATTCCTCAGCCCTCTGCCTGATAGTCAGGATGACTCACATCCTGCCCTGCCTGCTATTCTCAGGGAGAACGAGGGCCACGGGCTCGCATGTGTGGGTCACCCTGGGTGACTCCTAAAGCTAAATCTGATGAGTTATTTACAGGGGGCCTCACATCCTCTGAAAACAAAGTTCAAATTGAGATTTTAGTGACAGATCTAATTCCCTACGTCACTTCTGGACACAATCTCATACATAAGCAGCAAGCTGGGTTAGGAAACATACACTACCAGCCAAACATTTGGACACACTTTCTTATTCAACGATGTTTTTAGTATCGGCTACATTGTAGATTCATATTGAAAACATCACCTATTGCTCTGATGACATTTTTTGCATTTTTTCACTCAGATTCATGAGGAATCGAGCTGGAATGGTATTTAATGGTATTTAATTAACAGGTGTTCTTTGTCAAGAGTTCATTAGTGGAGTTTCTTGCCTTCTTAATGTGTTTGGGATCATCAGTTGTGATGGTCGGGTTGGTACACAGTTAGTGATCCTACGGTTCTACTCCACATTATGGCAAGAACCACTTAACTAAGGAAAAAAGAAACACCAGTCCATCATTCCCTGATTACAAAACATATCCTGGTTTGTCTAGCTCTTATTTTGATTACTTCATATTTCCATGTGTTCCTTCATCCTTTTGTTTGTTTTCAATATGAATCTATAATGTAGGAAATAATAAAAACAAAGAAAAAACATTGAATGAGAAGTGCGTCCAGACTTTTGACTGGTAGCGTATGTAATATGGATAGTTCTTCTGAAGAAATCTGGTTGGCCGAGACATGTTAAAGCAGTTGAAAAATTCTATGGTCACACGTCAACTGAGCTCTTTATTTATATTTCAACTTAGTAAAAACATTGAGCTGTTCATGGAATTATCTTTGACTATCATGTTGCTAGGAAACTGTTGTTTATTCCAGTTGTTGTTGCTAATAGCTCTGATTATAAATGTAACGGACATGTGAAAAACTCAACTGAGTTCTATATTCGTTTTTTAAACTTAATTTCTTTATTTAAAGTTATTGCACTGTTTAATGTAAAAGTTAAAAGTTTAATGTAAGTTCAAAAACTTAGTTTCTGGATTAATCTTGGAGTGTTGCTTGGCAACCATAGCCTATCATCGCTTCTTATTTGTGGTATCAATATTGCATTTTGTTGCAATTATGTAAAAATAAGCATTTAACCATTTAACCATCTTCACCTGAACAGCTTGATGAAGCAGACATTTGACCCAGTGCTTTATCGAGCTGCTTATCTCAAAAAGATTACATCTACATTCTGATTTTCAGAGGATTCAGGTGAATGTTCATAAAGCGCATGACTTTTCCCATTTAAATAGCAGTGTATTGTTATTGCTATAGGTTGGACAAAATACACTAGATCAACATGTCAATTACAATAAAATACTTCAGTAACATTTACGTACAGTTATAACTGAACATGAAAATCATGTGATTTCCAGAGAGTGAATGCATTTTCCAGTTACCATCGCCAGTGTCTGGCTTTCCGCTTTGCTATTGCTTTTGTTAGTGTGCAGTTCCTTGGTTTATCCACAAGTCTCCTGAAATTCACCACGGCATTAAGAGAACATTTGGTGGAACCTGCCATTGAAAGCTTTATTTGCACAAGAGAGCTTCAGTCATAGCACAGTGCAGGAGCAGCTGGGCTTCAGCTGGGTTTCAGCCTGCACCATTACATTCATTCATTCATTCATTCATTCATTCATTCATTCATTCATTCGTTCATTCATTCATTCATTCATTTATTCATTCGTTAGTTCATTCATTCATTCATTTATTCATTCATTCATTCTTTCATGGGGTCTATGTGTGGGAAGCAGGGACTCACCCTGTGTGGGATGCCAGCCCACCGCAGATTATTACAATAAAATACAAAGATAATATAAATTAGATCAAATGTGTCAACAGGTTTAAAACAGGTTTGTCATCATGAACTTTGCCGAGTCAATCCAACAATACAGTTTTTGGTCAGAAGGTTAGTTGTGACATGTTACGGCATTATATCCATGGTCCAGGCCAAGAGGGTAGATAGGTTTTAATCCAAATGCACTTCAGACAGTGATCCAGTTGATGGAATGGTCCACTGCTGAAAAAAAACAGACTATTTTTGAAATAATAACCCCAGTGTACCATTTGCTCTTAAGTGCTTTATTAAGCACCGGTTAATATGAAAAGACAAAATTGTTCTAAAATGGGTCACATGGGCCAACTTCAGTCAGAGCTGTCCGTCAGACAGAGCAAGCAGCTGCTGACTTTTGACCCCAGTAGTTAACGGAGTGAGGGTTAGTGAGAGTTGGCTGTCAGTCAGCGCAGTAACACACGTGTTCATTAAATCATCTCGTTCAGTACTGCTGTCAAACTAGCAAATGGATTTGTAAGATACAGTTCCATTTCAGCATGGAGCTTAGGATCTTACTGCTGCGCTCAGAGGCAGATTTGGTGTTTCTGGTGGTCCCATGCAAAGTACATGAATATAGAAAGTTTTCTAGATTAGTTATATAGCACATTATCATACACAAACGGTCATTCAGTGTGCTTCACAGGAATAGTACACAAAATAAAATAATGAAAGAAATAAAAGAACACAACGAAAACCAAGAACAGAAAATTGAAATGGCAATTGAAGTGCAGATGTCTAAAAGAAGTTCTTGTTTTTACACTGTTTTAAATGTAAAATACAGTGCTTACATCATGGCCAACTTAGCTTTGCCTCAGTTAAAATCTTAACTGTGTCCTTCATGTTGGCCAGTAAACATTTCTAGCCAAATTGTGTGCTCATATGAAACAATAGAGATGTTAGTTTCAAATCCAATGACTACCAGCACCCCCACCCTCTCCAGAATAATAGGAATGATAAGAATAAGAATATTCATCACACTTCAGGTGTTTATCATTGTTATTCTAACCAAACCAGTAATAGCAATCTTAAGTCCAGATCATGGTGTGTCCAACAATAAATGCTGGATGGTGCTTCTTTTGTATAGTGATTGCACACAGAAATCTCCGATTCCACATGCTGATACATTTCATTACTAGGGCATGCCTGGATCATAACTGCAACACTGAAATGAGTGCATTATAACACCTGTGAGGGCAGGTTTGAATGGGTTGAAGGGAACAAAGCCATCACTGACGATCCATTAAGCAAGACGAGGCTAAGGACTAGTAGAAATACAAGAAGCAGTAACAAACAGTTCTGAAATAAAACAGCTTTTAAAAGAGCATTGACTTTGTTGGAGACATTCGATGCCCAGCAGTCTTTCAGTTGTGTTTAGTGGTCCAATAAAGTGGGTGCTTGTGACAAAGAGCCCAATGAGTTTTCAACACCTCGGACTGCGCCATAATAACAGCCAATAAAAGCTCCGGCTATGGCATGATAGAGGGGTCCGAAAAACGGCTCCAAAGCTCAAGTGAACAGGGTTGGGATCACTGACAGACATTGTAAAGCACTTTAAGGTTTTCTGCATGAGGACCATATGTCGGAACCAGCAGCCAGATGTCGAACAGCTCTAGATAGCCAATTTTTTTCCTTTCATATATAATATAAGGTTTCACTCTGCAGCGGCCTGTAATTAAACAATGCGTTGGCAGCGTTTTAAAAAGCACCCTGCTTCGGAAACATTTGCACCAGTGTTTCCTTTGTAATTAAGCAAAAAAGCTGATCAAACATCAGAGCCAACATCCACCCTCTTAAGGAGGCTGTGCTTACCAACTAAAAAGAATTTATATTTGTGGTTAATGTTAGCGTCTGCTCAGCGCTTGTGTTGTGTTATGTTCTAGAGGCCCAGAATAAGGCCTGAATTTTTCAAATGAGAGGTTGAGAGCGCGTGTGCCGATCATGTGCCGAGCAGCTTGGATCCCTGGCTCTGGCCGCGCTGTTCGTGTACGGACAGCTGGAACGAGAAGCTTTAGAGTGAAAAAGAGCAAATCTCAAAATAGCTACAAACAGAAGCAGAACAACAAACATATTAGCCCCAGACAGAAAAGAGCAACTGAACTGTACAACACAGTCGTGCTAATGTGATTAGCAGCAGCGTAAATGGAATCTAAACGTTTAGCATATGTGCCATCATTTTTGCACAAGCCACATTATGTTTCTTACCAAAATGTTACAGTAATTGTGTATTAAAATGTAGGGAAGCGCGTTCTCTATCTAGGCTCCGCCCACAAATACAGTCTTGTTTTGCATCTAGGTACATAGCCATATCGAAATATCTAATTAAACATACTGAAATCTTTTAGCACACAGCTCACCCAAATGATTCAAACTGGACTTTTTAAAGCGGCTGTGTAATGTGTTTCCAGTGAGGGACTGCACAGGTAATCTAACCATAGAAAGGCATTTTCCCCTCTTCTTCATGTTTCATACAAATATCCATTAAGAAATGCTTGTTTCGGCTTCACTTGGGCAGGGCAGGTTTGTGAAGGGGTTTGGAGGGGAGACACTACGACAGGTGCCACTATGGCCATTATGCTTAGACCCTGTTTTCTTTCATGTGGTTGCAGAAGCCCTTCCTGCAGCAACAGAAAAGAACAGAGATTGAATCGAGAAAGAGGAACAGTCTAAATCCATACAGAATGTGTGAAAGGGGATATTGCACACGGACTCTAACGCAGACATGCTGTCCAGTGATCCCCCTTGTTTGTGCTAAGTGACCCCAGACCAGGGGTGGACATGCTTCTATATCCACCCGTGACCTTTGACATTATATCAAAAGCTCCGTCTCGTCCAGGAGTCCTGACACAGATGATAGCGAGAGCAAAGAAGGCTGTTCAGACCTGTTAAGAAAAGAGACGCCATGCAGTGGCTGTTCCAGACCTTTCCATGGCCATGGCTGAGCAGTTCAGTTCCCCTGTGTCTGTGTGTATGTGTGTGTGTGTGTGTGTGTGTGTGTGATTGTAGTCCAAGAATAAGCAGCTGTCGTCCACTTTTGTCCTTTGTCCACACATTAGCCCCTCTTAGAAAACTTTACTGATCCCAGTGGAAATCGCTTATGTTATGATTGCACACCCACAGACACAGAGATAAGAACAAAATGAAATATAAAGTCTAAGTAAATCTATAGAATAAACCTCAATATGAAATGCATTATATTATATCCACAAATTCTGTCTATAATTACGACAGATAAGAAATCTAACGACACAGATGGTACTTGGGATATGTTATTACACTTGAGCAGAGATCAGTAGTATAGTAATATAATAAGTAATACTGACAGTAGTGATACTTTGCACGTTAAGACTGTTGCACATAATAAGAAACTGCACATAATTAGAATGTTTAGCACCTGATAAGAACGTTGCACATGGTAGATTACTGCACCTCATGCACATAGTCGTACACATGAACAAATAAAATATAATAAATAATACATTTACATTTACTGTCAGTTGTCTCATTCTGAGACTACAGTTCAGATGTAATACAGTTTTTCAATTGGAATTATGATATGAGGGACATTCAAAACATTTCATCACTTTTTAATTCTATTTATTAAGAATTTCAAAAACAAATGATGTCCCTTTTCTCAGCGTCACATGACATGCTGAGGCACGCCCAATTACTCTTCCAGCCTTCATGGTTTCCAACAAAGTATAACAGTATAAGCACGATGATTTGTAAGGTTCCCATTCTGTTTTTTGTCCGTATGTATTCAATGTGTCTCCAAAATGCTGAGATCCTCATACTGCGGTTCTTAATAAACTCAAAAAACATCCACCCAAAACCTGCAGCTGAATGTCTGAAGGAGTGCTGGTGGCTCAGAAGGGAAGAAAAGCAGAATTGGCGCCAGTACACAGCTGACATTAATTATGTTCTGTTTATTATTTATTATTTGATATGAATTCATTTCCAATTCAAACAATGCTCCAGGTTTCTATCCAGTTTGCCATTGTGCCAACATGTGAATGCATGTGGTTGTCGGCTAAGCCGGGATTTTCACTGGCTGGTGCCAAAATGGCATATTTTAAGGGAGCGGTTTTTCATAACCGTGTTGCGGTTCATTTTGGATGAGCCTTTGACAAAAACGGGTGGGTTCAGGCCCACTGGGCCCAATCACAGAGTAGCAAACAGAATCCATTCTAACAAACAGACTGAGATCTTTTTACCTACTTCAGAAATAATATTAATAAACAAAATGGCACAATGATGTTTTACTGGTATTTTTGTCCTGCATGAACGTGGTCCATGGAGAAACGTCTCATCTCACTGTGTACGAGTTCACAGATGTTGATGACAACAAAGTAACCTTGAACCCTGAACATACAGCCAGAGTGAAAGAAATGCAATTAACCATTTCAACTGGTTTAGGAACATCATGTTGAATTTAGAACATTATTAAATGTGTTCGACTGGGAAGAGTTGATCTGATCCTGGGAATTTGCCGCGCTGCCTTGGAGCAGAAGATGGAGTTGGGAAGTGGTTAGTTAGATGGCAAGTTAAGGGGCCAAGAGCCCTGAATAGTAATGCGCCCAGGGATCAGTTCAAAGCATGGATCCAACCAAACACATGCTGTATCTGAATGTGTGTGTGTGTGTGTGTGTGTGTGTGTGTGTGTGTGTGTGTGTGTGTGTGTGTGTGTGTGTGTGTGTGT
>JBBJLR010000087.1:23686884-23721401 GCA_037577145.1 Brachypetersius gabonensis
GAGAGAGAGAGAGAGAGAGAGAGAGAGAGAGAGAGATATTGACCATTCAAACAAGCCACACACACTCCATCTTCTGAAAACTGAGGTCGGCCAGTGCAGAGTGAGAAAGAAACTAAGAATTTATTTATCAAGTGCAATGCTTTAAAAATAAAAACACTCAATGTACTGTTTATGAACATTGCTGCAATTTTATCAGCATAAACTCTCCACACACTGAAGTCAATGTTGTTAAAAATCCTGAAAATATTAATCCCCAAAGTAACCTGGACTAGCACGAGAATACAGTATGACTGTCGTTTGGCATTTGACAAATTCACAGAAATAATGAAAAAAATAAAAAATAAAATAAAATAGCCCAAACTCCTTCTGGCCCTCACTGCCTTCACAATCCAAACCCTGCTTTCCCTCTATTCTGGAAAAAGGAAAGATGTTACATACACAGTCAGTCAAAGAGACCACCACGCTGTTACAGTCAATCAAAGTTCAGTACAAATACATTGACATAAACTAGATTATTAATTGTTCAGGTTTTTATATTCCTTTGAAAGAGTAGGAGAGAAAGAAACCCTGAATTTTAAGGAGTTAAAACAGGGTGCGAGTCGATCGCCACGGGAGGTCTGGAGTTGGCTGAGCAATCAGTAATGCTGTTAAATTTAACAAGAACAAAAACAGCAAGCCAACATCCACAGTCCCCTTCAGCAGCAGGGGGCGCTCTGGCTCCCTCTGACAATTCCATTCACTTTTCTGTGCTCAATTGTCTGTCTTCTCAGGGCCAGGCCTCAACGATAGAAATGCCACCAACACAGAGCTGGCTCTTAGTGGACCTAAGAAGCTCAAGGTTGACTTTCCCCCCCCTCAGCATCATTTTGTCAGCAATTTCAGGAACAGTCTTTTTTTCGTTGTCAGAAGCGGAAATCCAGCAGCTTTACCAGCTGAGCAGGTTGCTGCGGCTGAGAGTCATGAAGTAGACCTGGCTGGATCCTCCAGGGCGAACAGAAGCAAAGAACACCTACAGAGAAAGACAGGAAGAGGGAAAGAGAAGAAAAAAAGTAAGCGCTCTTGTTCTGATTCCACTATCATGCCACTGTCCCTGCTGACAGTGTTCCACCACCCAAATAAAATCGCTTCCCCTGTGTTTCTGAGAAGGTCCTAACCACTGAAGAATGGGGTAAAAGGGGCTAACAAATCAGGCAAAGAAACTGATGGACTAGTCTGTAACTATAATCGACAAAGTGTAGATTCAAATTAAGTGGATGAAATGAAGTAGCTTGTTGGTGTATGTAACAAACTGTGCGAGAAGTTTTAGGCACAAAAGCAAGCTGAACTGCATTTGACCATAGGTCCTTAAAAAATAGAATAATAATAATAAAAAAAAGAGGCTAATCCAGTAATACATTCTCGGGGAGTTAGAGTTACAACACAGATTCCTTTAACAGATTCTTCAACCAAACTAGTTCACCCACGTAGTCCGTAAGTAACGGTGTAAACTGAGGGTCATAAACTCGAAATCTTGTATGTGGAGACTGTTTTTACTGGTGACAATTTTGTTCCAGCAGTTTGCTATTAATCACTATGTAGTGCAGCACACATCACTTGTATACTGACTTTCACAAAAAAAAATTTTTTGTTACATGTTATGCCTTAAAAAGACAGACTGCTGTCTGTGACTGTAAACTACAAAGTGCATCAATATAGTGAGTGAAACTGAAAATGGTCAGTGAGTCTAGATACAATGAACCGGTTTGTTGCTGTATGTCAACTGTGTGCATGAAGTTAATGGCACACTGAACTGCAAACTGAACTGCATTCAATCATACATTTTTTGGCCTAACAGGCTAGTCTGGTAATACTGAGTTAGTGAAACTTCACTAAAGGATTCATGGTAAAAGTGAATCATACATAGTGAGTAAAGGTCTTTTGTCAAAAATTGTTAAATCCAGTGTTTGGGGGGGGAAGGAAACCTATGTTTTGATTCCTATATATAATATATAATAGAATATCATATTCCTGCATGCAGAAATACATTTTTTTGTTGTAGGTTTTTAATAAACACTAATAATAAAGTCAAAGTTTTATCAAGTGTATATAGCATATCAATTATTGATACTGATTATACTGCAATGATGTTGCAAACTATGATAATGTTAGATAATATCTAACACATGCCTAGTACTGCCTGCAGATACGTTGTCAGCAATGTCAGAACAAACACTTTGAATTGTAGGTCACACATGATCCTGTGCAGACTGTGCACATCTCACCTTGTCGTTTCTTTCACAGAGAAATTTGAGTCTTTGGGCCCTCTTGTGCATGAAGACGCCATCCAGATGACCTGTCTCCACAGAGCGGATCTCTATAGCCTTCTCTCCCCAGCCCATGATCTGATTAGACCTGATGTATGCTAGAAGGAGGGGGGACATAACGTCAAAACCAATTAACACAAATAATTGCAGGAGGGAGAGAGCAGACCGGGTCAGTATTTACAACATCTGGACTCAAATTCAGGTACAATATTGGATATATAAATAAACATCCAAGCACATTTACTGGCCTAAAATCACAGATTTACATGAAGCTCCGTCTTTAATTCATCCATCTACAGCTCTGGAAGAAATAAGGAACCACTGCAAAATGATTCCGTTTCTCAGGTCTTTTCTTACAGGTTTTTGCCTTACATTTTATGAACTGCTGACAATATTTCTCCTAATTTTCATATTGTTCTTTTTTTTTTTTTTTTTAAATATCATTTTAAAGGAGATGACTAAACATCAAAATAAGAGAAATGAGGCAGAGTTTACAGAACTCAAAGAATTTAAAGAAAACAAATCTCTCGTTCACTCAAACAAATTCTCATTGCGAGAGGAGTGTGTTGATTACAGCAGTGTTTTTATACTTTTCCTCATTAAATAAGATTTGCGATCAGTAATCAGTCCCTCGTAAAGCAGAATGAGCTGCTTGTGTAGGAATTTAACAGACACTGGACTGGAATGGTTATCACACTCAGTGCTCTCTTATTTTTTTCCAGAGCTGTATACTATGGTAGTGTTCACAAGTCCATACCAACAGAGGTAGGCATCTCTCCCCACTGCAACACCACGTCTTTGGTGATCCGGCCGTACGTGTTCACATAGACACCTTCGTCTTCATAGCAGACCAGCAGCTCGATGCCGTCCGTGTTGGGAAGAATGATGATGGCGTGTGACTGGATGTTGGTCTGGATCTAAGAGAAGACAGAAGGAGGGAAACAGGGAGAAAAAGGTTAAATACAACGCAAAGGTTGACACCATGCAATTTTAAAATCAAGGTAAATGGAGATAGGGCAGATGCCGAAGATGACGCTTACGTGTGTGGGCAAGTAGATGTCGTAAACAGCCCCTGAATCCACATCTACAGCATGAAACCCAGAGCAGGAGCCATAGATCACCTTTAATCTTTGACCCTCCTCTACTGTCAAGTCAACCAGCAAGGGCTTGTGCACCAGGTCTCCAAATGACTGCAAGAGAGGAAACATTTAGTAAGAAGCTATTAAAGTAAAAGTAAAGTGATCATTCTGTCATACGTTACGTTACACACCACAGTACACAGTGTGAACAGTGTGAACTTCTTTCTCTGCATTTAACCCATTCGCTAAGTGAAGCAGGAACACAGCGCTCTGGGAGCAGTGTGTGGGGACGGTATCCTACTCAAGGGTACCTCAGTGGTGCCACAAGCGGTCTTGGAATTCGAACCCACAACCTTCTGTCTTAACCACTAGGCCACCAGCTGCCCCTCCACATTCTAAGTTCTATGTATTTTATATTAACACATCAAGTGTACAATCTAACATATTTTGCCAGCCAGTTTCAAATCATTTCCTAAGTTTAGCATACTGGGCAAAAACAGCTTGTGCCACAATTTTAGCACAGGCCACCATTTTTTGATTTTCCTTTGGTTGTTATTTCCCCCCTAGTGGCCAAACCTTTCTATATAACTGCATGGATCATTTTCAATTAGGTTCAAACACACTCTAAACCACAACTCACCTTAAATGCCATGAATTTATGGTACGGCTTTGGTGCCCACGCATAGACCTCCACAGAGTTCTTCAGAGCGAGCACCAAAAACTTGATTCTTTCATATTTAACTGGTGAAAGACAGATGTACAGTTACTCGTCAATAACAGACGTTTCATATAGCTCTCTGGTTTAAGATTTCTCTAGTAGTGAACATGGACTACCAGCAAAAGCTATTTGTTATAATAAAAAAAAACGCAAAGCTCCACTGTCACTCCTAAACGTCTTCATCCAAAAACACGTACCGACTTTGTAGTGCACGCAGCCCTCCAGCTCGCCCACTGTGGTCCAGCCCTGTTTCTTCTCCACCTCGGGGTCATTGTGCAAGATCTTGTTCCTCAGCCAGGACAAATAATACACCCGCAGCTTGTTCTTCTTTCCTGGATGTTTTTGAGGTGATTTCGTTATTGATACAAACAGGATAGCTTTTAAACACCAAAGCATTTTAATTCCTGTGGGGTAAATCTTAGGTGCAGACAACTCTAAAACAAAGACATCTAAATACCTGCACCTTGTACATGTTTTGGGGGATTAACCTGTAAAAGGCAATGTCTATGACACTTAAGTTTATAAACCTGTCTCATACCTGATATCGTGACCAGGACGTTAAGGCCTTCCAGCACATCCATTTGTTGGAATCGACGTCGACTGATGAGAGGGTAGACCTTGCCCTGCCCGCTGCGGTCAAGAAGCATAAGTCCACTCTCTGTCCCCACCAGCAGGTTCACCCCTATGGACACAAAAAACAGGGCGAGTTATCTAATGCTAGGACTCCAGTCTGATGCATTCATCATTACACATTTCGAACCTTAGTTCACACTGCAATATAATACATTTTATTTAAAGGCGCCTTTCTGGCACACAAGGACACCGTACAATAAAACAAGTGCTACAAACCGTAAAGAAAAGAAAATAAAATAAAATAATAAAATAATAATTATAGACAAGAAAATAAATAAATAAGAAACTTTGAACAGATAGGTTTTGAGTGTAGATTTAAAGTCTAATAATGAATTGATGATTCTGAGGTCAGGTGGTAGTGAGTTCCAGAGCAGAGCGGCTGAAAGCTCTGCTCCCCATAGTGGTAAGATGGGCAGAAAGGACAGTTAAGTGGATGGAGGAGGGTGATCTGAGGGTACGAGAGGGAGTGGCAATATGAAGGAGGTCAGATAGATATGGAGAGGCAAGGCCGTAAATGGTCTTGAATATAAAAAGAATAATTTTAAATTCAACCCGAAATTTATCTGGGAGCCAGTGGAGCTGCTGCAAGACGGGAGTTATATGATGGGTAGAAGGAGTTCTGGTAACAATGCGGGCAGCTGAATTCTGAACCAGTCGAAGCTTGTGGAGTTTTTCCGAAAAGCAGGAAATTACAACAATCCAGACGAGAAGTGACCAGACTGTGAACGAGGATGGCAGCAGTGTGTGGGGTAAGAGAGGGATGGAGATGGTTGATATAACTAAGTTGAAAATATGTAGACCGGATAATATTGTTGATGTGAGATTGAAAAGAAAGAGTACTGTCGAGGATGACACCCAGACTCAAACTTGTAGAGAGGGAGAAACTTAGATAGTGTTGTTTTGGTACCAATAAGAAGAACTTCTGTTTTTATCACTGTTTAACTTAAGGAAATTTCAGTCAGGCAGTCAGTGAGGGAGGAGGGTGGGGGTTGGAAGTGGGTTTACTGGTAAGGTAGAGCTGGGTGTCATCCGCATAACAGTGGAAACTAATGTTAAATTTGCGAAAGATATTGCCAGGAGGAAGGAGATAAATAGTGAAGAGGAGGGGCCCCAGGACAGATCCCTGGGGCACACCAGAAGTAACAAGTGAAGGGTAGGATGAGAAAGATTTGAGCTGAATGAACTGAGTGCGACAGGAAAGATAAGATCTGAACCAGTCTAAGGGGGTGTGATGATCTATTGAGAAGGGTGGTGTGACAAATGGTGTCAAATGCCGCACTTGGATCGAGGAGGATGAGGATGGTAAGGAAACCGGAATCTGCTGCCATGAGGAGGTCATTAGTAACTTTTATGAGGGCAGTTTCTGTGCTATGAAGGGGGCGTTGGAGTTGGATAGCAACAGCTTTTTCGAGAATTTTGAAAATGAAGGGCAGACTAGAAATGGGAGATTATTGAAGTTGGTTGGATCAGCACCAGGTTTTTTTAATATTGGGGTTATTGCAGCGGTTTTGAAGGATGCAGGAACAGTTCCAGTGGAGAGAGAGGAGTGGATGATGGCAGAGATAAGAGGGACCTCCAAGTGGAAGGTTTGGAGTTACGGATGAGATCTGAGGTTTCTGAAATGGTGGGGAGTTGAACGGAAGAAAATAATGGAGTGGGTGAAGGAAGTTCAGGTATGATACTGGGGATAGATTGTGGACCGAGGTGTTGGTGGATCTTCTGGATTTTTTCAGTAAAGATTAACATGAGGGAGTTACAAAAAGCAGATGAGTATAGGTGAGGTGGTAGGGAGTCAGGGGATTGGATGATGTTCTTAAATAGTGAAAATAGTGACTTGCTATTGCTATGTTAGAATTGATTACAAATGAGTAGTAGTTGGATACAGCTTTGGTTATACAGTCCTTGTAATGTTATATGTGGTTATTGTACATATCTTTGTGTACATGTAGTCCAGTTTTTTTATGGAGTCATTCAAGTTACCGTTGTAAGTTGTCATTCATGAGTCAAAGTTCAGGGGTAAACCATGGGGCAGAAAGGGAGAAGGATACAGATCTGCTTTTTAATGGAGCTAGAGAATTGAGAATATGAATATAAGTGTGGTGAAACTACGAAGGTCTATGAGGGAATCAATGCTAGAGGTGAGAGAATGTAAATGTCCTTAATGTTACGGAAAGTAATAAAACGGGAAACCTTAGTAGTAGAGAGAGAGCTTAAGATTAAAAGAAAGGAGGAAATGGTCAGTTATGGGAGGTTCGTCAACAGAACAATCAAGTAGGGTGACACCAGAACAACATATTAAGTCCAAGATGTGACCTTTGGAGTGAGTGGGAACTTTGATGTGTTGCTGAAAACCAAAGCTCTCAAGGCAGGATGTGAAGTCTCTGGTCAGAGGGTTGTTAATATTGTCCATGCGGATGTTAAAGTCTCCCAGCAGTAGAATATTTGGTGAAAGTGTGGAGAGGTAGCTCAGTAGAGCAGCAAGGTCATTTACAGCTATTTGGTTTTGGAGGGCGATAAACTGTTGCAATTATGGTGGGAGAGGGACCAGACAGTTGAGATACAGAAAATTCGAATGACTCGGAGGCAGGAACAGACACTGGTAAACTTTCCACTTCTCACGGTAAATTACCGCGATACCGCCACACTGGCCGGAGTCACGTGGTTGACGAGTGTAAACAAACCCCGGCAGAGTGGATTCATTGATTTGTGAAAAGTCATTTGGTTGTTGCCAAGTCTCGGTTAAACAAAAAGTCCAGCTTACGGTCGATGATGAGATCCCGCATAAGAGACCCTTTCCCCGTGAGGGAGCGGACGTTGAGTAGTCCGAAGTTGAGAGTGGTTGTGTCGCCTTTGACTGTGTGAGCTAGGCTGGCTAGGACACTATGGTCAACAGTCCGACCAGTGTTACGTGGAGGGCGCAGAGAGGTGGACCAGATGGTCTTAAATGATGTCGAGGTGTCCTGATGAAAATTCCGGTGGGACCCACGATGGATGTATCTCCGGCGAGGCTGGGTAGCGATGTCCGGTTGAAGATAAAGCGCAGCCGGTGGGGGCATTGACAGAGGAAGACGAAGCCTGAGAAGTTCAGCTGCTGAGTACAGTAGCAGACCCGCCACAGGTTGGTACACGAGCCCCAAGATAAGCCAGACAGCTGCTGACCAGATATATATTCTCCCAGTCCACACTGTAGATGATGTCTAGGGCAGCTTGGGCGTCAAGATGAGTAGAGTCGATTCTTGTTACTAATGAGCAATGGCAAAAAGTTCACTCAAGTATCTTAGTATCCAACTTTCTCGTATAAGATGGTGTTTACCACGACAAAAAGTAGCAAAAAAATAATAAAATGAATAGACTGTATAATCCTGTGTTAATTCTATGAACATTTTTATTAAATTATTAAATATTTAAAAATACCAAATAAAAACATGCCAGACGGAGCGTCGTCAGTCTCGCCAGTGTCCCCGTAACCTAGCAACACAATATAACTACAGATACTTCATATTTTTCTCCCTTTTCCAACAAGCAGCTAAGTGCTACAGCGTTAATCTTGACCACCCACATTGCTAATGTACACCATGCAGCAAGTTTCACTGGTATCATCATATAGGAATTTCCTCAAGCCTGTTTTTCCACATGATAATGATAGCTGTGGAGAGCTACCCACCCCAGAGTGCAGCGCACAGGATCTCCGAGTTGAACCTCTTCTTGTACTTGCGGATCTCGGGCGTGTCGCTCTGTGGGCGAGTATTCACCGGGTTCACATTAACCACAGAGCCCTTCCGCGAAGGGTCTGGCCTCAAGACTTCCTGCAGCCGTCCGTCGTTCACAAAGCCTGCTGGAGAGCCAGAACACGGCATCGTCACCTACTCTTCTCTGCACATCACCTACTCTTCTCTGCACATCACCTACTCTTCTCTGCACATCACCTACTCTGTACTGCTCAAATGAAGAATCATAAAGGACTACAGGAAGAAAAACACTTTCAGGAATGTGATGCTATTTTGAACACTTTGGGAGGTCTGCAATGTGAGATTCCAGGTTCTTTACCTTTCTGGGTTGTTCTATATTAAACATTTTATGATCTGTCCCAAGTTTTCGAACACTGAAAACATGACCCGCTAGAACTGGATGCATTTTGCAAAGTGAGATTGCGTGGTTGCTATAAATCCAGTGTTTGGAGACATTCAAACATTGATTTTATAGTCCAAAAAAGTTCGTATTTAAAATAAAATAATTAACAGTGTAGCAACGTGGATTCGAAGCAGCCGCTCGGATATTAAGAGGCATTTTAAAACGATTCCAAAAGTCCACACAAGCTCGGAGGAGAAGCGGTTCCTTTTATTGGCAAGACTAATATAATTCCTTAACAAGACTAATATTGCATCATCCTGATTATAGAGGCTGTTTTCAGTTACTTGAATTCTTATAGCTGCTGATTGTTATTGGCAATTTTTGTTCCAGTCCTAGTAATCACTATCTGGTGCCTCACACATCACTTGTATAGCAACTTTTAGAAGAATACTCTCTTTGTGTCGATACCCCAATAAATACCATTTTCTCTGAGTAATCCTCACTGCTTCAGCGCAAGCCAATGCTTAAAAGTGAGGCATTCAAAATGTTGACAATGGACCCTTACCCATGTTGTTGAGAGAACTGATGCTGGAGGGGGAGATCTGCAAGAGGCGAGGGTCAATGAACGGAGTGAAGGAGGAAGAGGACTTGTGTTTCTGTAGAGTGCTACTGGCAGATGGTGTCTGCAACGGACAGGTCAGAGTTAGATAGGCCTGTGGTGGAGGACACTCACCTGTGTCTATAGAAACCAATGGGGTACTTCCACATATTTGTGTAGTTATACAGGGGGTCCTTGGGTTACGACAGCCTAGACATAACTAGACGACGCTTACTCCCATGACTAGTTCGGTTGCATGTGGTGGAAGAATACACAGTATTGCCAGAAAACGCGGTAACCAGGCATATGAGTGAGGGGATTGGCACCCTCCGGGTACGTTTATCTACGCCATATTGGACTACACTTATTTTTGAGATTTTTTTCTGTTACTACAGTACAGTGAACAAGTATAGGATATTTATGTTCTTTTCCTTTTTCTGTGGCTTAGTTCTAGTTTAGGATCTTATAGGATCGGTAAGTGGCTCAGGTTAGGGTTACATCACTGTCAAAAGAACTGATCTGTGTCGTGACTCGAGAACCCCCTGTATTTGTTTATTTGGACTGTCTGCACATTTAAAAGTTCACAACTGTGATTCTCAAACCAGTTTTCAGGCAAGTAGACCATGTTTTTCCTTTAACCCAGCTCCCAACACACCTGTGTCAGGTATTCAGTGTTAGGAGTTTCACTTCATTTTTGCACAATAAAATGTTAAACAAAGGTGAGAGTTTTTCGAAATACTCTCTTCTAGAGAAACTTACCAAGTCAAAATAGCACCCAAAGACATACAAAACCTCAGAATATCTAAGTTGTTACGTTTTTCTACAATGAACACTCTTAGATGAAACTGACTTTGTTTCTCTCAACAGTTTAATCAGGCTGAAGTCGGTGGAATTCCCCACTAATAGCTTGGTTTAGGTATGTTTTGAGCTGGGACAAAACAAAAATGCGGACTCTACGGGCGCCCCTGAAGACAGGTTTGAGAATCAGTGCAGTATTAGAGCCTCATAACAATACAAACTTTTTCATTCCTACCAGATTAAGCCTGTTTCTAAAATATTAAGGGGCAATCACTACTGAGAATACAAGTCAGTGCAGGATTAGACATTAGTCTTAAGCTATGTCTGAAACAGTTTTAAGAGGTTTCAAATCAGATATGAAGCAAGCATAGTGACGAGGGTGTCAAAACAAACAAACAAGCAAAAAAACTAAAACTGAACTAAACTGTGAGGTGAAAACACAGATCGATGTTCAGATGAAGGACCAGAATGAGGTGGATAAAAGTGTGATGAGTTAACTGAAGAGTGAAAAGACAGTGAAAAGTGAGAAATTTAGATTAAAGAGTTATTAATCTTGCAGCAGAAAAATGAACACGCTCATATTTCTAAGATAAGCCTTAGTACATTTGCAGTTAAAAAGAAAAAAGAAAAAAAAGGGGGGAGTAAGACCGAGAACCAGACCCTCGGGGGACGGCTCAGATAGCGAGAAAAAAACCTTCCATCAACACTCGTTGTCAAACTCTACTCTATAAATATTCCCCAGTTCAAGGTCAACGCGTATCTGCATCTAAGAATTCCCAGACAGTCTTACAACCCTTCACTGAACCGCACCATAGATGACTTTCCTAAACAGATTGCAACTACAGCAATCATTTTAAATGACTGATTTATGGCTATTGAGTTATTAAATAACTTGTGGGGATAAACATTTGGCTCAGACACTGCAAAGTCAATGGCTTCTCTAGGAAATTATTTTAATTTGAATATTGATAACTACAATAGGTTTGCAGTCCTTTTGGCAAAACACTTCACTACAAAAATAGAGGCTCCTAAATCGTTCGTGTAGGAATAAAAAACTTGCATGAACTGGTATCCAGACTTGAGCAGGGTTTTTTCAAACCTTAAAAAGGTTCGTCACACTTGCTAATTTCATTTACAGAAACAGACAAAGAAGCCTTTTAGCAGCTCAGGTAAATGTAACTAAATGTTACACTCTTATGTTTTGGGGGAGCGCTTTTCAAGGGATGTGACACACCCACAAGGGAATTGTGGGTGTATGCGGGGCATGAAAGAAAATTCCAACCAAAAAGTTCATAAAGCAAATGTTTAATAAGACCATTTCAGTCTTTGCAACTTCTTTTTCACTAATCGAGTATGTCATTTCACTCATCTAGAATTTATAGTTGAATAATATCTATAATCTAATTTAGCCATAGTTCATTATTTTTGCAAAGGTCAAAATTAGTGAAAAGTAAGAAAGTAAGCTTCAGGTCAAATTTTATTCAACAGCCTGCTTCGTTTCCACAGAATTGCTACTTGTGCACTTGGGCATTTTGAGTGTTGCTGTAAAAACTGTGAACTACATCAAAACACATTTGAGGCTTCACAGGAGCAGAGAACCGAGCTCTAATGCGCATTGAAGTTAGTCGGCTGTCGTGAAGGAAAGTGCAGCAGCTTTCCGCATTCAAACGAGGTGAGTGTGTTTTTCTGATGGAGGTTAAGTACACAAATGCAAATACAAATCCTTAGGAGGTTGGCAAGGGGGCATGAGGGGGGGGAATGGAATACTTCTGCTGCTGGGTGTATTAGAGTGTTCTCACAGCAGGAGCTGTGTGCAGTCTAAACTACCTTAGTGTTGGCCCTCACTGATGGTCTTTTGCCCTCAGAAATGCAAGCATACGATTTTTTTAACTCTGGTTTGGAACATGTTCACGGAAGAGGAAGAACGCACTGAAGTGATGTGTGGGCTTGAATGAGCCTGTTATAATGGTTGTGGTACTAGCACTGTTTAAAACGAGTTGCTTGTTCATCACACAGCATCAGAGCTGAAAAGGGCCTCTATTGTTAATGGCAGTGAGCAGTAAGAATAAAGCCCAGCATATAAAGCCAGCCAGCAGAGCCCAACACACCAAGGCACTGCGGTGGAGTGGAGAGACATACCTCGCTGGCAACCAGCTTGTCCAGGGGGGTTTGGGGGGACATGGAGGGGCTGGCGTGGCTGGATGCAGGGGAAGAGGTGACAGAGGGGGAGGGAGAGTGATGGCTCTGTTGGATGAGATCGGGGAGGTGGTGAATACGGCCTGCAAAGCCATTTCTCTCCTGATGAATGAGGGCATGAGTGGGACCCAGTACTGGGCCGGGACCGGGACCGGGACCAGGACCAGGCCCGGGAATAGGACTAGGCCCGGGACCCAGTCGTTTTTTCTCTGCTACACTCTGGAATCAAAAACAGGCACTGTTGAGTTTCTCAGCGGGAAAAAAAGAAGCGAGTGTGTTTTGAGCTTTCTAAGCACAAAACCAATTTTCTGTTAAGGAAATCAATACTAAGCAAATAACCAATTAAGCTGTTTCCTCCAGGATCGATAAAGTTCTCTGATTCTGGAATTAAAATCAGCTTGCAGGAATTTAGCATGGAATATTGTAGCGCTGCAATTTTGCTGCGAGAATGATGTGTTCTTAGAACATAAAGGCCAAATGAAACAAATTCAACATAAAATGTGGCAACAGAAAATGCATACACAAGAAATGGATGACAGAACAGATGATAAAACAGAAATCTGCCGGGGAAAGACGAATCCCTCTCCTACCTGTCTGACAATTAAAGTGCCGTCTTTAGAAGGTGTGGTGTTTGGGTCGCTCTCTGCTTCGTCGTGAACAATCATGGTCTTTACGGACTCTGTCTCACCATTTCGGCGTTTGGAGGAGCTGGAGTAGAGGAAGATTCAATTATTCATTAAAATACAGATAATCTTCCATTCAATGGAAAAGCAAAATCACTGGATGTCAAGAGTTCCCATTTTAACACTGACACCAAACACTTGAGTGTAAATAAAAATGGCCCTTAAATGCCAGGCAAATAAGTCAATGACCGTATACCGGACTTGGCACACAGCTGAGAGAGATTCCAAAACATGCGTTGTGTTGAAATACTCAATTCTACCACATAACTGTGAGTACTTCGTGCTGCATGTGGGCTATATAGCCTTTATTATAGTACATACAAAAATATAACAATATACAGCCATGGGGGGAAAAAAAATAAGAGACCACTTTTCCCTTTTTTTCCTGTTCACTGTTTGTACAGTTTGCAGCAGTGTGTGTGTGTATAAAATGCACAGGTTGCTATTCTTCTCAACTATTGCAGTGTGAGCTGTGCAAAAATAAGAAATGCCTCCATATGTGTTGCGAGTGCAGTAGTGTTTGTAGAGCAGCTTTTCTATGTGCTGTATTCTAACAGCTTCACTCCTGATTCAGTGTCTGATGGGATGAAACAAGAGTTCACACACACTGCTCTTAACATCACTATTTGAACTATTGCAGTTGTAAAATACTGTGAGTGTAGTTTAACATTTCCAAGGTATAATAAATTCTTCATATGTATTTTAAAATGTTCACGTTTGGAATTTTGAATCAAGTGTGGTCAGTAGTGTATAAACAACAGTAACATGCACATTTTACACAGGCAAACTCCCACAAATTATTTTTCCCCCTGGCTGTGTATGATTTATATTGGCCAGGAATAATAAAAAAAAAAAGAAAAAACCACACACACACACCTTGCCCTCATGTCCTCTGCGCCAGAGGTGGAATCATTGCCCAGCTCCTGCTCCACCTCATCATCATCCTCGTCAGAATCTGAATCCTCACTCGTCGATGAGTAGTCTGTCGCCTTGTGAGGGGGCCGTGCATCTTCAATTGTGCGCACCTCATTGGCTAGTAGAGTAAGATCCTAAACGCAGGGTGTAAAAGGTAACGATCAGTTACTTTATACAGGGTGAAAATTATCCCACACAAGTATAGGGGCACTGGTCCTTCTCTGACAATGCAGTAGGTTAAGATGTTTCAAAATATAGTTATTAAACACTGGTGTTTCAAAATCATTTGTTAAAAGGGTTGAGAAGGGACGCATGCCAAGCCAGAACAGGTGTGGTGCACAATATAACCCTCAGCAACATTAAGTTCAACACTAGCAAAGAACAAACTTCATCATATTTGTTTGTTTTTTTAATGTATGGAGTAAACTGTGCAGGCAAACAGCAGCATTTCAGGAGGAGATGTGGTTGAGTGAGCAGAGGCCAAAACCGTAGGTATGAGGGGACTGTGTAACAAATAAATCAGGGAATGAAGACAAATGAGCCTTGGTTTACGCCAAAACTTAAAAAAATTGCTTTAAAAACGTAATGGCTCATGCTTTGAACACAGTGGTCAGGTGCCCAGGCCATGTGAACTCACCACTTCACCCTACATAGTTTACAAAGTCAGTCATCAATTGGACGGAGATGTCCAGAGGGTGAAAGAACAAAGAGATCAGCAGGAGATTAGCGAAAGTGCACAAGCCTCAAGTGTACTCAAGTGTAAACAAGTGTGTGTGGTAAACAAATGCCAAGTGTGAAAAGGTCCATGCTGTTGGGTCACGTTTAATCAGAAAATCTTTCACCATCATCAGAGTAAGAGGGCTTTCCGGTCATAAAACCATATTAAAACAACACTTACTGCAGGCCTGGATGGTCTGACAAAGTCCTTCTTCTCCTCCGACTTTTTTCCGGCGTTTTCTGGGCGCTGAAGTGGAGAGCCCTCAGACTTTGAAGAAGCTGAAGTGAGTACAGAAAATAAGCATCAATGGAAAAAACATGATCTTGAGGTTTTATTGTTTGCATGCTCAGGTTTATGTGTATGAGCTTTTTTCCCAGCAGCACACTAGAAATGGAATAAGTCTAAACTGGGCCAGCCCAGTGGGTTTACCACTAGGTCGTCTGTATTCAAGGCTTAGGCTTAATCCATGTGTGAAAAACAGTCTTGGTATATACTGTGTATCTAAGGAGAAGTCACTCACAGCGAACCCTAAACTTCTCTCCGGAGCCACTCTGGGAGCTGGTCTGAGAGCTGGAGTTGCTGGAACCTGAGGAGCTCCCACTGCCCGGTCTGGAGGCCAGTTTCTCCACCCGGTCCCGCAAGAGACGCTGCTCTGCATTACTGAGGGTAAGAAAGACAGAGAAAAGGGGGAAATTAATGCATTCAAAATACTTATTTTTTTTCACCACACACTTCACGCTGAGGTTATGGCATTCACATGCTCTGTACAAATATACATGTTGGGTGAAATGACCAAAGTCACGATATATTTCTTTATCTACCTACTGCTCAATCTGTACATAATGTATATCTCTATACAGAAATCTGCACAAGTTCTGTTAAGCTGTACAAATACAGCTTAAACTATTTATTTTATTGCCTGGCTAAATGAATCCCTAAGCAATATCTGTAAGACACTTGCTTCACTTTAAATGTACTGCATCTAAAATAATAGTCCTTCTTTATCTATTGCATTATTTGTATAGAGGTATTAAATTACTAACAAGATAACATGTACGTAAACTGACCTTGCAGCATTCCTCTGTCCAATTTGGTTGCTCTGCTGGCCGCTCTGAAGTGGCGAGTCTCGACGGGACAGTACAGGAGATCTGGAAGTTGTCCTCACCGGGACCTTAAAGAAAAACAAATAGGAGAGTGCATGTTAATAGTGTGTGCAATTATTTACATTCACCAATATTAACTAAATAATAATTAAAAACCTTTAAAGCAAAGTGCAATTTATTTGTTGTCTGCAAACAATTTAAAATGTACATACAGAAACACAAAAAAGCAAGTAAGTCATATTAAAAAAGAGAAAAAGACAAACAAGTGTAAACAGATCACAACACCACATCAACCTTTTAGCAATTAGGCTCAATAGTCAATCCGTCCACCCTTTTTACTAATAAGGTAACCCTTTATTAGTCCCACAAGTGGAGACATTTCCAATCTAAGCAAGGCTTGAATGATCCTTTTAAAGGCGTGCAGACATCATCTTTTGCTCGTTGTCTGCACAGTGGATCCCAGATCCTGTCCTTACCCTAGGAGGGACCTCGTCATTGAGGCCTGACTCCGGGGCCTCGTGGCCCCTGGACTGCGAGTGGGCTTGCAGGTGTGGGTGCTCGGAGCGTGCGGGGTGCGCTGGGTGGTGGTGCTGGTGGGGCTCCTGAGAGCGGTGTTGGAGATGTGCAAAACTAGGAACGGGATCACTGAAGGAATGGGAGCGAGACACAGGGGGAGCAGACGCGTTGCTCTTTAGCGCGGCCAGGTGAGACCACTGGACCTTCCAGAAGAGGAAAGAACAAACGGAAGAGAAAAGGTGGGGGTGGGAAGGTGGGGGAGGATAGAGTTAAGTGACACAGAGACAGTAAGACATGATCACAGACAAGGCGAAGAAAGATGATGAGGAGGGATGAGAGACTCCCCAGATGACCAAACAGTAAGTCATCCAGTATCACAGTACTTTTCACATTGAAAAACATAGTACTTCATGTGGTGAGAAGGGGAAGAGACGTAGAGCTGCTTACGCATGCCAGTGTAACATGACAGGCAATAACATGCATCTCGATGTGAACGGCGTGTGCATCATGCCAGATAACAGCTCAAAAGTAACCAGACACAAATGTCTCAGAACTACCGTTTCTTTCCATGGTATTTTATTGTAGACTAATTCTGAATTACATCAAAACAATCAGATTTAAGGATTTAACAGATTTTAAGAGTTAAGATGAGAGATTTTCACCATTATATCTTGTAATTTCCTCGTCTGTAACTAAACAATGATCTTTACAGACTCTCTGCTGTAACTAAGCAATATGAAAACACAGATACTGATAAACCGGAAGAGGTATGGAGGGGAAAACAGAGGGTCCCTGGCGTGTTACCTGTGGCTCCATGGGTTTTTGCATGCCTGAGGACTCAGAGGAGGAGTTGCCGTTAGAGTAAGGTTCAGAAGAGCGGGGAGGTACAGGGGGCTGCTTGGGTGGAGCGGTCTGAGGGGAACCCTGAATGTTCTTACGGTGTCTTTCATCAGCCTGGATTGGAGCAGACGGACAGGGAGGGAGAGGGAGAACTGGTTAGTGGGTGACTGGAGAGCATTAGGGACTCGCAGTCAAGTAAAGTGAACCGCCAATCATTCAGGCACGTGACAGCATGCTTGCGACTGCCTGGCAAAGGACTTAGCAAGAAGCCCAAGAAGTATAAAACACAACAAACACAACTGTGTTAGGACATCGCTGGCTCATTGCTGGTTACATGCTAAAAGAAACACCCTCTTCAGAACATTCCAGTAGACTAAGGGTCAGCTGTATTTCCGTTAAGTTCACTAGCAAACAGTTAAAACATGGCTCAAAATAAAAAAACGACATGCCACGCAAACCTGAGCAAAGCCAAGAAATGTTAGTATCTATTTTTCCTCTAAACAAGAAGAAACTTAACTTCGGACAGCCAAATATCAGTCAAATTAAATAAATATCAGCACATGAAAATAGTAACTAATAACATTCATTACTAATAAAGTGTAAAATAGTGTAGATATAAAGTAACTCAATAATGGATTGTTCAATTGATGTAGTAAAAACAGCTCTTGATTCAAAACCAAGTTTTGAAACAAATCCAGCAAATTTGACAGTTTTACTTTTTGCATTTGACCTGAACAAAAGGTTTTAGTTTTTACAAAAGAGGCAAGACAACAAGAGATGCAAGAAGACAGGACATGTAGTGTCATTCTGCTTCAAGACTACAGTGGTGAGCAACATGGTTTTCTTTCCAGTTGAACAACCGGGCTATTACAGAAACAATTTTATTTAGGGCTGTCATTATTGAATCGAGTAATCCCCTAATGATTTAGACAATTAACTAAATAATAAAAGTGATTTTTTCATCTGAGAAATAAAAAAATAACTGGCTTAACTGAACAGACTATGCAGAACCTTTCAAAGTCTATTTAGAAACATTTTGTGGATGTGTAGATTATATAGCCACGATAAAGCCAGGAATCTGAGAACAACCCCTGAGTTAAATGTGAAATTCCACAAACGCAAAGGGCCAGTGCTGCTTTTTACTCCATCCAGGAGCACACATGATTTCATGCTTTAATCAGTTGCTAGGTGTCTTTCACAAGTCCACTACCTAAACACGGACATTTGAAAAGGAAAACAGAGGGGGCCCACTATTTATTTTGTATGTTAAGGAAACCCATCAGTAAAGCTTTAATTTACTTCACATACATGAAATTTGTACCTGCAAAACATACATGCATCAGTGGTCTCCTGCTGGTGTGGGTTTCCTGTTTTTAGTGATAAACGCAATGTGGAGAAACTTAATACTTTATAGCACAGCTCTATAATGATCTGTGACTATGCTATCACTAAGCGGATTTATCAACAATTTTTGAAAATCAAGTAATCGTGACAGCCCTACTTTGATCCAAATGACCAATCTTAAGACAAAAAAGGCAAAACAAATTACGTGTCGGGCGATTAATTGCTCAAAAATGAACTGGTGAATTACATTGAATCTTAAGCACGATAAAAACAAGGGAATCAAAAGAAAACCAGATTTCTTTTGCCCCCACCACTATATTTTCCTCCACATGCAAAAACAGAGCCGAGGTTAGGTCCAGAAGCCAGAGAAGCAGCAGGAAGGGGTGGGTGGAGCAAGGGTGGGTCTTCACCTCTCTGATTGACTGGGCTTCCGAGACCGGGCCACCGGTTGTGGGAGCTGGTTGGACGGGGGGATTATTAGTCGCGTCTGTCAGAGGGCTAGTTACATCTACTGGTTCTGTCCCTGAACAGATTTGGTCCACTGACACACTTTCTGTCTGGTCGCTGGATTGGTCAGCAAAGGGTTTATCTCTGTCTACAGGTTTAGTCTGTCCTGCAGCTCTGTCACTCTCAGTGGGAAGTGAGCTTTCAGTCTTAATGGCTCTAATGTCGTCAGTGTTGACGTAAAGTGGATTATCTGGCCCTTCTAAGGGGTGAGCCTGGGGTAGCTTGGCCCAGTCAGGGTGGGCCGTGAGGGCTTGGCTCTGCTGTTTGGGGTCCTTTTGGAGAGACAACAGGTAGGCCTGCTCTTGCTGGAGCTGCCTCTGCAGCCGCTCCGCCTTCCGCTGCTCCTCCAACTCCCGCCATTTGAACTCCTGAGCACAGAGCGCAGCTCCGTTAAGGAAATTTACAGGTGCTTATATGGGATGCAAATGCTAATAGATTCTGCCACAGTAATAACAGTACACTTTTAGCTGATTACAGGACGCTCTATAGAGCAGAGTAGAGTAGCCTGAACCTACACTCAAGTGAAAGTTCACTTACTTTGGTGAAATAGCAAAGGACTGATAAACAATTTCAGTAAGAGTCCATGTCGTAGTCCAAAGTGAACTGTAAGAAACAGCTAAGCAGTTACTGATTAAATGTAATGATGTTCAAAGTATTTTTCATTCAGATTTATGCAACTACAGTCTAAACTGAGAGTGTAACTTGTTAAATAGCATTCTGTTTGGTATTACTATGCTTTGTACTATTCAATACATGGCACAGTGACAGTTTAGACATTTCATGGCTCTGAAATATGAGAATGTAAAATGTTTGAGAGAAACCAAATTGTTACTGAAAATTTGATTTACTATTTATTTTTAACTGACTCATCCCAACTACCCACCTCTGGTTCCACACTGCTGTAGAGAAAAAACAGTTTTTGAAATGTCATAAGAGAATCAAAGCATTTTGCTTTGGTGCTTGAACAGTATCTCAAAAAAAAAAAATCTGACTTAAGGCAGACGCCCTGTGCAATTCAAAACGGCAAAGAGGCAAATACAAATTAAAATGCAAAACTGAAAAGCATTATTAGGTTACAAAAAAAGCAATACAGGGGTGAGAAACTAATTTCAAACAATAATTAAAAGACACCTCTAAATTACTATTAAAATTTAAATGAGCAAACCACAGTTCTAAATAAAACTACCCATTCTCCATGACACCATATTAATAGCTCAAGTTCAAGTTCACAGTAAGCACTGTGTGTGTCGTCACATGACCATGGAGATGGATGGCCATGGGAAGAAAGACAAAAAGGTCAACAAAAACACGGAGAGCAGCAACGTTTAACTCTGTTTACGGCATCCTTGTATTAAGTCATTTCCACTCTCTCCCGAGACGCACTGCAGACCGCTCACAATCTAAACAACTGCCCTCAAAGACAAGAACAATGAACTGCGCCCAGCCACTTTGTGGAGAGAGGAATTGTGGGAAATCCCCTGAATATCCTGAGGCCGTCACAAAATGACACTCATATAAATATATATTAAGTTGAGCAGACAGGCATAACTTTGTGTTCTCTTGTTAGTGGCTGGGAGTGACCCAAATTACTGAATACATGAGAACAATAGAATTGCTCAACTGCAGCGGAATCATTTGATCCTGTGATCTTCAAAATAACCTGTTTCAGCTTCCCACTAGGCAGGAAATATCTCACTGGGTTTCAGGCTAAACTTAACAGAAACAATAGGCCGAATTCTACTGCCAAAACCAGCAAACTGTGTGGCGAGTGATGGGTGCAAACAAAGAGCAAAAGTTCCTACCAGTAATATGGCCTGCTCATGAAGCAGCTGCTGCTGAAGGATCTCTAGGTGCCTCTGCTCCTCCTCCAGCTGACGCCGGATATACTCCTGTCAATGAAAGCAGTGTTAGTATTTCAGCAGTCGTTCATTCACAGAATGAGCTATAAAAGCATATTCACACTAGCTTAAATCTGTATCATGACATTTCTCGTTCCTGATATAACCTTAATAAAAAATAAGTATGGCTCCAATTTGCTTTGCTTGTATGTTGCAAATGGCACCAGTTTATTTACACATCTGCACACACAAGGTTTCAGACTGTGCAGAATGCATTTTTGGCTGGTATTGTTTACTTTAAAGGGGCACTAAGGCTAAAAGAAAAATGATGCATCACTACAAATGTTGCAAACAGGTGGGGCTGCAGTTGTCTTCAAAGCAAGCTTTTCATTCTAAAGACACATCTTGAAGGTGGGAGGAACTTTTGAAAAACTACAAACAACTTTTGTAGGTGGGTCATTTTTTCAATGTTGTTCTGATCTCCATGTGAACTGAAGTTGTAATATAAATATTACTTCTTATATCAAATGTCATTGTTTTCACTGGTGCAACCCCTTAACTCACAGTACATTGACAGCATTAAATAAATAAAATATAACTAGATATAAACTGTCTAAAATGAGTGATGAGTGTCCTGTGGCACAATGGGTCCTGCTACCTGTTCACGATCATTCCTTCTTTTCTCTTCCTCTGCCCTCCTACGCTCTTCCTCTTCCTTGCGTCGTCGCTCCATCTCCTCTATTCTCCTCTTCTCCTCCTGCTCCCGCCGCCTCTGCTCTCGCTCCTGCTGCCTCCTCATCTCTCGCTCGCGCCGCTGTTGCTGTAATACGCCATTAGAGGGCGAGAGTGAAAACAGGGACTGTTGCCCCTCGCTTGTGCACGTGCAGAGAACCAAGGAATCAAAACAGTGCGAGGGAATGGAGCAGTAGGTCTAAGTTACGAGCTGCTGGTGAACCTAATGTAACAGGCTATGCAACACGAGACCTACGAGACTTGAATGTTTCAAAGTATCTGCAGCAATTTGGATAATTTAAGAAGTGCGCTTCAGACCCAAACCACTACAGTAGACTATTAAAAAAAAAGTAAATAAACAAAGGAAATGGCCTGAAGACATCAGAACAGACACACGCAGTCGCTTACACACAGGCAGGCTGCAATTTTCCTAAACAAACACGAATAGATCCACATCTTCGTGCACTAGACTGCTGTTGATAATGAAAGGAGACGTAATGGGCCTCCCAGTTTCCTGACCCTCCGTGGCCTACTTCTGAGACTGAGCCCAAATCCAATTATGGTAAAGTGCCTTGGAGGGCCTCTGATGAAAACCCTCGCTGAACAGTAAAAGGCAACAGAGACCCAAAAATATATCCCTCAACACATGTACATGTGCACACAGATAGAACTAAACACATGCGTCAGTGTAGCGCACACAGAGTTTCTTCCCTGAAATCTTATGAATCTGATGCTTTTTCCGAACTGTAACACAGTAAACAATAAAGTGAAGTGTAACTTTGATTAATTCCTTAACTATGTCTCAAAAACCCACTAACTTTCACTTAAAGTTGCCCCGTTTCATAGAATACCACGAATGCGTTAAAATGATGTCAATAACCTATGACATGTCAGCACTGGAGCACAAACTGTTGGCTATGATGGAAAGGAGTCAGAACACACAGTACATGGGGCTTCGCAGCTACAGACCAGTCAGAGTGCCCATGCTGACCCGTGACCATCAACCACAAGTGCCAATGGAAGCTCCACTTCACAATTTCTGCAGATATTTTGCTAACGTCTCGGTGGCAAATACTGTACCATGGAGCCCATGCTTTGACAGCCCAGAGCTCTTCTGGCGACACCTACATAATATTAGGTGGTTTTTAGGCTATGGCTGATTGGTGTACAGTCTCTTTACCAAACACACGACCAAGTCAATACAAGATGCTAGTTACAATACAATATATTACAGAATATTATCTTAAAAGTGCCTTTCCAATACAGAAGAAGAACCTTAATGCAGCTATAAAGCCACTACTACTTCGACTACAGTCTATACTTTAAGAAACTGCCTTCATTTACAGAGGCATACATGTTACCTTGCCTCAGCCAGGCAGAGATACACAGAGCCACTCGTGACGCATGAGCACTAAGCAATTCCCAGGAAAAGAACACGAAGCTTATTCGCATCTGCACTTGCAGAGAAGTCACGGTCAACAAGCCAGAGAAACGTAAAAGGTTTAGAGCACTATACCTAAACGGTCCAGACTGTTGTTTTAAACTCAAGATGCAACAGCTTTGAGATATAATTTATTAATAAATTAGTGCAGCCAATTAAAATAACATCCAGTGCAGTATAGGCAGATATTTTTTATTGGTGAGCTATCAAATCAGACTGTGCTGAAAATAAAAATTTCATGATGCATTTGCTAGAGTCTCAAGTGAGTCAAAGTGCGGTCGAAGATGACATCAACTCGTATCCCACCTCCTCCAACTCCTCACCTCCTCCAGCCGCCTCCTCTGCTCCTTCTGCTGCTCAATGCGTTTCTGTCGCTCAGCCAGCAGCTGGCGCTTGTACTCCTCCTGCTCGCGCAGCTGCTGCTCCTGCAGGAGCTGCTGCCTCCTCAGAGCCTCAGAGCGCTCCTTGTTCTCCTGCTGCAGACGGATGAAGTCTCGTCGGAGCGTCGACTCACCGGGCACATTCACTATGGAGCTGTAAAGGGCGAGAAAATGAGAGAAAGAGAGCAGTTTTAAAGAAATTCTAGTCACATTTCATTTTGGACATATGGTGTCCTGATGGTTAGGGAGTTGCCCTGTTATCGGAAAGCTGTGGGTTCAAATCCCAGGACGGCTAGTGGCACCACTGAGGTACCCTTGAGTAAGGTACCGTCCCCACACACTGCTCCCAGGGTGCGGTCACGAACTGTTTCACTTGGTGATTGGGTTAAAAACAGGAAGAATTTCATGCTGTTCACACTGTGTGCTGTGCTGTGGAGTGTTCACCTGCGGCAAATGGATACTTTATGGACTAGAGTCACCTTCTAAAAGTTCCTTACGGCTCTACAGATTCTGAAATGAATAAAATTACCAGGTAGAAAAGAGTTTCACAGTGAAAGGGTTAAGGTTAGGTATTGAGATTAAGTTATTAGATTTATATTTGAGTTTGCGTATGTCGGTTACACATAAGCTGAGCTCTGGCATAGCATCTGTGGAACATTATTTAAATGCTAATGGAATCTGACTGATATCAGAATACATATCTTTTTTGGGAGGATAGGGTGGAGTGTGTGATGTGGGATCTTGCATCCATCTCTTTTATTTAGTGTTTTTGTATAGAGTGAGAGCAGAATGGTATAAACACCTGCCAGAGCCAGAGATCAGTTAAGAGGTATTTTTTAAAGGATTATTGCAGGAGTGCTTTTAGACTCCATACTTCTTATGCAAAAACAGAAAAATAAAATCCTCAGTCTCTGTAGTTAGTCATAGCAGGAAAAAATACCTGGGCTCTCCCTCCTGCTCTGGCGCTTCCTCCGCCTCTTCCTCACTTCCGCTGTACTCGTACTCCGTCTCATCTGCAAGGAAAGTTCCATATGTCAGTTTTCAATTGAAGGTCTTCTCTTATTTGGGACATTATCAGACTCATTACTCTCACATACTCCGACCTGAGTGATGCATCCTATCTGGCGTAATGCATAATATTTTCAACATGAGCATAAGGAGACATATTCGAGCAGATGGCACAACACTGGTAAGCTTTAAAATGAGCTGTTTTTAATGGAAGCACTTCACTTAAGATCAGCCGTTAAAAGTAGGCTATCATGCTCAAAATACTCAAACACTCTAAAACCCCACCAGGCCAAATACACCACTTACATGCGATCCCACAGTCTGACTGTGTGCTGTTATGAGCCAGATCTGTTATAGGTTGAGATCAGATTATTATTATTCTTATTCTTCATCTGATATCAGATCCAGCATTTTCTGAAGGCACTGGTCTGACACTAATGCCTGATATTAGACTAGTGCCATCTCAGAGTGTAATTTCATCTCTGTGTCATAAAAACACTTTTTTTTCTTCAACTTAAACCTTTATCCGTGTATATAATTTTAGCAAACACTGGAATACCCTCTGGGTAATAAAGTCCGATATGATGTGCTTTTCTGAGTATATTGTGGATTTCACCAGTACTTAAAGACTCAACAATATTACTATGTCAATAAAGAATATCTAAGAGGCACTTAAGTGGCACATTTTTGTTAAATGTATGTCAGTCTATGAGAGCATAAATGACCATATTTAACTGGATGCAGTGTAGCGCAGGATGTTGCATGCTCAATAGATTTGTATTTTTGAAGCATTTTTAAATGTGACAGTTTCAGTTACCGAATCAGTTATCATGATTACAGGGCCGTGCAGTATTTGAAATGCTGAACAAACATCTTAATGTTTTTAATCATTTTTAAAATGTGACAGTACTGTTCCAATAACCAAATCAGTTATAGTGATTTTTTCACTAAAATGGTGAAAATGTTTAAAGTACTTTGATGTTATGTTTCAAAAATACACAAGGTTACGTTCCAAGAGCACCCGCAAATTGCGTCCTTAAAAAAATTTATCCATACTGTAGTGTACACTGAACTGCGGTCTCCCACAGTGCCAGATGGAAAATGTTGATGTTGCCTCTGTATAGACTGTACTGTTATTCATGAAGGCGTGTTTTCTTTGGTATTAGCAAGGTAAATACATCATTAATTTAACTTACGTTAATAAAAATACAGGGTTTTAAGAAGAACAAAAAAAAAACAAAACTCAATACTCAAACACTCCAGATGATCCGCGCGGGAAAATGATGCGGGAATTCTGGACTGCATCTGCCAGAAATGCGTCTCAGTGCAGCAGCCACTATATGGTTGCTTTGTGTCTCTCAACAGTACAAAAAAAAATTTATAGAGTCATATTTTATGTAGTTGAATTTACATTAATATTTATGTTTATTTAAAAAATAGTAAATAATATTTTTCTTAATAATTTAGGATTAAAATACATGAAAAGTTATATATTGGCACAAACAAAGCAAAAAAAAAAAAGATAAAAAAATCAGTGAATGACAGACCTTCTGAACTGTGACTTCATGGGGGAACACTATATTTCTCACCCCTAAATGTGTCTGTGACCATGCAAACATCTTTGCATTCATTCCTCCTACATCAAGATACATTGGTAGAAATACGAGCAGGTATTCCTCTTCCCAGCGGTTCCGAAGGGTTTGCAGGGCCTCACCTTTCTCTCCCCTCCTCTTGCGAGTGCGGTCGATCTGGTCTTTGAGCTGGATGCGCACCTGCCTCTCGTTGGGCTGGTCTCTGATGAAGGGGTGCTTCAGGAGCTGATCTGTGGGGGGCCGCTGGGTGTAGTTCTTCACCAAGCAGCTTTCGATGAAGCTGAAGAACTTCTTAGACCTACAAAAGAAAAACAAGTCTTCTAACTTTATGAGGAGGAGAAGAAAACAATATCGGAGGTTTGGTCAGGGATGGCTGCACTGGATAATCACTCTGGACACAAACACATGTTGAAAACTACTTTTTTGTAAGGAACTTAAGCCTTCGACATTGGGAGCCTGTGCTAAACATTTAAGTCAGAGGAGGAGAAATTAGACCTGAACGCTATTCGCGTTGGCTGCATTTGAGTTCTATTGCTGCAGACAGCTTAGCTTAGGAAGCTTTACTGAGCTTTCTATTATGGAAACTGAGAGATGTCACAATACATTCAAATGTGAGGACTGTGGTCAGCTTTGTTATGAGAAGAGGGAAGAATATGAGAGCTCTGGGATTTTCCCTTTTTCGTGATTGCCAGGCTGTGTACATGCCAATAGTTTATTCAGGGCAAGAGTGCTAACGGCTGCTAAAGAGGCAAAGTGGATCAATCTCTTAAAGTACTCTGAAAGTACTCAATATAACTTAACTTGGTCAAAAATGAAACAAACAGTTTTTTAGAGATTCACAGACCGATAGGTAAACTGTCAAGGAAGCAGAAACACACTAGAAGTCTTAAACAATATAAGCTAATAGTTCGATTTGGATGTATTTTTCATGCTTTGGTTGTTTTGCTTTGTGCTCACTAGTTTACTAGTCTCTGTTGCAGATATAGTTGGTGTTGTGCTACACCCCACGTGTTGAAAGAAAAAAGAACAGAAAAATAAAATTCTCTGCCTCACCAGAATTACTGTAGAGATAAGCCACATGATATGCAGCCATGTAAACGTGGCCATGGCAACACTAGTATTTCTGTGAGGTGATTGTGTTTTGAACTAGCTGTTCGATACATAAGCACATGTTTCTCCTCACATCTAATGCCAGGTTATGTTTTACATGACCAGGAAAGTCATTAGTTTATGCAAGCACTCAGCCTAAAAAAAATCTACTTGCTCATTACAGTTTGTTTTGTTCTACATCACGAAAACCTTAGGTGTGAGGGCTCATCTTTAAAAAATCTAGGTGTTCATCTCACTGCTGTGACCGACATCCATCCTGCTGTTGTCCACTTACTCTTGTTAATGAAACTAGAGTAAACGCAGCACTAACGTGAAGCAGGTGTTGACTAGTCTTCCTCTACGAGGACCGGAATACGAGCATTAACTCACGGATTATGGGTGCCTTTCTCCTCAAAGTTATTTCAATACCAATAAGTCCTTGCTATCAGCAGATTTTAAATGATTCTTTAACAAGGAAGGATTCAAACTAGGCACAACTATTAGTTTCAACAACAGCAAAAACATTTAAGGTGCTACCGGGTTTGTTGCTGGCTAGTTTGATCAGCCATCATGACAAAACCTTTTAAAAGTGACAGCTTTTTGTGACCATGTTGAGTTTTCACAGCCAGCCTTTCATGTTCGAACGTGAGAGATGAGGAGGCGATGTGTTACCAATGCCATTAGAAACACAAATCACCTCCACATCTCTCCCGTTCTGACAGCCAGACCTCTAATGACGACCTCATAGGCTGTTTGGGAACAGCCAGATGAGCTGCAGGGCCAGATGTCGTGTAACAAGGTGAATTCTGTACCAACAATCAAAGCACCTCCAAGTACTGTAAACCAGCTCACCATGTTTTCGACTTGAGCCGTGGAGGCGGGTTTCTGGGGATGAGGAAAAGCGCTCGCATCGGGTGCATGTCACACAGCGCTGGAGGAGTGGGGGGGGGGAGAGAAATGTAAGCAAATGTATACAAAACACTTAGTCTTTAGCTATACAGCACCAAAATATGAGTAAATGCATGCGAACAGATGACAGAGGAACTAAAAGAATCATAAAGAAGAGGAAGGAGGGAGCGGAAATGACGGGCCGCCGAAAATAGCGAGTCCGAACCAGACACTATGGAAAGACTGCGTATAATCTGAAGTGCGTACAAGCCAGGAAACATGTTATAGTACTCACGGGGAGCTCCCTCGGCCATTTCAATCGCAGTAATACCGCAAGACCACAGGTCACTCTGCAGGAGGAGAGCCGCAATTATAGGCTGCCGAACAATAATGCACACGCAGCAGCTTTGTCCAGTCACCACAACGGAGCATGAATAGACAAAACCAACCGCTGCACAGCATACTGATCAGGGTTTTAGTGATCTGGTCATCTGGCAGAACATCCATTTAAATCCTGAGTAGTGGTGAAAGGCAGTAGGGCTGTTCCCAAATGTTCGGACTGACCCAGCAGGCCTGTTTTTTTTTTTAAATGCAATCAATCTGCCTCCACTCTTACAGCAAAAAAATGAGTTTGCATTCAAAAAGAGTATTTCACGACGTACAACCCCATATCAGAAAGCGCCAAAAAAAAAATGTTTTTATTGCAGACAGTATGAACCCTATATTTTTTGTTCCATGTGTTGCAGGCCTGCTGCAGGAATGGATGTAGATTAACAAATAAAATGAAGACAAAACATGAACCATCATACTATCTGCAATGGAAAATGTCAATTAAAAAATAACTGCCTTTTCTATTTGAATTGTCAATATGTCCCAACTTCCTTCTGCTTTGATTTTGTACATTATTGAGAATTCGAGTTTAACAAGAACAAAGTGAATAAATGTTATTGCTTTATTTGTGGAGAGCCAAAACAAACAAAGTTCTTTGATATTGGAACCCCTTTGTCCTGCACATTTTAGCCTAATTCTGCTCCAACACACCCACTTCAATCCAGGAAAGCCTTATTAATTAGCTGATTAATTGAGGGACCAGGGTTGGAAATTCATATTCGACGATTCAGAGGGAAAGAGCACATGGGTCTTTACACAATTAAATTCTACCTGGTACATCAGACTCATGTTGTGAGGCAAAAGCTACACAGAGGATCACATATCACTTAAATTCCTTTGATTCATAATAAATAATATAAATATATAAATGAATGCAACCAATTGAAATAAATAAATGCAATCAGTTTAATCATGAAGCGACTGAAGTTAGGAGACAACGGACTGGTAAGTCGACAAGCTCACTTGATTCCATAAGTGAGTCCGAATGTTGAAATACACATTAAAACCAGTTAGATGCAGACTTTAGTGAATAGTCATACCCTGTAGTCGTATGTGGCATCAGGGTTTTCGTCACAGGCGATGACCTCGGGGGCCATCCAATAGGGTGTGCCAATAAAAGTGTTTCTCCTGCCAACCGTCCGGTCCAACTGGGCGCTCACACCAAAGTCGACTGGAGGAGATCACAAACGAAGAGTTTAATGAACTGATACCAATTCATTTGTTTCTTAAAGCATGTATGGACCAGTATTGACAGTTATACATCCGCATTTCATTGTACTGGTGTGGTGTTAAGACACACAACGGGCCTCAGAACATACCCAGCTTGACCTCAGCGTTCTCAGTCAGCAGGACGTTTTGGCCTTTGATGTCACGGTGGATGACGTGGTGGGCATGCAAATGGGCCAGACCCTGAACCAGGAGATCATACATAAGACCACACATCCCAGAATTCAGTCACAAGTGACAAAAAGCAATTCGATTCTAGACAAAGTACAGGATAAGGACTGGTATGAGCTATTAAAGACTGAAGAGATATAATAGACACATAGGAAAGACACAAGGACAAACAGAGCAAGCAAACAGATAATAAACGAAAGCCAGCAAGCAAGTAGTAAATCCAAAGAGCAGCCAGAGTCACTCACTCGAAGTATCTCTCTGGAGATGTAGGCGATCTGATCCTCCTTCAGTTTGTTTCCTTTAGTGTTCTTCACTAGATCAGTGATGGAGCCAGCGCCACAGAACTCCATTACCAACTGGAGAGAGGGAGAGAGAGTGATACAGAGGGAGAGAGACAGACTGAGTGCTCGAACAATGGAGTACTTGCAAGGCATTTTGTTAATGCTTGGTGGTTAGAAGCAGGGCTGCATGGCGTGTACTGAATATAAGCATTGTTGTTACATTCCTAAAATTGACCTGGTGCAATTTAAAAGCATACTATTGAATCAATAAGACCTGGTCTGGTTAAAGACTAGACTGCATTATTTTGAGTAGGGTTGTCCAGCCCCGTCCTTCAGGGTGAGTGATGATCTTATGATCCGGCTAGCAGTTACTTAAGGCTGCAGTGAAATTACAGTGATGTTTTGATGTGCAGATAGTTACACATTGGAGCTTCAGGTTTGTAAACCTTTCAGAATCAAAATCAAATTTTTTTGGCAAAGTATGTCAGCGAGCACATACAAGGAACTTGATTCTGGTCAAGGTGTCTCAAGCACAACAGTATAAAATGATACATAAAGACACAAACATATATACACACACACGATACACAATCTAAAGGGTCTTCTATATTCTATGCCATAATTGCAATATGGTGAGACTTGAGACCAATAAAGATTTATATTATCTCTTATAATTCTATAATCTACACCCAAATTCCACACAGGTCCTAAATGATGGATTGACTCATCACAGGCAATTGGTCCAAATGCTCACAGCATACAGGAAAAAGCCCTTTGACTGCTTGCAAGGATAATCTGCATGATATCAGCATTTTGCAGACAAACATGAGGATAATGATCATCAATCAATACATTGTGCAGCCCTAGCACGTTAAGTGCCAGCAATGCACTTATCAGTGGTAATATTCCATACTCACCCATAGCTGGTCATCGTGTCCTGGGGGGCTCTTTTTAATGAACGCGCCGTAGTAGGTGGCGATGTTTCTGTGGTGCGAGTACTTTTTCAGCATGTTGATCTCGAGCTTTATCTCTTCCTCTTCATCCTAAAGCATATTAACAAAGAGATAGAAGGGGGCAGCAATTAAAGTCTTATGTAATCGTCATGGGCACAGTTTGCGCTAACTCTGTTTACACAGGAGCTATTGGGATATCATGTGACAGCCTGCGAGAGATGCACTCGGATAAACCAGCTCTCTTGAGCACTGTGAGAGAAGAAACAAACATTTTTTGCTCGGTGCTAACTGCAGGGAAGCATGCGACATGTGTCTAAACGGCCGATTCTCTAAGCCTCGTTAGCGGGATGAGTATTTTGGGATTAAGGGCGGATGAAATTCGCTGTCCTTCACTGCAATTTACAGGCATTTTCATTAAGGAGGCTTAATAACGCAAGAAAAGAGCGTAATCCATTTAAGCATTCCTTTATAAAGGCGAGGATGCAATCAATTTGCTTAGGCTGGCTTTTGCCGAGTCCGCAAAAACGTTCAATACTGCGAAGCAGTCCGGATGAAAGGAAATTAAGCATATCCAAAACGGTACTGTGAGGAAATAAACCATATGCAAGGCAGCGAACCCTTCACTGTGCCTCATTACCTCATTTCGTGAGCTTTACTGCACGGCAAGACGCTGTATTTTCTCTCCCATTTTATTAGTGAGCTTTGTTTTGCACATTGTCTTCACATATACATTCTGAGGCCTAAGAAACATGAAACCCTCTGGGCAAAACACGGCTGGAGCCTGAATGTGAATAGGGGTGTAAGAATGTGGCATAGCATCGTGGAGAATAAATACTGTAATAATTTTGTCATTTGCGACAGAACTGCTTGAGCAACAAAGCTTGCAAACGACCACCACAAATCCTGCAAACTCTTGCTTCCGCCCTAATGTTGTTAGAAAGTTGTGCAACAACATAATTACGGTTATTTTTCTTCATCATATCTTGAGATTATACCCTGATCCCAGTGTTGTGAATCTAGTAAAATAAGGACTGGGCTGAGTGTAATGTTACACTCTAAGATGTGAGTAGAGGTCAAAAAACAAAAATATGATGTCACTGTATCTTTAATAACGTGCATCACATTTATTTTGTGCTTTCACATCCCCAAAAAATGACAGACACCAGCAAAACAAGTGCCATGATTCCAATAGCCTAAGAAACATTGTGCGTAAGTGTATACCAGTAGTATTTCATAGCACAGAAAGGACGACTGAGCAGGTTGTGTAAGAAGTTAATGTTGCTGGGTTTGATTCCCAGTGGGGGTGCCCAGGGTCTTATGGGCAGTTTGCATGCTCTCCTCATTTCTGTGAGGGTTCCCTCTGGTTCCCAGCTTCTTCCTACCACTTGTATGACAGGATTAGCACTCCTGCAGTGATCCTGACAGAGGGACTGGCAAAAAGGCCTGGAGTTGGTCCCGAGCCCCACTGCTACCAGCTCAGTGTGCCTTCACTGCTCTAGCCTGTGGATATGATCTGCAGAGACTGTATTTTACTGCCTAGTTTGTGTGCATGTGACAAATAATATCCTTCTCTCCATTTGTGCAGTGTCAATGATGGCATGATTATACCCAGAACTACAACTGTACAACAAAATGTACACAATTTATATATAAGATAAACCTTTATTAGTCAAACAAGTGGGAAATTTGCTTGTAATATATAAACATAACTCAGTATATTTAGCATTGGTAAGCTGTGCCCTTTCTAACCATCAGGGTTAAGAGTGTTATTTTTGTGTTTTTTTCTGTTTATGGCTGTTTTTTAAAGCAGTTACTTCTGGGATCAAGAAAAAATTCTGATTCAGTTTATCATTATAACGATATTGGGATATTGTCCCTATCCAAACGTTTAATGATCTTGACTCCTCAGGATAAAGTAGCTGGAGGGCCTACAAAGGTTCACAGTGACTTGGCCTTGATCATAACGGACATAGTCTGAATCAAAAACTCTCTGCACTAATACCATCCGCCCTGACATCATGTCTTGGGCATCAGATTCACCCGATTATCCACCATCATTCTTTGGTATGGTGAAAAATGGCATTGTGAAAGACGACCACCGCTGAGATCTCAACCGCTCCGACACCCATTACAGCTAATTCAAAACACACTGTTCCTCTGAGTCATGCGCTTTGTGTGCAAGGCATGGGCTGACAAAGGCTTATTGAGGAGTAGCTGCCATGACTTCTGTCTAATACAGTCAAACACCATTTTGCCTAATGTAGTCCTGCATGATTGCAAAGGAACTCCGATCTGGCCAGATCAGACTTGAAGAACAGAGCCAGCTTCTTAGATGTATGACAAAGCATCTTAAAGGACTTAGTGGGTGAAAACGGTCATTTCTAGAAGGCTGGTGCAGCTAACAGACATGGAAACTTATCATGGAAACTGTACACCTAAACTATCACACTTTTACATGGGCTTAATTTCCAATGGTATGATATACTCTGGGTATAAACTGAAAACTAATATTTGTTATAAATAGCAGCATATCATACAGTGCCAGAAAAAGCATGTCTGTGATATTATTTAAAACTCTGGTTCTCAAACCAGTCCTCAGGGACCCCCGGACAGTTTACACTCCGTGCTTGTTGTGAATTGAGTGGGAGTAAAAAAAAAGAAAAAAAAGAAGAATCTAAATCCAGTCTGAAACAAAGATGTGATTTAACCGTGCAAGTAGCATGATGCTCATCCCTGTGGGAATAAGCTTCTGATAGCTACATTATCATCAGTGAAAAACAAAGAAGCCCACTAAATACATCCCATCAGATCAACGGCATGGGGGCTGGGGGTGATGGGGGGGCAGTATTTGTAAAACTATTCACTTAAAAGTTAAAAAAAAAAAGTCCCACACTAAACAAAATGTATCCACTTTTTCATACCGAACTTCCCTGGCTGACAAAGCGCCACATGCTTAAACAACAATGTTCCTTCAGATGACATCATCTTTCCTCTGTGCCCACCTCTCCCCCCTTCCTATCTCACGCTCTCACACACACACACACACACACACACACACACACACACACACACACACACACACACACACACACACACAGTGCCACTCTAGTCGCACTGCTGATGATCAGTATAAAGCAAAGAAATTAACAAGGGAGACATCTAATCCGAGCCCAAATTAGACCCTCTTGCAATTGTGTGGATGGGTACAACCTTGTATATACACATACACACACACACACACACACACACAAACAAACATACACAAACACACACATACACATACACACACAACCATGGTCCCTTGATGGACTCTTATTTCTCTGCCCTGAACTCTCCGGAAGCATCAAAGCGGAACAAATTTTGGCTAATTATATCCAAAATAAAATGAATGTGCTCTGTGACCATGAAAAATCCTCTTTTGCTCCACTCAGCAGGACACACACACACACACACACACACACACACACACACACACACACACACACACACACACACACACACACAC
>JBBJLR010000087.1:23721501-23743569 GCA_037577145.1 Brachypetersius gabonensis
TGCCTTTCACCTCAGCAGGGAAAAGTAGTGCTTATACTTCCAGTTTGCAAAAGCTACCTTTGAACTTGTTGGACTTTGCCATCGTTGTGACTCCTGGATGTTGGTGTGTGGAACTGAGTGTGCTCATGTGTGAACACCCGCACTACTTTGCCTCTGATTGGCACACAATGGAAAATGTATTCAATCTAAGCCAATCACCACGTTTACAGACACATCAATCATCCTCACTGGTTCTGTGTCCCGCCCCGGCCCCAAACACACACAAACACACACCCCAAAGAAAGAGAGGTCCTATGGCTAAGAGAGACGCTGCTTCAGTGTTCTCAGTTATAGTAACGTGCATTTTATTGCACATCTTTGGACACTGGAGGAAACCCAGGAGAACATGCAAACTCCACACACAAGACCAGGACCAAACCCCAACCCTAAAATCACTATGAAACACAATGTACTACAAATGTGTTTAATCCTACCTTAGTTTACCCCTGATTATACACCAGACCCCTTCATTTCAATTAAGTGGCTGTTGATTTTACCTTCAAATTAGATTTAAGGTATACATGTGAAACCCCTTATTCTTAAATTTAATATTCTATATACTATTTAAGGGGCAAAGTATGAAAAAGCAAGGGGATTTTTTTTTATCCCTTAATCAATCTGTGCATTTTTCTCCTTGAATTTCTCCAAGTCACACCTAAATTAAGGAAATTTTAAAAGGTAAAATTAAGGCATTTGGTTTCGTACTGAATGGGCCCTAACACCAACCATGTATTAGCTTTTCAACAACATTTAAGATTAAAGGGAAACTGTGTACATTTAATGTCCTGATTATTTTATTAATGTTTTAATGGTATCACTGATCGCCAAGTATGACTGTACTATAACTTGCTGTTTCCCCTCTGTGATATAAATACTGCTGTAAACTGAAAGAAAAAGAAACTTGTGCAAATGCTGAATGTGGACTAATGCATGTCCCCTCTCTTCAAACATTACTCTTCCCTTTTTCAGGGTACATTTTGAAAACCTACCATGTCATATCTTCCAGACCCCCATCCATTTTCCATCCTAAAGCTAAAGTAAATGGATCCATAAACACAGACACTGAGCAGATTGCTCTTCTAAAGATTATCATAGCAGCTGCAACAAAAAGGGACATGTCTGGACATGTGCCTCTGAACTTCTTTCATTTGGCATGTGTAATTTCCAGTCATTTTCCTCTATTTTTTAGCACATTTCATCTTTTTAAGCTGTATTTACAGTAACCCCACAGGAGTCGCAGATTCAGTCACATGCAGATTTTTTTTAAGAACCGAACTGATAGTTTTACATGAAAATCCTCACAATAACGTGGAAATTGCAAGTATCCTCCGCCTTTTTTTGCTTTTTTGTGGATGTTTACCTCTCCGCTGTGTCCCAATACTTTTGTCTCACGACGTTCCGAGTTGCAAATCTTGGCAGGGAATTTAAATTAAAAGAGGCAAATACGAGTTTACCTTTACATAATGCATTAAACTGAGTTTAAAATGACTTTAAAGTGTTCTGGGAGCATATTTGGGTTTACACTATAAAAACAGGCAATTTAGGCATATTTTGTACCAAAAAACAAGGAGTTTTTTCATTATATACGGGTGCTCTTGGAACATAACCCCCGCGAAAAGCAGGGGATCATTGTACTTCGTTTCAGTGTCACAGCAACATCCACACACACCATCCAGAGTCCAAGTCGTTTATCCTAATCAGATTCGTGTGATGGCTCTGAGCCTATCCCAGCACTTATATAATTCATAGGGACCACTTAGCAGCTCCAGTTTCCCTGACATACACTATATGGACAAAAGTGTTGGGACGCCTGACCGTTACACCAACAGGGACTTTAATGACATTGCATTCATATACACAGTCTTCAATATAGAGTTGGGTCCCCTTTGCAGCTAGAACAGCTTCCACACTTCTTGGAAGACTGTCCACAAGATTTTGGAGTTTCTGTGAGAATTTGTGCCCATTCGTTCTGTAGAGCATTTGTGAGGTCAGACATGTTGGACGAGTAGACCTGGCTCACAATTTCCGTTCCAGTTCATCTCAAAGGTGCTGGATGGGGTTGAGGTCAGGACTCTGTGTGGCCAGTCAAGTTCTTCCACACCGAACTCATCCAGCCATGTCTTTATGGAGCTCGCTTTGTGATCTGGGACACAGTGATGCTGAAATAGAAAAGACTCTTCCCCAAACTGTGTCCACAAAGTTGGAAGCTTGATGTTGTCCAAAATGTATAGTATGCTGAAACATTATGATTGGCCTTCAGTGGACGTCCCAATACTTTTGTCCATAGAGTGTACAAACAGAGCACCTGGCAGAAGCTGACAAAGACATGGAAGGAACTTGTATACTCCAAACCTAAGCTGGGAACTGAACCCAGGACCTTCTCACTGTGAGGTGACAGCAGGTTTCATAGCAGCATTTTATCAAAAAAAAAAAGTAATTTCCCATCTTAACACAAAATAACAGACTTCAAGCTGGCTGATAACTGTATGTCAGCCTGTGTCAAGAACCATATTAACAAGTCTAAGATCCTTTACAACTTGACACTATGTGAGGTAAGTATGCTCACTGTAATTAGAGAATCCGCTTCCATCACTCTTGCAGGTAGCTGCATAAGCCTCATAGATCTAGTTTGAAACTAATGAAGCAGAATTTATACACAAAACTAATTTAGTGATACAGATATATACCGATTGGTGATCTGGCAGCCTTTGTAGAATCATCTTTCTCCCTTTTTTGAGGGATAGGTTGATCACTCAGCCATTTCATAACCAATACTTCTCTATTGCTGTATTTCTTTATTCATAGGACTGCAAATACCCATGAGCTTGTGAAGGCCTCCACCTAGTGTGTGGGATGAGTTATCTGCTGTACATCCATTTAGTTTGTGAATATAGTTTATGAATATAGTTTGTGAATATAGTAAAAAAAAATACAAATTGAATCCTTGAAAAGATTTGTTTAGCATATTTTTGGACAGAAAAGCTGCAGTTTTGCTTCTGGCTCTTTTAAAAATGAATGTTATATAGCTTTTCTGCAATATTGACACTGGACCAGTTAAAATTGCGCTCATAAGAAACTGCAAATTAAGATACACTATGTGGACAGAAGTATTGGGACACACCTGTTTTTTGGGGGGGTTTGGATTAGGTCCCTTACTTCCAGTTAAGGACAATCTTAATGCTTCAGCAGACCAGGATATTTTGGACACCACCATGCTTCCAACTTTGTGGACACAGTTTGGGGAAGAACCTTTTCTATTCCAGCATGACTGTGCTCCAGAGCACAAAGCGAGGTCCATAAAGACATGGTTGGATGAGTTCGGTGTGGAAGAACTTGACCGGCCCAAACAGAGCCCTGACCTCAACCACATCCAACACCTTTGGGATGAACTGGAACGGAGATTGTGAGCCAGACCTTCTCGTCCAACATCAGTGCCTGATTTCATAAATGCTCTACAGAATAAAGGAGCACAAATTCTCACAGGAACTCCAAAATCTTGTGGGAAGATCCAAGAATAGTGTAGGACCACTTTGAATGCAATGTTATTGAAGTCCCTGTTGGTGGAATGACCCGGCGTCCCAATACTTTCATCCATATACTGTATATTGATCTGCATAAGCTAGATTTGTAGGCTGATAAACACAGACATCAAACGTGACGCATTTACAGTGGGCTGGTGCATCCATTGTTTTTTTTTTTTTTTTAAAGTACAGGAAAACAAGATCAAGTGTCTGCTGTAGGTATTCATTCTGTTTAATGTTCTTTTCACCACAGCTGCAGGAGTTCCATGCGCTTCCCTGTCAGCAGCTCACAGACCTGCTGCGGCACAAAGAGGACTTGATGAAACGTGCTGCGCAAATCTCCTCATGCCCGTTTCACCTTTCAGAAAGTGGGTCAGCCACACGAGTTGTGCAGCCATTAACACGTCAGAGGGCATTATTATTATTACAATGCAATTGGTGACCTAAATAACACAATAGAGCGAGGACTGTTATCAAATGTCACGCTTCCTGAATAGGTGGGGACACAAACCTTATATTGACCAATGAAAAATAAATAAATCAGGCGAGACTGACTGCTTTTAATTTCAAATACAAAATAAGTTTAATTTCATCTTAACGTACAAATTTACATGAAAAAAAAAATGCAGCATTTGTGTAGTTACCAAGAGGAAATGGTACATGAAAAAAGGAAGGAGGAAAGGACATATGCCAAGACAGTGTCGCACAGAAAAGAAAGAATCACGTCTGAAAAGCAAAAAGACGAATTAAAGGCCTCAGATTTGTCTGTACACTGATGAATCACGTAGACAGAACAGGCAAACTGTCCACAAAAGGTACACCATACAGACACACCACATCATAAAATACACACAGGAATTAGTGACTATGTACAAAATGTTCATTCTTCATACATTTTTTTCTCTTTTGGGTGAAATAAATGATGGTAAAGTGGGTCAGTTTCTCTTTTTGACCACCTACATCACACCGATGCATGCATAACAGTGTCTAACAGAGACGGGCCATGGCGAGACATAACTGTGGACGTCCTGTTGAGATGCTCCCTAATTGTCAACATTTAAATTGACGTTCTAATTGCATGTTACAGCCCGGACTCACCCCATATGAGACAAACATTCAATCAATATCATCAAAAATTTTTGCATAAAAATGGAAGTGTTAATACACTGCATCACTTTAAATCCATGGTTTAAAAAAAAAACCCCATGATTATTTTAAAGATTTTAATGCAGCTTCCTTATATTCATATTCAATAAATTTCCAATGGACCAAAATGTGGAAAGCTTTATTTCAGCATGATGTGGAAGGCAAACGTCCCAAATGTCTCACATTTGATGAATACCAACATGCCAACAACTTGATTGTGTTTCCTATTTTGCCAAACGAGACTTGATTAAACTGCACTTTATGATGTGGATGGGGAATTTCACTAATGCTGTATCACCAAGGTTGTTCTATAATGTCAATCTGCAGGATTTCTACCGTGAAACTTGAATAAGGGCATTATAAAAACATTGCATGTAAACGTTCTAAGCGCATTCTTGAAACACAAACAAGCTGTCAGGCCATTAAAGATGCCTGAAGGCCCATGAGAAGCATTTGGTCAGCCATACACACTGAAAGAGGCACAAAAGCAGAGGTGAAATCTATACAATGTTCATTTTAGGTGTTTTAGTGCTTCTGGTTCAGCAGTCTGAACCAGTCTGAAGCTACTGGAGTAAGCGAAAGTCAGACAGTCGGCCGTTTTCTTTTGTGGTGAGAGACTTTGATCTGAAGAAGCGAACTGTCGCAGATCTCTAGAACAAACTAGAGTCGAACGAACTAAGCGTTTTTTCCTATGGACACGCTGAGCACGACTCACAGTCACAGTCAATGGAAGCCACTTCAGAGGCCTGCTACCTGTTGCTCATGTTGCTGGGTCACACAAATACGTCAACAACGACGATGATGATGATTATGATGGCCGCGCTGGTTATGAGGAAGGCAGGTCACCGAGGGCGCTTGCGGGTGACGAAAATGAGAACCCGGCGGATGGCAATGAGCCGCTCTTTCAGCGAGGTCATGGCCAGGATGGTGAGCTGAGCTCTGCTCTCAAGCGGCAACACGGCCAGCAGCCACCAGCACCAGGCCGGCCCACTGGGGTTTCCCTGAAGCAGAGAGCAAGGAGAGTTAGCGCTCTGCAGGACATCATTATTTCCTCATTTACAAATCACTAATCACATTACGATACAATTAGTACAATAACACCCAAGTACGTTACCTAATCGTTTACCTCCTGTTTAGTCCATTATATGTGATTTTATTATTGGTACACAAACAGAAGGAATGTATATTTCACATTTTCATTGTTGTGTACCAAAACAATTATTCATAATTCATTTTTACATGACCGTTTCCCCAACCTTTGTTTATTGTCGAGGATCAAACAGGCTGTTTTTTGATTCCATGACATTATTCATTCATAGATTAGACATTTACACATTTTATCTGTATGGATGAGGGAAATTAATGTACATTTTAAAACAACCGTATGTCTTTTTAAAGAAAAATAATATTTTGTCCATATCAGTGTAGTCTTTTGATTTAAATGTTGACATTAATAAATGCATTTTCTTCTGGTAATGTGACATATTTGGTGAAATACAGAAAATAAGGGTCACTGAAGCAGCTAAGCATTTTTAAATCTGGCACAGATTTCTAATTGTGTGGCCTTGGTCTGTCGCAATTCCATGTTGTGCCAAGACCACTGCTTCTCACAGAGCTCTAACAAATACAGAAACAATGAATATCTTAAACACATCACTACACTATAAATGTTGTAACTAGTGTGAATTAAGTGAGCACTTCTACCTGGGGTTGACACCAGATTACGACAGTGATCTGTGTGACAGTACAGGCACCCATTTAAACATTCTCTCTGGGTTCCATTTACACGTAATGTGTAAAATTCATAATAAACCTCGTTTTTTTATGCAAACAGAAGGAAACTAATTTTCCTTCCCTAACATTCTACTGCATAAAGTTAGACAGACTTTTTCCAAGACAGAAGTGCGACCGATTTGGGCAAATCAGGATGTTCACCTGTGGGTCGGGGTCTTTGGCAGGCAGGTGGCCAAAGTGGCTGAGGATCTGGCTCTTCATGTTGTCTTTGAGAGAGGTGATCCAGGCTGTGGCCTGATCATACACCGAGTCATGCAGCTTCAACAGCTCTGCCAGCTCCTCTCCCTCAACCTAAATGTGGTTTACACACACACACACAATCAAGATGGAAGACCAGCGATTTCTCACACCCAGTCATCAACTCACTCATTCACGCAGGTTTGAGAATCGCTCACTCACTCTTTGCACTTCACACTCCCTCCTTTACCTTCTTGTCCTCTAAATATTCAATCTTCGCAGTGTTGTAGCCATCTCTCTGGCCATGGGTGACCACTTTGAAGCGAGACACGCCGATCGTGTCCACCACAGAGCGGCCGTCAGGGAAGAACTTCACATCTCTCACCTCCAGCATGCAGCCGTAGTCAGCAAACCTGAATACCAAACATGGATGTGCGTTGGTGACTACTCTGATGTATGCAATCATTTAATCAAGTTTGGAGTCACTTCAACAATTTCTGTTAGAATTTGCAACATCAATAACAATAATAAAACACCTTTTTTATTTTGAGAACAAAAAGTTAAGACGAATACATACAAAATGGTACATATAAAACTCAATAAAGTTATCTACACATCACTTTTAAAACAAGATGCATTATGCATATTCAGTTCAATATTTGATTCATAGAAACATTGTTTATATATACAGCCAAATTGCTTTTATGTCAAAGAAAGTGATAGTAGTGTACATAAACATATGTTGAATTCTTGAGATTATATTCAAATGCCATCAGGCTCACTTACCCTTTAAGCTCATCAGAGATGCACATGCCAAACTGCTTAGTTCCTGTCTCCATAGCCCTGCGAATCATCAGCCTATAGCGAGGTTCAAAGACGTGCAGCGGGCAGGGGATTGTGGGAAATGCCATTGTGCAGACAAAGATAGGCACTTCCACATTCAAGCTGCAATTAAATTAATTCAATTTAAGGAAAATGGCCACTACACACAGGCAAAGCACCACTTTCTTCACGATCTGGACTGACAGTGATGGCATGAATATCTAAAATATCAAAAATATCTACAATGAAGTTCTGTGATAAAATTAGACAGGTACAGAAAGGCCAGACGTACTTTGACAGTTCCTTCATTTCTTCTTCATGAACTTTCCTCCTCTCTTCCAGCTCCTCACTCAAATAGCGTTGAAGCACCTCCTCCATCAAAAAAGTCTTCTTGTACCCTCTAGCGGCCAAAAACTGCAATTACAACCGAAGAGTCATTCTAATGATCATAAGCAGCAATTTCTTTGACAACTTTTTGTGAACGATAATGTGTAACTTCAAGCTCAAATTTCAGAATACTATAACCTTCAATCATTTTTATTAGAGCATGAATAAACATATGGTGTCAATAAGCAATATCCATTCAAACCTTGAATATACTGCAATACAGAAACCGAAAAATGAAGGAATGTTCATTTGTTTTTGGTTTTCATACTCATATTAACAGAACAGCCATGTTAAAGGACAGCGTGAGTGTGTTAAAGAGACAGAAATGGAGTGTATAATATCAACAGTTGAATAGATGCACAAGTACTTCAGAGAGGTTCTCCTTGCACAAAGGGCAGTTGGGATTATGGTCCAGACAGCGCTCCAGACACTTGAGACAGAAGGTATGTCCACAGGGAGTGGTCACAGGCTCATAAAACAACCTAAAACAGAAAAACAGTTGTTTTCACAGGGATTAAAGCCAAAAAATTTATTTGAGGAAAACCTTTTATTTAACAAAAAAGAATGTTTATTTTTAGGAAGAATAATTAAATCATAATTAAACCAATGAAAAACACAGCCAAATCTTTTTTCTTCAGATCCGCATCAATCTCAAAATTGAGCTTTAGTGCCCTCCTTTGACGAAATTCCGTCATAGCAATGGAGAACTTTAATCCATGTGTTTTCATTAGCAGCATTTAAGAAGAAGAGAATATAATGTAGTATGAGCACATATGAGCATATATTTACCTCATGCACAAAGAACACTCCATGTCTGCACTGTCCAGTAGCTGGGATGGTACAACCCTTGTGCCACATAAGGCAGGAGAAGCCTGTGATGAACAGGCTTCATCTGAGAGAGAAAAATAAAAGGTGGTAGGTAAGTAGACTAGGAGAGCGCAAGAATAAAATTGAAATTCTATTCCCCCCACCCACAGTTCTTGTTATGACTAAACTCTCTTGAGTGTAAGGTATGAAATAACATACGCAAATGCTACACTGCATGCATAATCAATTACATTCAAATCAAGCTGAAGAACTGCCCTTTTAACATCTAGAGGACTGCCTGGTTGAAGAACACACAGTTTCATAATCCATGTAGGGCACTATAGAGTGAATAGTGAGCTATTTAAGTTCTGTCTCTGTCTTTACCATGTCACCTAGCCTGTACTGTAAGTACCTTGTTTGAGATGTTTGCTAGGGGGCCCAGTAGCGTCACCAGGAAACTTCCTCTTTAAACCTGCAGGTACAGGTAGTGAGGACAGGACGGCTGCCAAGCTCTTGGAGTCTTCGAAGCTGCCTTCAGGCTGGTTTAGGGACGAGCAACTTGTGCCGTCACATGATTTACTGCTACTCAGTGTTCGGTCCTGTGAGAGGAATATGGCACAGCAAAATTAGAACATTACAAAAACAATTACATTTTAAAACGTTTGAGACACAGCAGATGGGTTCTATGTAAATGGGTTTTTTTTCTCAGAGGGGGATAAGAGAAATGAGAGTTAAGATGAGGTAGATGTTAAAAATGGAAAAATCGGATAATGGTTAAAATCTGTGAGATTTTTGTATCTAACATACATTCCTTTTACACTACCATAACATTGCAGTCCTGTCTATTTATTGTACTATTCCTGTCCTACCTTACACTTTTCTCATAGTTTCTGATGATGCTGATGACAAAGCATAACCCTGAACATTGAAAAATGTCACATTCTGGAGTATTTTTGCCATTTCCGCATGGTCATTATCCATAGCATATGTTAGTCAGAGGACTCTGTGGGTCTTAGTCAATGAGTGAGTGAATCTGAGTGCTCACCTTGGAGCTGCCAACCCTCGCTCCATCTCTGGGCAGAGAGGAGTGAAGTGAGCTGAGGAGAGATAAAGGTTTGATGCGAGCCGAAGGGCCAGTGGCCTGAAGTGGATGCAATGGTGTGTCCAGACTATCGTCCTCAAAAACAGAAGAAAACATCTCACACAAGACCTGCACAGAGAGACAGAACATACCGGTCAATAGACAATACCAAGGAGTACACAATGCATCCAATGAACAAGTTTGAAAAGGGGGGAAAAGTAGCTTTCTAATAGGAACAGGTCTGCATTTTGTGGTGCAAGATTTGCATTGCAGAGGAGTTTTTGTTGTATTGCATTTAATCCTCAGGCACTTAGACCAAAGAAGTACACAGACTGTCTGAGGCAAACTGCATGTCAAAATAACTACAGCTCTCAGAAGCTCACTTCTCACGCAGAACTAAAGAACTGGTTCTGGCTCTCTCTGCTTCTGTGTACAGATGGAAAACAGCCTGATGGGAAACATCAGTGCATCAAGCTAAATGCTTGAGTCAAGCAGTTGCATGCTTACAATAGAATAGTTAAATGCTGTTCTCTCCTCCTGCTTGTTCACTGTAGTTTTTACCATCAACGTATTTTAGGCACTATCCTTAACTAGACTAGAGCCAACTGGATTTATAAGATGATTAGTCTAATAGTCTTAACAGACAAAATTCATGGTTGTTATACAGGGCCAAAAATGACAGGATAGATTGACACAGACTGAAACTGAAGTGCAATGATTTGAGTATAATGTTTCTACAATGCAAACCTGGTAGTTACTAACATCCAACACCTATATTTCTAGACATCACAGATTCCTTGAATTATTTGCATTTTTGATGAGTAAGATTGTACATTTGATGTTTCTCCAAGGTCATCACTAAGTTGGCCATTCCAGCTTCTTTTCAAATCACTGCAGAAGAATTCTTCACGTTTACCTTCTGCGCCTCCGTTTTGACAGACATCCAGTCTGGCTTCAGTGCTAGACAGTAGAAATACTCCTGCAAGGCCTCTTCCCTGCGACCAGCACTGCAAAAGGCCTTGGCCTTAATGGAGTGGGCCTGTTAAACAAATACACAGGTTGAAACAATTTCCAAATAAAGCTTCAGAGGAATGCAATGTGAGTACAAATACAAAATACTGGAAAGGAAATTAAATCAGGAGGGGATAAACTATGCACTTGGTGATACTACCTGAACACTTAAGGGGAAACATCCTCGAACTAACGTATAAAAACATCTAGGGAAGTGTCCAAAACTTGGATCAGTACATTTCTAAATATGTATTAATCAAAATATTATATTCGAGGAAAAAGACGACTGCTCAGACCTACAGAAAAGAACATGGCATTGAGACTGCAAGGGTACAAAATCCTCTGAAATCGTGTCTTTTTCAGACTTGCTATGCAATATCCTCTCTCTGGATTCAGTCTGTATGTGCAGGTTTGAGTAGCTAACGCTGAGAAGAAGCAGATGATGTGCATTGAAATAAAGAAATAAATTAGAAAAACATGCCCAAGGTCTGCGTGTAGTCGATCTGGCGAATCTAAACATTTTCTAAACAGCGGACATGAATCCGTGAAAATACGGAGAAGCTGCTCATGGTGTGGTTGACGGAGAAACAGCTAGCAGGAGATTATGTAACCGAGGTGATAATCCGCGAGAAGACTCGAACTGTTTACGCCAATTTCAACTTCGGCGAATGAGGCCTAGGGCGAGCCGCTTAAAGCCAGTTGGGGCTGGTTCGAGAATTTTAAAAAGAGGACCGGCGAATGCTGTACATAATGCTCAATAAAACCAGTTTATTGCAGTACATTTTATTGTATTGTGTTTTTATACAATGGTCGTTATTTATAAGCACATTTTTCTCATATAAAAACAAAAAATGCGGTGCTTTTCAGAGGACATTTCATTAGGGAAAATTGATTTGACGAGTAATTTGAGCTACGAGCTCCGTTATGGAATGAATTAAACTCGTAAGTCAAGGTACCACTGCACAAACACAGCTTTCCTGACCTTTGCTGACACTGGCCGAAGCCTGCACATGGTGTCCGCATCCTGGACGGCTTGGCTGAAGTTCTTCATGTCCATATGCAGTTTAGCTCTCTGCGCTAACAGCTTACACATAGAGGGTGCTGTGGAAGAGATAAAATCAGACAAATGATAAAACCATCATGAACATATTGTGCAGTTGCCTTAGCCAAGTCTCTTTTACAATAGAGGAATTAAATGACTAACAAAAGATTAGACAGTGAATAAGATGGTTTCTTTGCATAATACAAAGTCTGTCATTATTAGCAACGTAAACATTCTTGCTGTAAGGCATGAAAAATCAGCATGCCAACATTATAGTAATGTTTTCCCATGGCAAACATATAACAGTACTTAGGCACTTTCACACTTTTCTTATTACATTAGACAAACTGGAAGACAATGCACCAGTAAAGCCACTGCATTTGGTGTTTTACTGCATATCACTACATCTAAACAGTCAGTTCTGTCAAGACTTTTCAGGGCATTGTGATCTCAACCTGTAATCTCCTGTAATCTTACTCAGCTACACCATTTTGAAGCTCCTGTGAACGAAACATGTTTTTTCAGTGCTCTTTTCAGCACAGACAAGACATTATCAGAAGAGCTAATCATGACTTAGGGCTAGGGGAAAATTCTGCATTATTAATAATACTGGCAACAAAAAGGATCAACAGTTATGTGTTGTTGACTTTTTGTTTATATTTTCAAAGCAGCGTCCAACCTAAAGCTGGTTCACAATTTGACCAGAAGAGGGCAGCAGTTCACATACAGGGTGGTACTAGGATGGTCAGCGGGTAGTGAAGAAAAAAACTATAGCTTAAAGCAAAAAAGTCCAGCATTATACTCTTAAAATGATTGACATATATTCAATTCAGTTTTATTTTATTTATATAGTGCTTTTTACAACCAATTTTGTCTTAGCCTTCCCTGGGAGTGCAGGAGGCTGAAAAGAAAACATCTAGATTAGCGTTGATTCTGTAGTCGCAAAAGTACATGCTGTTCACACTGACCCACAACATGATCTAATGATGACCCTGCCAACAACACTAAACTCATCATGTTACATGAACATTTCCAACGACTCTGTAATATTCTCAGTTATGTTTATTAGAAGTGGTTGAACATTCATTCTGTCAAAAAGTTCAAGATTAACAATCTGTATAAAATTAGCTTAAAATACAACTCTGTAAGGCTCTCCAATGAAAAAACATGAACCCATTCTGGAAACCCGTTCACACAGTTTATCTAGTGTAATGAAATCCAGCCGACAAGCTTGTTAAAATGCTAAACCTTTAACTGATGGTGTAACCTTGATTACAATAAATATTTTCCAACACTGTCAGAATAAATAAACGAAATGGTTGAAAAAAAGACTCATATAGCAGCCAAAGTTTATATTTCTTTACTGCTCTTTTTTTCAGAGAAAAGTGGTGACGTGTGAAATTGGAGGGAGCAGAGTTTGGCCCTTTGGCTATTCCAACATGGTTCTTGAACACCAGTTTCTCTGGGTTTTATGATAAAATGTTTCATTTAAAATAGTGATAAAACAGAAGTGGGTTGGGGTCTATAACTGAGGCTGAAAGCAAAAACAGAAATCTAAACACAATTTAGAAACAAACAAACAAATAGCCAAATGTGTAAAATACTCAGGCCAGTCCTACCAGTTTCCCAAAAATGGCTGAAGAATGCAGTAATAAACATTTTGTTTTCTTGCAGATTTTGATTATATTCAATATTATATTTACCTGATTTTTTATAATCAGTTCCAAATATTGAGTATCAATCTTCTTGACCAAGAATAGTATCATTATTAATTTAAAAAATCATAAAGGCCAAGCCCAATTTGTGATGAAATTTATTAAAATTGCATTTTTTCTCACTAGTTACTTAATGACAATAAATAAACAAATACAACAATCAAATAGCTCAACTTAGGAATACACATTTACATCTACAGTGATCTACAGGACAGTTCACAAGCGAGCTGGGACAGTAGAGAACAGGCGACACAGTTAAAGTAGGCTTGTTACGCAAAGTGTCTGTGAGGTTAGGAAACAGGGTGGGTAAGTGGGGCAATGAAAACCTGCGCATGCTTGTACTTTTGATGAGCTAAGAAAAATAGCCTATATGATAAATCCATTAGGGTTACATCCTCACTTGGGAATTGTGTAACCAACCCCAGGACCACAGGAATTTGTCTTAACAGAAACTGGACCATTTCAATCACAACAGCTGATATGCCTTCAAACTCTGGCTTATGGTTTCTGATAAGGGTTTTGATGCTGAAATGTTATTCTCTCTGGACTTAGGCTTGGAAATCAAGGAACTGGTCATGATGATCCAAGCCTGATGTATCGAGTTACAGCCAAGGCTTCTTCTGGTACAGCCTGAATGGCCTCCAGGTTTCTCCTGTTACAAAAGTAACAACAAAACCCACAACTGCCCTAATTCCAATGAATGCTCCCTATATTATTTAAAGGCAAGTACTTCCCGGTGTTATAAAGAAACAAAAAATATATTTTAACCTCATCGATTCAGTTTTTCAGATTAAGTCATCTGAACCTGCAAAAGTTTTTTTTTTTTTTTTTTTTTAAATACTGAAATACTGCATTTCAAATTTAGCTCAGCAGAACGAACATCAAATCAAATCTCAGTGTCTTATCCTTGATAAGTAGCAATCTATTTATAGCTGCCATTGTTCACACTGAATCCAGGTCATCAAAAAAATAAGACCAGCTATCAACAGCTGCCTGATACAAGACCTAACATAGGCCCTCTTTACAGTGCACATGAAGTTTTTTTATATTATTCCCTTCTTTTGCTTCTGTCTTTCAGGAAAAAGTGAAAAAGGAATTGTGAAATTGTGGGGAGTTTGGTCTTTTAGCTAACGTTACCAGGGCAAAACATGTTTGCTATTCAATCATGTCCTTCATGTAAACGCCACTTTTCGGGTTTTCGGGTAATAAAACCTACTTGGGCTAAAAATACAAATGAAGGCTCAATGGAAAAGTTTCCTGGAGATCTACCGAACTGTGGAGTTTAAAGTGTCCGAGTGCTTTCCCCGTCGAGATATGCAACTCGGAATGTCATGGGACAAAAGTATTGGTACACCGTGGCGAGGCGAACGGGTCCCCTTGGGTGAAAACATCCAGAAAAAATATATTTAATGCTACAAAAAAGGCAGAGGATATTTGCAGTTTCCGCATCATTGTATGGATTTCCACATGAAACTATGAATTTATTTTTTAATCTGCGTGAAATCTGGATTACTGAATTTGGAAAAGGTGCTTAATTGATTTGTCTGTTAGTGAGCACGACCCAATGGTAACCATCTCATCACTACTGTCTGGTCTTATAGATCACAGACACAGACACAGATGGTGTTGCATATGTGCTTGAATTATTGTCATATTAACCTTAACTTACAGGAAAAAAATAGATAAATCAAAATGTCAAGCTGTAAATATTGTTTGTCAGAACTGTTGCCTGGTGTTTACGGAGTTGCTCCTCCAATCACAAGGTTGTGGGTTCAAATCCCAGGACTCCACGGCACCATTGAGGTACCCTTAAGCAAAGTACCACCCACATACAATGCTCCCTGGGTTCCCCCATTGGTGGGAGCCTACTGCTTGTTGGTGAATGGGTTAAATACAGAGAAAGAATTTTATTGTTCACACTGCGTGACGTGGTGTGTTCACGTTTGACTATAAGGGGCTGCTTTACTTTACAAATGTTACACATCTACTACATTTACTGCTTTTGCGGCAACTGATTACTCTTGTGTTCCTCTGCCTGTTACATAGATATCTCATGTGAGAGATGCTAAAACCTAAACGTGGGTCACACAGATGGAACCTTTAATCAGAAAAGGCTGAACACACTGTCAACAGACCTGTAATTTTACATTCAGATGTTGCCAATGATTAACAAAGCAAAGAGTGTATTTCAAAGCAAACTTCAGTGTCATTACAGAATTATGACCTGACGGTGGCGTGCTGCGCCAAGGTTTGAGTGAGAGAGGTTGTGCTGCTGTGTCTCAGAGCGAGGAGGAACAGGGCCAGACTGTGGACCAGTGAGTGTCAGCTGAGCATATGTGTTTTCTCTCTGGCTGCCTTCGCAGCATGTTGTGAGATGAGACAAGCCGCCAAAACGAACACCCACGCCGGCTGCATCAGAGTGGGAAGTGAGAGACCAGAAGAGGAAAACCGGCCAACGTTTTGATTCATAATGCTGGAAATGCTACAGACTCTGATGCTTTTGTTGGGCCATATGAGGCAACATAGCCCCGACACTGCCTGCCGCATCCAAAATTGCCCCTCCTGCTGCTCCCTTCCTCCGAGACTGACCCGATATGAAAGATCGGTATGTGTTAATGCTGTTTTCCTCTGCATCAGCACCGCCCCCTCCAACTCCCTTACATAAACGGGTCAGAATTCAGGGCCTTGTAGGCAAAAGTAGGTCAGACGCAGGCAGCTGGCATCACAAGAGTTTGATATGGGCACAAAAAGTACACACCTCCTCCTCCTCCCTAACACTGACCCCCTTTTACACTCAAAATTAATGAACAGCTTCGTGTCTGCAAGCGCATTCTGTACAAACTCTAGTCATCAGACCACCAGCACACCACAAACTTTCAAATTCCACTATTCTGCTCTGCCTTCTTTTAAATTCTTTTTATTTCTTCCATTACTGGTTCACAGAACTAAGACGCAATATAAAAATAAAACAGAATAATGTGCTATAGAAACCTGAACCAGCAGTGCATTCTTCTAATGCACTGCTATCTCTTTTCTTCTTCTCCAATATAAGGTGCCCAATACACAAATCAATTAACCTGAAAACAGGAGGGCTGACCCTGCTGACTTTAAACTTCACACTGATGAGTAGATCTGGCTGTCTGAGCTATCCATCTTCATCTCCCAATAAGGAAATGCTAGTTGATGTTCATTTTATGACTACAATAAAGTAGTTTTGCACAAAAATAAAGAGCAGAGGGGGGCTGCATAGGAAGCCCAATGTCGCCCCCTGCAGGCGTTGCATAACTGCCACCACTTCAAAAGTAGGTCAGTCCCCCAATTATAAAACAAGTCACAAGAACTGGGTTAAAAAAAATGAGCCAAAGAGACAGATCCATACATACTTTATACATTAATCAAATAAACTAGTAAAATAACTCGTACCTAACTCCACCGCCATGTTGTACTTCTCCAGGGCGCTGGGGAGTTCTTGCTTCCTCCAGTGGGTCTCTCCTTCCAGCCAGCACCTCCTAGACCTGCTCTCGGACCCGAACCACTTTTCCAGCAAGGAGCTGAGGATGACATTCGCCCTGAGGCCGTTTCCGTTCCCTTTATTAACTTTGGAGCGGCAGGACCTGCAGTCCTTTAGACTGGGCTCCTCCAGGCAGCGCTTGCAGAACGTGTGGCCGCACTCCAGGGTGGTGGGCTCGATGAGAAGGCACCTGCACAGCCGGCAGGAGAAGAGGTCGAGCGGTTGTTGCTGCTGTTGTGGTTGCTGATCCTCCTCGTCCTCAGAGTCGTCAGTGCTGCCACACGGCTTCCAGCCCTCTCCGAGCTCCTTCACCCGGACGGCACGGGCGATGCTCTCCACCAGCAGTCGGAGCTCCTCAGGCCTGAGTCTCCGGACCTGTGCCGCGGCTCGATACGAGTCCAGAGCCTCGGAGATGCGTCCACACCGGGTCAGAGCGTCCGCCTTTCTCAGACACAGCCCTCGGTCGGGCTGTCTGAGCTCCACCAGCTGGGACGCGTAGATCTCCACGGCCAGGTCGAAATCCCCTGCCCGGCAGGCCTCCTCCGCCACCTCCAGCATTTCAGGACAAACCCCTGAGGCCCCCGGGTTGGAAAGCTCATACTGTTGCACGAAATGCTCGGCATGGCTCTGCTGGAGACCCGCGTCCATCTTTTGGACAACAAATGCACCAAAAACAGACTAAAAATAAAATATATAGATCAAAAAACAGTCTAGCGCTAACCTAAAATGAACCACACCGTCTTATTAAACCACCCATTCACACCCAAACCAGATTCAAACGATCCTTGACGCGTAAACCAGTCAGACTGCACGGCCCGTCCGAGGCCGTGTGAACGTGTACGCGTGAGTGAACGTGTGGAAGCAGAGAAAGACTATCTATAAACGGCCTGTGCCGGTCTCTTAGGCCCCGGACACGGTCCCACATTGAGGCTACAGGGTCCAGCACATAAAGGAATATCTGAAAAAAAGTTTTTTAAAAAGGAGTCCTTTAAGTGTTATAAGAGTGAAAAGACCAGAAGAATAGAGGAAAAGGTGTTTAGAAGAGCTATCAGAGCCCAGAGTCGAAAGGTCTTTCTCTCGGAGAAGGTGAAGCCGTGTACAGACCCACACGGTTTTAAAAAGGTTTTAAAGGGTCGGAGGGTCGCGCTGAGAGTCCAGGTAGAGTTCGGTGTGTGGTAGAAGCTGTGTTTGGAGGGTGTCCTCTGTGTTTTATATAACAGCCGAGCTCTCTCCGGCGAGCAACACTTTGCGTAATCCGGCGAACTCCCTTCCTCCTCTCAGGACCTGCTCGGACTTTTGGGCTTGTTGCCGTTTCTTGCTCCTCTCTCGCCCTGTTTTAGAGCCCCGGTGACCCATTCTAAACGAAGAGAGTCCATAAAAACAACACTGGACTCGTACGAAACAAAATAAGCCTCATTTCTCTTAAACATTGAACGGACGGTCCCCTGGATCGACCTTCCTCTTCTCTTTCAGCACGAAAACACAGAGACAGACACAGTCCGCCCACTGCTGGAGCACGTGACGCAAATAAAGCGCTCCTATTGGTGGACCATGTGGCCTGCTTATATAATGACACCGGCCGTTGTATAATCCTGATGAGAAGTTCGATTCAGAACGCCGAGTCGATTCGTTCGAATTGCTCGTTTCGATGAATCGAACTTGCCACCAAAATGATTCATTGAGTTATAGCCTACCACATGCTCGTTCAATACACTATATGGACAAAAGTATTGGGACGCCTGATCATTACATTTATAGGAACTTTAAAGACATTGTACTTAAATTAATAGACTAATATGTAGATGGCCCCCTCTTAAATTGCAGCTATAACAGCTTTCCCTCTTCTTGGAAGGCTTTTCACAAGATTTTAGAGTTTCTGTGGGAATTTGTGCCCATTCCATCTGTTCCAGTTCATCCCAAAGGTGCTGGATGCGGTTGAAGTCAGGGCTCTGACCAGTCAAGTTTTCCATGCTGAACTAATCCCAACATGTCTTTATGGAGCTTGCTTTGAGAGTCTTCCCTAAACTGTGTCCATAAAGGTGGAAGCACGGAGTTGTCCAAAATGTCCAGGTATGCTAAAGCATTAAGTTTAAGCCCTTCACTGGAAGTAAAGGCCCACCTGAATTCAATAATTAAGAGGTGTGTCCCAAGACTTTTGACGATGTATGGACAAAAGAGGACCAACTTGCCTCTCATTTTCCAACTACTGTCATTATTTTTAACACACTACACTAAATAAATTTCCTAAAGCATCCCGATACTTTTTCCCTATTGTGTATTTGCAAGTGCTTTAGGTCAGGCTCATCTCGGGATACAATGAGATTCTCTTTAAAAAGTGGGCCTGAACAATTTTTCAAGTGGTTGTTCAGTTAAGTTGTAAGTTTCAGTTATTTAAGTCTGAAAGACTAGTTTTCTGGATTCATCACAAGTCAGCCTGATGTTACACAAACAGTTCGGTTCAGTTGAATCGGTTCATGACTCGGCCTCGTCGTTGTGTAACCTGAAAGCAGTGGCAGTGAGGGACATGGAGGAGAACTGCAGGACGACCTTTCCTAGAGGAGAGACACGTTTTATTCACCAGATAACTTGGCGTGGGCTACTTTTAGACACTTGTGATAATAATGAGCACAAACACAAGAGATTTAAGTACAAATCTCTGTCAGAGTTGGACTAAATAGCGTCATAACCAACATGTATGCAAAGTTTTATGTAACTGCTCTCTTTATGTAAGATGCAATTTAATAGCCTCCATGTGCGGTGTGGCAGGGACTCTCCTCTCCCCTGCCAGTGGTTATGTGAGGAAGACTAACTAATCATTAAACAAGGTTAGCTAATGTAACTCATGACTCACACGTTTCATAATTTTGTGTTATTTTTTTTTTTTGTAATTATGGCACTGGTTACATGTTCAGGTATCACATAACCTAGTTTCACATGTTACACAAGTCATACATAATGCATTTAAAATATTCTCTGGAGTCCTCTTAAGAAGTACACCCTATGGACAAAGGTATTAAAGACGCCTGGCCATTCCACCAACAAGGACTTTAATGACATTCGATTCAAATATATAAATATTTAGAAAGCTGTTCTGGCAGTCTTTGTTCCAGTTCATCCTAAAGGTGTTTGAGGTCAGGACCAGTCAAGTTCTTCCACACCGAAAAGATTTTCTCCCAAACTGTGTGCTCATAGTTGGAGGCATGTCATTGTCCAAAATGTCTTGGTATGATTAAGCATTAAGATTTCACTGAAACAAAAGGGATGCCTGAATTCGGTTATTAAGAGGTTGTCCCAGTACATTTGTCCATATTGTGTAAGTTTAAATAACTGGTGGACCATGTTACACAAGTGATAAATAATGTATTAAACATTTCAGCTGAATCCTCTTGATTAACGTTAATGTTATAAAAGCTACTTTAAATGGCCATGAAGAACATGCCTTTCCCTCTCGCAGAACTATACAAACTGACATAAAATCAAGAGCTTATTTGTATGGTTTTTACCTGATGCTGAACACACACTTTGTGGGGAGTCATGAACCGACGGGCAGCTGGTGGCCTAGTAGTTAGGGAGTTGTGATCAGGTAATGGGTTCGAATCCCATGACCATCAGTGGCACTACTAAGGTGCTCTTGAGCAAGGTGCCGTCCTCACACACTGCTCCCGGGGGGCTTTGTTGCTGCCTGCTGCTTCACTTGGTGAATGGATTGAAAACAGAGAAAGAATTTCATACTGTGAGGTGTATTCACACATGACTATAAGGCACCACTTTACCCGGCCGCCATGATGTTTTTCTGTATATAAAGTAGATGTTTTTTTTCCATCTTGGAGAAATTAACTGGGCAGTCCGCACTACATTCATTCCTTGTCTTTAAAAGTCTTCATAAGACGTTAATTTTATGGTCCAGAATACATTAAGCTGGGTAATGCTAGTGTATCCACATGCAAGTTAGCTCGAAACATATCAGCTGTAGCATCGAACAGGATCATTCGTCACATTTGGAAGCATTTAATCACTAATTTTTAGCTAACCGCTGGTTCCGCTTCAGAGTAATCCTGTGTTTAAGGAAGCAAATTGCATGTCACTGCTTGGAATAGGAATTTTACAGGCTTTATTGTCTCACATGAGGTCATAAAAACATACGTTATTGAAAGTGATCTTTAGTCTTGAAGGATAACTGAAAAAAATATTGAAAAAGTGTCAAATTAAATCAATGACATCAGTCAATTTTTTAAATCAGGAATGCTTCCACAAATAATCACATTGGTGTTTATTCAAAGTATTAAATGCACAAGGGTAAAGACTTCAGTGCTGACCGTCGGTGACAAAAAATGGCCCCTCCTGTTGATCCCAGATCAGCTTTATAGTCAGCGGTTGAGGTTAGAGTTACTATCAACAAGCGTCCATTATATCAGCAAGGCCCAGCCTTTCCATCCGAGCTGTGAGTAGATCTAATCACAGCTAACACTCAGTTTTATAAGAAGTTGTATAACAAAGTGCTGCTGGACTGTTGGATAATCAGCCATCCTAGACTGTAGTATCTGTGTTCCATATTGCAACTGAGCAAACGAAGTAAATTACACTACAACGTCACCATGCTCCTGTAGTGCGAAGCCGACCTCAGTTTAATTCAGTTTTTACTTCTATAAACCTCACTTACGTATAGTGTATCATTTATTTGACAAATCATTTCGAGTCTGCAGTATTAAAAATACATGTTGGTATTTATGTCATATAATGATATTTATATCATTATAAATAAAACATGTCCACAAATGTATGTATAAATTATAAACATATTTGATCTGCTTTGTAAATCAGCTGAATATCATTGTTATTACAAGTAGTAGCATTATTAATGCAATAGGTCAACAAACATGAACAGCATTCAATTTACACACTTACAAATTTTGCCTCTTTAGTGTGCTAGTGAGTGTATGTGTGTGTGTGTGTGTGTGTGTGTGTGTGTGTGTGTGTGTGTGAGTGAGTGAGTGAGTGAGTGAGTGAGTGAGTGA
>JBBJLR010000087.1:23743669-23755738 GCA_037577145.1 Brachypetersius gabonensis
GTGTGTGTGTACAACCACCCAGTTTTACGCGGATCAGGACTCGCGGATCCAGTCAAAAAAAAAAAATTTGATGACATAAATGTATACTTTTTAAGAAGAGGTCTCAAGTAGCTGGCAACAGAGGAGAAACAAATTGGCTAATGCTAATGCATCTCCTGAAAATCATATGAAAGTAGTTTTTTGTCTCCACCTGCAAACGTGGTGACAAAAACCTCCAAAGCAGATGCAGTGCGAATGGTTGGTCATCTTATAAAGTGTAGCTGTGCCTCCCCCTAGTGGCTCAAGCAGTCAGTGCTGAAAAAGAAGGTCAGGTTTCTATTACCTTCCATTCCTCTAGTAACAAAACACGTGTTTAGATATTAAAAAAAAGCAACAAAATTAAAACTTACTTTACAACCAGAACCAAACCAGTTATACTGCTTTGAGAAATTCTGCACTGTAAAATAGTTCTGAACAATATGGCATCATTTTAAAATATAAGCATGATAAACTCAGCTGCTGTGTGTGTGCCTTAAGCTTTTTCAGACTTCCAAACATAGTAATCATGGTGGACAGACTGGACTACTTTTCATTGTGTTATTAGGAAATGGGTGCCTTTCAATGTTTTTTTTTCCTCTTTCTTAAAAGGGCCCATTTCAATTGTCTTTTATTTTTCTTTTTTTCTCCCTGTGGTCTACTTATGCTTGTGTGGTTTTATATACTAAAACTATATATACACACTATTTCTACATGACCACTTTCTTACCTCTCTTTACTTTCTAGGATTAAAGTCTTGTTTTTGTTACCATGACTATAAGACTGATATGAATGTCAATCAGCCATAACGTTAAAATGGGTAGGATACTGGCTTCTGGTCCAAGAGGTCATGAGTTCAAATCCTACCTTCAGCATCCCACCACTGGGTTCCAGAAATACTGCCCCCTGTAGTTAGGGATAAAAATGTCTGCTAAATGCTGCAAATGTAGTGTAACTTTTGCAGCATGGGACCAGTCTGTAGCTATACAGCACCATACACAGCAAACCGCGATGCACTGCATGCTGTGAGGTTTCTATCATGAATGTTTTCAACAATTTGTAGCTTTTGTGTTGCATAGAATTCAATTTTCCACTTTATAAGCCCTTTAATCGTTCTGTTCAACCCCCTAGCTGTGTTGGAAATAATTGCATTATTTGAACCAAATTCATTTTCATTTGTTGAAGCACATGAATGACTGGATTGATCCAAACACCCACAAAAAGTCTTTGCGACATTTGAACATCTTTAGGAATGCTCAGTGCACTCAAAGAAAGCTGATTGGTTTGGAAGCTCATTTGCATATTGTGGCCAAACGCGTCCTAACAATGAACGAGTTATTAAAAAAATAATAAGGGTCATATTTGGTACGCAGACAAGATTTTAGTCCCTTTACTCTGCTGTGGGGACGACGCATGCAGCAACCAGCGAAACACTAGACTACATTGTTTTTGCTGCACACAAAGGCACTCACTGTGTTCACCTCGTGTCTTGACATGTTCCTAGACAATGAGGCAATTTGTATATAGGAGACTTTCAATTCTTGAATTTGATAAAGATGTGCGTAGTTGTTTTGCACAAGTTCAACTTTTTTTTTTCCAGTGTTTGGCATCAAAACTAGAGCAGAATTGTGTCAAAACAGACGCAATTAATGACGTTTTGTTAAATCGCTACGCAAAAAGGCCCATTTTCATAAACTCTGCGAACAAAGATTCCAGAAAGGCCTAGATGTGTAGAAATTAATCACATGCGATAAAATTACATTATAATAAAAAGTGTGTTTAAAGGATATTTAAATCTATAAGTGTAGTGTGAGGTGTATTAGAAAACACATTCATGTTCATTGTAAGACATTTTAATATTTATTAAAAAATCAATGTTGGGAATCTTCAACAATATCCTATTAGTAAATAAACTCTAGGTTCATCTGTCAGTTTTGTAAGTGGAGTTGAAGAGGCGGAATTTTGGAAGACAAGTCGATTCAAGTGAAACTGAAAAAACAGAAACGGGCAAGTTCCCAAAACCCATAGCCCTCAGAACTACACCACTTGAAAACAGCAGAAATCCTTTCTAGCTTGGAGTGAACTTTATAGCAACTCTGTTATTTAATAGAACTGTTTTAGATATATAATTCATAAGCTCAATGTCCTTGCCCCATAATGGGGTAATCATAAGAACTTTAAAATTTTTGTTTACAATGATGGAAACAAAACAAACAGAACACTCCTTTCAAGGCAGCACCCCACAAAACATGTTAAAGTGAAATTCCACTGTTTGTTTTCAGATTTAAATAGGTAAGCTGTCAGTTAAGTCATTCAGGGTGATTTGGTGAGCAGTGCTGGAATACAGAAACGTACTCAGTCAGAACTGCACATAGTGGAGATGTCCAAAACATTTATTGCCTCTAAAATGTATGCTATAGGAAGCAATTACATGAAATAGTTACATATCCATTTTTTGATGTCTGAGATACCAGTTTATAATACAGGGGGTCCTCGGGTTAAGACAGTCTTGACAAGTTTTCGAGTTTACGACGGCCATTAAACCCCTAAAAAATTGAGACGCGAGTGTTAAAGTGGTACTTACAGACTGTGGGCAAACTTGTTTGGTTGCGCGTGACGGAAGAGTACACAGCAATGCGGAGTACAAGTGAGGGAGCTGTGATAAGTCTAGGGTGTGATTCAACTTGCTCCAAAATTCGGGTTATATCACTGTTACAGTAACTGATCTGTCATAACTCGAGGACACCCTGTAGTTAGGAGAGAAGTTTTGGCCCAAATTATGTTCATAGCTGAGATGTACATGCCAGCTAAGGCAAATAGTACGTTTCTGTACAAAGTTTCATATCACAACACTCTGATTTTGTTGACTGTAACAACTAAAGAGATCAGTGGAACTTCACTTTAAATACACTGTAGATTCTTCTTGCTTCTAAACCTCCATGGAATCAAAGTGGCACGACATGTACCTTCATTCAGTTTTACAAACTGTAGCAGGAAGACCATCAAGTTGTTCTAGTCATATAGTGTTTTGTCTAAAGTTGACCTCTCTTTAAAGGGGTTAAGTACCATCTAGCAGAACTTTATAGAACATTATAATGTGGCACTTTTATATTTATATGGCAAATATAGTAGCTACCAGGTGCTCAACCAAGGCTCAAAAACTGGAAACAGGCAATCACAAGGCAGCAATCAGCTCCACCAACGGATCCAGCTGGAGCATCGGCATGCTAGAAATCCCAGCCAGACCATTTAAGCTGGTTCTTAGTGTTGACCTAATGATTGCTTCCTTTATAAACAATGACCATTACCATGGCAAGAGGAAACACAAAACTGTTCCAAGATCAGTGCAAAAAGGCAAAACATCAATCCCATTTTATTCAGGCAGCAGAAAACACTAGTTTGTCGGCAATCGGGCACCTCTTGCCAGTATTACAAAATATTGTAACGAGATCCACATAAATAGCCTAGCCAAGCCACTCATCAGTCTAAAAGGAAATCGGGTCTGTGGTAGCCGAAAAGGCTGAAATCGCCCTGGTAATGAGCGTAGAGGCGGCGAACGTCCCGCTTGCTGATCCCAGAGAAGTAGCGCTCCACCTTGGTCTGGTTGTAGCGAGTTATCCCTGGTGGGATAGTGGGGTAGGACACCAAATCTGCAATGCCAGCAACTTTCAGAATATACGGGGCATCGCGTTCCAGGGTCTCGTGGTGACCCACCACGTTGTATAAAATGTCACATGGAGCACAAAGCTCAGTGTAGGTTAACCAGTGGATGATGTGGTCACCAAACTGCCGGTCCAGGTGCTGCCGGCCCGGCTCATCGCCCAAATATCGGACAAAATCTTCGAAGCGCAAGCCAGCGCTTTCGCCAGTGTCACGGTGACTTTTGCGGTACTTGCGAATAATGGCAGGTGCTATGTTGTGCTTGTACCATGGCTCGAAGCGTGGGTTCTTCACAAACTTGTCCTTGAAGGCAGATATGAGACGCTCAAAGGGGTCTCTGACGATGAAGAATTTAAAGTATGCATTTAATCTGAAAAATCATTGAAGCAGATGTAAGCAAACCAGTACTATTTTCACAGCAATTTTTATAGAAATCTCTCAGATTTCAGATGCAGTCAGATGGTCCTTGCAAACTTGTGAACATGGAGGAAACTGTACCGAAATGGCTTGAAAATTGTAAATACAAGTCAAGTTCTATGTTACCGACTTGTGACGTGTCACCAATCACAACATTTTCTAGAATCTGAAAATGGCACAGCAAAAAGGGCATTTTTTACTAACTCTATGAACAAAGACTACATTTAGAGCATCAGGACCAAGCTCACATTGGTCCATCTCTGAAGGTATAGTCTCACTCCAAGTTTTGCAATCTTCAGTCAAATGATAAAATTATTTACAGGAGTCTTGGTTTTTGAATGGGTTAAGAGTTTTTTTGTGATTTTAAGGAAAATATTTAGGTGACCTTTGAGTTATACTATTTCTTAAGAGTGCCAAGAAACCAAAGACTTATTTTAGATCATTCCATACATATCCGCAGTATTAAATCTTGTTGATCTAGATTAGGCATGAAACATTTCCAGACCTGTCGGTAATCTCTGCGTCACTCATAGAGGACAGTCGAGGTAAACCATTTCTCTCGTGGTCATGGACCACATTCTCAGGGATCTCTTCTACCTTGGAAAATTTTCCTAGCAATGCAGAATAAAGACAGAGCAGTACAAGAACACTCACATTGTCTGTCAACATCACAGAAGGCAGCCTATAATTAACAAAAGGTTACCAGAGTTCATATAATACTAATACAATAATGGTTACTTGGGATGGGTCCCACTGATGTCTACTTATGTAGTGATAAAATTTACATGAAACATAATCTCTCACCATTGAGAACAATGAGGACCTTCTTCCATTGGGTGTTGCCCACCTTGGGGGTCTGGCAGAAAAGGATCTTGTGTTTGTCACAAACAAAGATGCGGTCAAGGACGAATTTGCGCAGCGGAGTGTGAGTGAGGTTCCAAAGAGAGGTGTTCCTGCAAACGCTGGACAGAAGCTGCAAACGCTGCTCAGTCACTGACTGCCAGTCTGAAAGCTCAACTTCAGTCGGGCCACCTGAGGACTACACAGGCAAACAGACTTTTGAAAGGACTGGGACAATAAGAGGTCTTGGAAAGTGAAAAATCAAGACATTTTCTTTATTATTTAAAAATCAAGGGTTATTTTAGTTATACTGTGTATATCTAAGACAGTTTCCATCTTTTTATATTAGCATAACATCTTTCACAAGCTGAACTTTTGGCTAATCATGTAGCTCAGCTCTGAGCTGAAGCAGAAAAAAAAAAAAGAACTCTACTAGTTTAATGACTGTTATATAATGGGTCCCAGCCCCAATGTCCAAATTAGGGTGTCTGTGTTTGTTTTGTCAAATCTCACCACTGTATGGGCTGTCTGTGATAAACTGTCCTATTTATTAAGCAAATCAACAGAATTAATAAAAACTGAACACCCACGACCAGGACAAACACGGGCACACGCACACCATTAAAGTGCTAATAATTTGAAGGTGGACACGGAAAAGCTGACTCACTTCTGGAGACGGCTGCGATGCTGCGTTCCGCAGGAGCTGCTCGTGTGGAGGTTTCACAGTCTTTATGGACGAAAAAGTCCAGTTCAGCATTTCAGCTCTTCCCCCGTAGTCTAAAACAGACGTTTATGCAGGCATTTAGATCAAAGGATACATTTTAATAATTTTCAAAATGTATAGAGTAAACATATAAATAATTGGTGATAATAATCAATAATGACTATTTGTCTAATTAAGTATTAAAACAATGGCCTTAAACGAATAAAAAAAACATGTACAGACTTCCAAAACAATCCTACTGTGTGGGATTCTTTCTAATTTCCTGATTAGTGACCTTTGGTTATTTCCAACGCACCTGCCTCAAAAAAGAGGTGTGCAAAATGTCTTCTCAAGTTGTCCAAAACTATCCTTAAAAAATTTTTAAATATTGAAAATTACGTATTAATTATTTACATAAAAGGGTGTGTCCAGCATGACCTGTAAGAGAAAGTATTGCATATTTTGATTGCATATTTTACGTCAGGTCATCGGACAATTAATCACTGGTGATTAACCAAGATGGCAAATTCTAATGATTCTTTAATTACGTTACCGCGACTAGAAGTATAAAACGCAGCATACAATGGAAATGATACACAGGATTACAAAATACAGCACTATGTGCAGCAGTGTGTTACATATCCAGCCTCTTAATAGCTTAACCTTACAAGCTTAGGTGCAGAGTGACTAACGTACTGACACTGTTTTCAGTGCAGCTTTCAGCAGACCACGTGAGACGTACCATCTGGTATTCTGAAGCTGAAGTTGATAAACTTGCTGACAAACACGAGGATGAGCAGCACCCAGCCACAAGCGCCCACCAACAGCCAGTGGCGGCGCATCATTGGGCCATGGAGATGCTGGTGGAGCCTGAGACCAAACAGGGAGAATAAACATCCAAAAATAATGCCTGTTAGCATGAGGAAAAGGTCTCATACCCTCTTTTTCAGAGTGAAGCAAATGTTCTGGGAGATTCCTGCTATACTCAGCTTTCCTCACTACCAGTACAAGCTACTGGTGAAAAGAATTCTGTTTTCCTGAAGACACAAGTCCCTGAATAAACAGTTAAGGTGCGGCTGTGTGAGACTAAGCTGTATGACTAACGTCTACTAAGAGAAGCCAACTCTCCACTCACACCCCTGAAAGTTAGCTGTTGGCTGGTACTGAATACTGAAATGGTTCTTGGGATCACACAGCAGGAAACACGTTGCACATTAAGAGCATGCCAGCTGGTTTGATATTTGATGGCAAAATTTCCCAGAGTGGGTCCTATAGGCGCCTCGCCCTGCATACTTGAGCATTTTAGGGTTTTACCTGCTTTATCGCACCCATTCCAGATCAGAATGATCTAATTGGTTGAATCAGGTATGTGGGAGCGAGGAAAATCACTAAAGTAGTGTGTTGTCATGGTTGGGTAACACTGGCCTATTGAATGCATATTCAACAATTTAACTCCGAACGTTTCACAACACAGAATTGGCCCAAAACAACTTAGACCCCAAAAGAGCCCCATGCAGCAAGAGGGTGTGAGCAAAAGCACAAAAAGAGCAGAAGAACCAAGAAAGAATTAAAAAGAGAATCCATTCTCCTCTAATTCTACAGATAGTAGAATTAAAATGTAGAATCAAATTGTGTGCATTCATTTCTATTTAAAAATGTTTCATTTACTTTCCTCTTCAGTGTTATGTGGGTTTTATATGTTTTGCAATAAGCATTAAGTGTTTTATAACAGCTATATATATATATAAGATTTCATTGGCTCGAAACTGATGCAAGTAGGGAAAAACAGTATGAACCAGTAAACTGCTTAAAGCAAGATAGAAAATATGTAGCAGAATCAAATGTGTTGGGAAAAGGGGGGCCTTGGAACCTTCAGTGCAGATGGTGAGGAGCAGTGAGAACACAGAATGTTATTATACGCTCCTCCTTCAGTGGAAAAGTTTCAGAATCTGAAGAGTGCCTTCAGAACAGATTCAAGCTTCTATGCTGACTGTTCTCCTTTGTACAAAGTGATTTATTGAAAATAAAAGAAGTACGTTGATGAAGAAACTGTTGTGTAATTAATACCAGAACCAGGAGGTCCGAACTTAGGGTGGGCGAGAACACAGGTTTTCTCAACCCGACAGTTACATCACCTCTATCTCTCTATGCACAAACACAATATATGGACAAAAGTATTGTGTTACATCAAACCAACAGGGCTTTAATGACATTCAAATATGGACATATTTGCAGTTGTAACTGCTTCCAGTTCATCCCAGAGGTGTTGGATGGGGTTGAGGTCATGGCTCTGTATGGGCCAGTAAATGTCCACCACCCTCGAACTCATCTAAACATGTCTTTAAGGACCTTACTTTGTGAACTGGGGTACAGACATGTAGAACAGGTTCTTCCCCAAACTGTGTCCACAAAGTTGGAAGCATGGTTATGTCCAAAATGTCTTTGTATGCCAAAGCATTAAGACTGTCCTTCACTGAAATTAAGGGGGTTACGCCCCAATACTGAAAAACAGGTGTGTCCCAATACTTTTTTCAATAGAGTATGTATGTATATAGAGTCATTATTGATCTTGTGAACCACAGCTCCTCATGGTTTTAAAAAAATGCTTTGAATACCTGAGGCCGTTGAAGTCTTCAAGACTTAAACTAATAATTACTGGATCAGGCTCACAAGCTGTACATACAAACTGCTGTCCATTGACAGGCTTTAACCATTGGTCAAATGTAATAAACAAAGTGATAACTTATTTATAGTGGGCCTTAAATACATAAAATCACTAAACCACAACGGTTTCGGACAGTAATCACTGTTTGTCATTGTCAGGTGGAGAGAGATTGAAATGTTGAGTCCAGAAATACAGGTGTAAAGTGAACCTTAAGTGCCCCCGAACCATTAATAACATCCCCAGAATATGGTACACTCCCTAATGCCTTATCTGTCTTATCCTACATCTTTCATTAACCAAAAAGACCCTAAAGACACGAATTTGTGTTACTTATGGGCTGGATATCCTGAAGCTGTAAACAGAGGGGGTCCCTGAATGCCATAAACAACTAGCTCAGCTAGCTACTTAGCTCGGTCGTTAGCTTCAGCAAAGCCAGTTTCTGTGTAAAGATTCACCCTCAACAGACACGATATACGATAGAGACTCGATATACGGCGTTTAGCCTTGACTACAGTTCAAAACGAAATGATTTAAGGAATAAGGGGAGCGTAAAATATACTTTTTTGTAACAAACCAACTAGCAGTCAGTACCATAGGACACAGCCTGGATCCCCAACTCTTAAACACAAACAAGCAGAGTCTGGAGCTGCTCCCTCGATATTTACCTTCAGAGGAAATCGAAACTAAGGCTCTTTATATCGTGGCATCTTCTGTCGCCCAACTGAAGCGACGGCTCTGAAGATTTCTCTGTTTTTGCAGTCATTTTGTCCTCCAGGGCCCTGGTGTAGATGCCCACTGATAAGGGAGCCTCCTCCTCCTCTTGTCACCAGGGGACCAGAGAACCTGCTCCACCTGGAGGCGGGTGAGGGAATAACAGCCAGCAGAAACACTATCCTAGCATGACTGTGTACCAGTAACAAAACAAGCTCATGGCTGGATGAGTTCGGTGTGGAAGAACTTGACTGGCCACACAGAGCCCCATGCCTTCGGCGTCTAACAGGTGGTGGCCTAGTGGTAGGATGCCTCCGGACCAAAAGGTCACCGGTTCGAATCCTACCTCCAGCACCACCACTGTTTCCCTGAGCAAGACCCTTAACCCCAAGTTGCTCCAGGGAGACTGTCCCCTGTAGTTATAGAATGGAAGTCGCTTTGGATAAAAGCGTCTGATAAATGCCATAAATGTAAATGTAACATCAGTGTCTGACCTCATAAATGCACTGAAGAATGAATGAGCACAAATTCCCACAGAAACTCCAAAATCATTTAAGTCTATCCACCAAAGCTATGGATTTGGTGGAATGGTCAGACGTCCCAATACTTTTGTTCATGTATTGTATCATCAGAAGCACTCAGCTACCAAAATGTTCTCCTAGCAGTCAATAATGTGACGATCCTTCAGTTCTGTAACTCATAACAGTAACATCAGCAACATCGCTCTTACTGTCAGTAAACTCATGCCGCCCTCCTGAAAGGTAGTAACAACCTGAAGCGAGCAACATGGCATCATTAATTCACCAGCAACGCTAAAATTCAGGATTTGTTTAAATGTATTGTATATGTTCTTGCTGCTGTTCTAGCAAATATAACAAGAACCGACTCACATGCAGATCATCTGTAACGCTGAGGGGTGACCAGAGATTATTACGGCCGATTTGAACTTATTTATCCTCCAACTGGTGGATGTTGTCCCTAAAGCTAAATGAGCATATGGAACACACCAGCATAATTAATAGCACTGGTTGCTCTAATATTTGTAATCTCGCAATCAAAAAATAATGGATTGATGTGTGAGAGTAAATATGTGGATAGTACCTGATTAGCCCTGCAGGTTCAGAATATTTGTTCTTTGTATATTTCGGGTTGAAAGAGTCCTTCAGTAATGCTTTATGTTTATCGTCTGGTCATGCTGAAGTTGATTAAGAGCAGCTACTTTAGGGAAATATAGCGTGATTGCTCTGCTAGCTCGATAAACTCTTCGCTTACACTCCAGCTCTTTTCATGATTGGCAGGTGATATTAATTCCCTAGCCCTCCAATCCATTATAAGGTCCAACCATCGTTAATACACTACTCGCAATAAGTTAGGGACATCGTGAGAGACACATACGGTGTCTGTTTCACTTCAGACAGTTTTGGGATAGGGAGACATGTATTGGGGTGATAGACACTAATTTTGTGTTTTCCATGTAATGGTCTCATTGTGTTCAGGTGTGTCTTATATTGAGGCCAATACCAAAAGACAACCTTTTTCAATGTGGCATCAATTTCAGCATTCTGTGGGTATAAAAAGCTGGTATTGTCAGGAAGTCATTCCAAGTTCATCATTCAAACAGCCATGAACACACGACGTCACTTAACGGACGAGCAGCGCCACCTGGTGGTGATGGGAAGTTCCGCTCTTTTCAAAAAGCCGGCTCTTGTGACTCGACTCTCAAAGAAGAGTCGGTTCTTTCGGCTCCCAAACGGCTCTTAGTTTAGCATCATCTGTTGCCTCGTATTTTAGCCTAATTTGGCAAATATGAATGATTTGTGAGTTGATGAACCCTTTTGCAATTACTGTTTTGAAGCCTCATAATTCCCTAATTCTATATATTTGTTCTGTTATATAAGCATGCATTCTTTTTAAATATTTTAATCAAACTTTTAATTTTAACACTGCAAACAAATCTACAGAACAAAACTCGGTAAACAAACAAAGTATGTCCACAGTGCAGGCTGACATTCAGAAAAATCAAATGCCTCAGGCTGGATGGGGCTGATGCGGTTTCTCCTCTGTTAGCATCTGCGGACCTGACTGTCACGTCTCTCGTCCTCTCTGTTTTCACATAATGGTATGATCCTATATGCTCACATGTGATTGCTGCCAAATTAAACTTTCTGATTTATTATTAAAAATTAAAGTTCTGCCGTTAACAGAGCAACGAAACAAAATAAAGTGGGGAGCCGGCTCTCACTCGATGAGAGTCGGTTCTTCTGATTCACTACAAAGCATCGGCTCTTAGAGCGCAAATGTTCAGCGCAAACACAAGGCTCACTCACGTGCGACGTGAAGCGAAAAAAGTGTGTGAGAGAGAGGGCAGGAAAAAGAACCCCCCCGCCCCGACTCCCAGTAAGGAGCCGGCTCTAAGAGCCATTTCGTTCGCGACCGACCCATCACTACCCATGGCGCCTTCGGGTCCGTGGCAGGCAGTCAGATGTTGCTCGTGAACTTGGTGTGTCTTAAAGTGTCATCAGCAGACTTGCATCAAGACACAGATCTGCTGACAGAGTTCATGACAGACCCAGGAGTGGAGCCCCACGAGTGACAGACCGCAACGATAACCAGTACCTAAAGAACTACGCACTCAGACATCGTTATGCAACTGCCACACAGCTGCAGGCCCGTTTACGAGATGTGAGGGGTACTAGGGTTTCCAGACAAACCATTCTCAACCGACTCCACCGTTTTGGCTTGAATGCCAGACGACCGTTGCAGGTGACTCCACTGACACCAAGACACCGCCGTGAACGTTGCAGTGGGCACAAGACCATGTGACCTGGACAATGCAGCAGTGGTCTACCATCCTGTTCACTGATGAGTGTCAGGTCTTGCACAGAAATGGTGAATGAGTCGCCAGCATTGCTTGAGAAGGCAAGGTGAGCAATACGCCGAGGGCAGCATGGTCCCCAGGTGTAGGAGGTGCAAGAGTCTGGGCAGGCATCACCAGTCAGCGCAAAGCAGATTTGGTTATTGTACACGGCTCAGTCACTGCATGTTCTTACCTCAGAGA
>JBBJLR010000087.1:23755838-23772780 GCA_037577145.1 Brachypetersius gabonensis
TTGTGAAAGTCCAACAGCAGCTCCTGATCTAATTTACTGAAGAACTGATCGAGTTAAACCGGGTTTCTGATGGAAACCACAAGTAATACTGGACTTCCACAAAGAACACACTGATATACTGTATGTACAATCACTATTTACTGTGTAATGTTAATGGTATTTATTCTTTTTAGGTGTATTTGGTATATTTAGTCCTATTCATGTGAAAAAAGAACATACACTGATCATGTGAATGTTTTTCAAATATTGTTTTTGTAGGTGCCTAAGAGATTTGCACAGTACTGTATATCAGATTTTATTTCCAAGTAATATTATACACAGATCTCAAAATTCCAGATATTGACATTAACACCTTCTTTTTACAGTTTGCTTCTGGAAATACTGCTCTCAGAATTAAAGCTTCACCGCTGTTCACACCTTCTGTTCCATCTGACGTAACCCCATGTCCACATGTTCATAAGCAAGCAGCTTTAAGGGTGTTTCTCATTGACGCATCAGTAACAAGACTGACCCCTTGACCTTCCCTGACGTGTGTATCCTGATTGCACGAAAACCTGTTAACCCCACCCCCACAAGTGACCGCTCTATGACATCCAATAAAACATTTTACAAGCATGCAAAAAACAATCTCTGACAATAAAGGAAATGTTATTTTTGTACATCTTTCCTGGTGATCATTGTGAAGTGATGGAGGAACGTGGAGATGCCACAGATTCACAGAGGTCAGGTATGTGTTGTTGACACAGAGCTCTTTTCCTCCAGTTCAGGCCTTTTTATATTTTCTAAATGTTTGCCCAAGCTTCAGCCCAAATTCTCTCTGTAGAGGTCTCTGTGGTGACAAAGTATATTTAGTAACCCATAAAGTCAGGCTGTTGATATTATGGCTTTAAAGGTGATTTGATTGTTCAGAGGGCTGCTTACGCAGTTGCCTCGACAACCAGTTAACGAGGTTCTCCAAGTCTATGGGAGAGCCGGTTGGAAAAAAAGGAAAATCAGTAGGATAAGTAGAGGAATGATGAGAGATCTGGACCCAACGTGTCTGCCGACCTTTCTTCCCCTCGTTGTCCTGTCTCCCCGTCTCCTTCACTCATTTTTATACAGACTACAAAAACGAACGAGAGTAAAATGGGAAAGGAATCCCAAGAAACGCTCAAACTATCATGTTAAAAGAGTATTAAGAGGGTATTAAATAAATATAGACTTCTAAAGTGATTTCAGCCATTCAGACTCCCTTTCAGAGTTCTACCATATGTTTAGATATAAATACAGAATTGATTTATCAGACATGAATGGGCAATTTTTAAATGCATAATGAGCCAAAACTTAATTGTAATTTTCTGATTTAATAGACAAAACAGGACAGAAGAAATAATCAATTCTCAGAAGGACTAATGCATGCAAGACATGTCACCTTAATATAAAAAGAGCAGTAAAGAAAATGAAACAAGAGTAATTGCATTAATGTAAAACACAATTTTGTTATGTCAAATGCAAATACAAGTACAAAACATATATGACTACTGTATGACTGCATTTATGATTTTCTGTGGGCATAACCTTGGTGTTATACACTGGAAAGCCTCTGTATGAGGCTCCACTGAACATACACAAGTACACAAGTGCATATTGTAATGTGCAGTAGTTCGTTTCTGCATCATATGACAGTGTTATTGTGTTCTCCAATGTTCAGGTCCCCCACAGGACTACCAGTGAGCAGATGGATCATTCTTAGCACAGCAGTAATGCTGCTGACACACTCCCTGGTGGTCCTGTGGGGGTCCTGACCATTGACTACAGTCTCTAATTAGTCTTAAACTGCACCAATATGTTAGGAGGAGCAACTGATGGTAGGTGTATCTCATGAAGTGGTTTGTTGGTCTCCTTCTGCGCTTATTTCTAGATTCAAGTAAAAATATGTGGGATAATACTAAAACAACAAATAATGAGACAAATATATAATTTGGCTAAAGATACTGATTGTGAGAGCATGTTTGTACAGAGATCAAGGCATTGTACTTTTAAAAGTATGGTGAAACAAAAAGAACAAGATGACTGACACTTGACCATCTAGTCCCAACACAAGTATAACAGCACTTCCTAATCCTGTTCCTGGACAGTTGAACAGCACTGCACAGCTTCAGGTATTCCTTCATTTAACACACCCATCATATTCATTTCATTAACTGACTATGGAAACGTTCCTAAGCGTCTTCAGGTACGTAGTTGCAGGAAATGGTTGAAACTGTGTAGTGCTATGGGTCACCAGGGGCATGAATTAGAAAACCTTGCTGCCTATCATTAATCCAATATTTTTTTTTTCTTGGCCCTGCCATTGATTTGAGCAAAAGACTTCATAAAAAAAATTAAAAGTCTACAAATACTGACAAACCATTCAGACTGGGCAACACAGTGTTCGAACAATGCAGCTCCCCCAGTGAGTGCACTCTTTCACTCTTTCTATCTCTCACTCACAGACACATTCATACAAACGAACAGAGTAGTCTAAACTGCACTCTCTTAAAAATAAAGGTTCCTGAAAGGGTCTTAGCTTGGAAATACTGTTCCAGGAAAAAACTAGGGTAGAACCTACACACAATGTGGTAGGTTCTACCCACAATATTGCAAAACCAAACCGTTTTGCAATATTATTGCTCTAAATGATTCTTTTTTGGCACCTTTATTTTTAGAGTGTGTTTGAATTAATGCAAAAATTATTTGATCTTTTTGGCGACATCCAGATAGGCAAACTCAATCTCTCGCTCTGCAGGGCAGGTGTTGATGAACTCTTCTCTCTGGTAGGCGGCATTCATGTATCGCCAGATCCCTTCCATATCAGCTGGTATCTCGAAACCTCTATATTTCTTTGCAACAATCTAAAACAAAAGAATAACAGTACAGTGACTGAGAAGCATGATAAGTGCTCCTGACAAGTTTAAAATATCAGGTAAGATGTACTATTTAAAACTAAATAAATATGTAAATACAAAAGATAACTGATTAATGTTATTGTGAACAGTAGAAACTGCACTCATGGAATTGCCAGTTAAGGGCGATAATAACTGCATAGTTTGTCCGTTCTATGCAGCTATTAAACTACAAACCTAAAGTGGCAAAATGATCTTGGTTCCTAGCCAATGACAGAACAGCTCAAGCTCAAATAAACAAGCATTACATACTCCTTCCCTCTAAACATTTTACAGCTCTGTAGGTTGAACTTTTCTTAAAGCCCATGGCATTTCTCAATAAATACTGTACATTTTCTAAATGTATTTGCCTAAACTTATCTGAAAAGTCAATATTCTGCTTGTGGCAAGTCTAGGGGTAACCATAGAGAATAAGATTAAAAACCTTGATGATGTATAATTTTGGGAGCAAGTTGCAGTCAGCCAGAGTCAGGTCTGGTCCATCGAGGAAGCTGCGTGTGGAAGGGCCTGGGTCATCTGTGCTGTTGGCATCAATCTCCTCTGGCAATGGAGACTGCAAATACTCATCAAGTCTTTTCAGAGATTTCAACAGAGCCTTCTCCAAGCCTACAAAATACACACAATGATAAAGTAGAAATATACACCTATCTCCTCAGTTTAAAAAATCAACCAAACATTATAAAAGAATGGCTTGGTTAATAATTTACCATCATTCGCTTCTTTGCGAGGGTTCTTGATGTAGGCAGAGAACTTGGCAAATACATCTATTCCTGCTGTGTTTGACTCTGGGTGCTTGGCTGCCAACTTTGGGTACCTTAAGAAGCAACGATGTGAGGTGAATCAGAAGCATGTAAAACAGGGTGACCGATAAACAATCTTTTTAACTGCACTGTAGCAAAAGACTGGGATGAACAGCGAAACATACAAACTGTACTGTTCTGTACCTTGGTGGCAAAAGTCTTTCCTCTAGAAATTCCTCGATCTTATTAACGTCTACCAGTACTTCACCATTGAAGGTCATAAAAGGCGGGTTGGTGCCAGGAGCAAGGTCCTGCAGGTCAGCTGGTTTCCTGTAACACACACCAACAAATCTGTCAGTCAGTGCTAGCATTTAGCAAAGGCCCCGTCCAGCTCTCACCAACAAACATCCATTAATCATGAGATCCTCTCATACTGGTTGGTGAGAGTGTCCATTCGGTTTATTAAATGGCAGGGGGTTGTCAGTAGTGAAATTACCTCTTGAGATCCACAGTCGTGACGTTGAAGATGACTCCCTTTAGCCAAAGGATCATAAAGAGCCTCTGAGAGAAAGGACAATTTCCAATACTTTCCCCATCACTTCCTGCCTGTGAAATACAACACAGTGCTAGCTTAGGGAAGAATTAACCCCGGTAGCAAAAGCATGGTGCAATTTGATATGAATTTTTTATCATTTGTAGCTCAGTGGGTTGAGAAATTGTGTATAACCTATTGATAAGAGGGGATTTCTTATTAATGTTTGAATTTAGTGAAAAATTGTTAAGCGTCTTGTTTTGAGTCTCCTCTTCAGGGATCACTGTATTTTTACTGCGAGAATCAAGAAAATGTCCTGTGTCCAGGGACGCCCAGATCCTTGTGCACAATTGCAGTTTTTTAATTTAACTGAATGTACACATACTGTATGCAATGATAGGAGCGTCAAGAGAGAATACTTTTTTAATTAATTATTTATACAAGAGAGGAGGAAACTGGCTGCACATTCAGTACAACCTTGCTTTTGTTTTGACATTATCATGTTTTCTAGTAAGTCTGCACTTTACGGAGGCATGCTATAATGGACCATCATTTACTAGCACAATAGCATTCCTGGAGCTTTTAAGTTAAGTAGAGTGGCCATTCTGCCATATGTGAATACACCATATCACACAGTGTAAACAGCACAAAAGTCTTCCTCTGCATTTAACCCATTATTCACCAGGTAAAGCAGCAACCAGGAACCTTTCTCAAGGGCTGGGTGGGACTGACCATCTGGCGCATTGGGCCTTTTCCTGGTGGGCCGACTGCTATTTGGGCTGACTGTTTATTCATTTATTTATTTATTCATTGGTGTGACAGGCCCATAACACTCTTAGATCAGTGGCCCAGTTGACACAAGAATGGCTGAATCAACTTTTTAAACACAACCCCTTTTCGCTTTGGTCCCTGTGCCTGCGTAACACATTAGCCAAAAAAGTCAGCCCAGGAGCACCGGGTCATAAAATCTGCGGCCCATTGTCTCTTTTCTTTACTGAAACGGGGCTGGCCCAATAATATCTTCAACACCTCCCCCTTTTGGCTCTGGGCCAGTGTGCAGTGTCAGTGGATGAGATGGACAGAAAATGTAAAGGGGGCCCAAAAAACTGCGAGAGAAAAACAAATTGACACTTCAGGCAGACGCTGCCAAAACTTTTTTTTTACAGACATTTTTGCGGCAGGGCCTTTATCAGCTGATAATGATGGCGGCGGCAATACTGAACCTGTGGTAAGCGGGACTACTTTCAGAACACAAAGTTATGAGAAAAGGAACCCATTAACCACGCTTGGTAAATCTGTGCCATGCTCGACCCGTTAGTGAATGTAAACGGCTATTTATAGCACATTGTGTACGCTTGCTAAAACAATAGACTGTTAAGTTAGGTCTTTTACGTCTTCCATGCTGAACTAAATCGTCTTATTGAAAGTGTGAACATTATTTTTTTAACCATCAGTCATCAACATTAACAGTGAGACAGCAATTAGTTACCTATCATCCGTTGTGGCGTGAGTAGAAGGATATAACTTTAGTGTTAGAGACTTTTCTGTAGGTGTTAATGAACAATATACATTAACATGAAAGACATCCACACTTTTTAAAATCTCTTTCTCTCTCTCTCTTTGCCACATGCCCACACATACAGAATGCCTTCTTTTTTTCCTCAAATATTCATTAAAAGCTTCAGCTGCATCATTTTCGACTGTGTTACAATTTATTGAATACTACTTTGTTAGTATACACATTCATGGGAGTGCAAAGATGGGTGGTGTGCATAATTGTGTGTGGTGGGGCGTTCTAACCCAAATGCCAGGGCCATTTTTTTGTCCCATTCAGCCCCTGCTCAAGGGTACCTCAAAGGCATCAACTATTCGTCGACTTTCTGATTGCCAGGTAAACGCCCTAAAAAGTTCTACTTTCGGGGGTCAACCAGTCAATCACAACACAAAGATTCCCAAATTTGTTAAAATGTGTATGTGAACAGAGGGCAGGGCAACATGAGATAGCTTAGCCACTGGCCAGACCACCCACCGCTACAACAAGAGGCTTATAACAATTGGCTTTATTAAAATTTCTGCATGGGTTTTTTAAAAAGAGATTTAGGCCATGTGGTTAAAAAGCATATGAATTTTAAAGGATGAAGAACAGAACATTGCAAACCTGATGTTAAAGGGACAGTGGTGAGAAACATCAAGCTAAAATAAAAAGCTAGGATAAAAGGTGGATCATTTTTGACACACTTAAAAGAAATTTCAATTAAACTGGTGTTGCAAGTGATTACTTCTCATTAGGTTCCTCTGAGACTAGTCTTTAGTAAGAGTTAACTCTGCATAAAGCCGACAAATAAAATAAATCTATTAGATTATATCTAATAAGTCAAATAAGGCAGTTCAAATACACTGTGTTTATATAGAAACATAAAACTACATTTAATCGGTGTTAAAAAGCCAGTGTTAAAATGCACTTCTGATATTTCTGAAGAGCTTCTTACCTTCACAAACAGTTCAATAGTGGGAAATCCAAACTTTTTAGCTGCTACATCAAACCAAGCCATTGCCCAAGGTTTCAAAAACAAAAGCAGTTTAAAGATACATCAGGGTTGTTTCTTCCTCACTTATGACCTTTTAACCATGACTATTTTTTCAGTTTTGTAGAAATGAACACTCCCTTATACTCTTTAAGGCCTACATCCAGAATTGTATTTTATTTTATCAGAGGGATGTTTCTGTCCTCCTAGGGCTCTGTGACCATATGGAGTGGGCTAAATATGCATTCTGACAGCTAGAAGCCTGGATAAAACACTTGGTCTTTGTTAGGGCATACAGACATCAATAGTTGGCTTGTTTAGGCTTCAATCTTGTGAACTTTTTTCTCCAACTGCCTTGTGTGGGTAAGTGAAATTCAAAGCTCTTTGTTCTGAAATGGACAGCCACACAATAACCACGACACATGGTTGATAGACTTCATACAAATACACATTTTCCAAAGCATTCTTGATATAAAGAATGTCTTGAAAAAAAAATCAAACATCATTATATAAACTATATGGACAAAAGTATTGGGATATACCTGTATTTCAGGGTTTGGCGAAGGCCCTTTTCTAATCCAGCATGACTGTGCCCCAGTGCACAAAGCAAGTTCTATAAAGACATGGGTTGTGTGTCATAAATCGCGCACTTGTGCACTTTTAGCGCGCAATTTTAGGGCATAGTGTACTCACACTGAAAACTAAGCTAAAACTCAGTGCACTGAAAGAACCCAGATGGTGCACTGAAAACCAGAAAACGCAGTGCAGAACGATGGACACTATGCGCACTAAACAGATGATGACAGGCAGATATTTTATGCGGCTGGAGAATTGCGAGCAAATGTTAGTCCATCACTTCCACTAAGTACAAAATGTTGTGTGCACTAAGTGTTGTGTTTGGGACAGCACTTACCCACAGCAGTGTGCACTACAGAAGGACCTCATCCCACATCTTTAGAATGAACTGGAACTGAGATTCTGACCCAGGCCTTCTCGTCCAACATTAGTGCCTGACCTCATCAATACTGTACAGAATGAATGAGCACAAGTTTCCACAGACACACCAAAATCTTGTGCAAAGCCTTCCAAGAAGGGTGGAAGCTGTTATAGGGGTGACCAACTCAATATTGAAGTCTATGTAGTGGTTAGGGAGTTGGCCCTGTGACCTGAAAGTCATTGGTTTAAATCCCAGGACTACTAGTGGCACCACTGAGGTGCCCTTGAGCAAGATACTGTACCCACACACTGCTCCAGACACTGTGTTTCTGGCTGCCCGCTGCTTCACCTGATTAATTTAAATGCAGAGAATGAACGTTGTGCTGCTCACACTGTGGTATGACAGAATGGTCACTTCACTTCATTAAAGACCCTGTCGATGTGGTGGTCAGGTGTCCCAATATATTTGTCCATATAGTGGATGTGAGGTTCAGCAGCTCACTTCAAAAAGTGACTGCTAATATTTATCCCTCTAATTTAGTCATGGCCAATTCTCAACCATTAGGATTGTACAATGCCAGTAAGCTGAGAGGGTGAAGGCTAGTATGTTCTTCCTTCAAGAAAACCACATCCCAATACAAATGTTGCCAAGTTTCTATAAAACAGCACATTTCACATCTAATTGCTTGGTTTTGAGAAATGTTTAGTATCCTTAAAGGTCCCATGACGTGCTTTTATTGCTTAATGGTCCCCTAATACTGTATCTGAAGTCTCTTTCCAAAATTCAGCCTTGGTGCAGAATTCCAGCCACCTGGAGCAAGTCCCACAATGAGATGTCCAGTGGACGCACTGTTTCTGTGTCTGTAGCTTTAAATGATAATGAAGAGGAGAGAGGTGGGGTGAGGAGAAGAGAGGCGGAGCAAGGTGGAGGGTGGAAATCGTGGGTGCCATAACACTAACAGCAGCACAGTTGTCCAAATAACAACGAAGGGGGGCCGGACCCCAGGTTGGGAACCACTGTGTTACATCCACGTTCTAAAACGCTAGGTAACCATATACAGCAAAGCAGCAAAATTATATTCCTTTAATTGGACTTACTTGTCTGAGCTTTGTAGCTAAGCCAAGGAGACTTGGTACTTTTAATTTTCAGCCGTTCAGCAAGACCAGCTCTGTATTGTGTCGCATTTCCAGAGAAAATAAAATTAACCCACTGGTTATTCACAGGTTTGCATGAAGGAACTAAAAAATATATTTGTGCTAATTTGTACATCTAAGCAGCGAACAACTGCCATGCTTCTCAACTGCTGTGCAAGCCAGTCTCTACATGCAAAAGTGTCTCTCACACATAGCACTGACAGTCGGTGGAGCTCATTTTTTAGGGGAGTGGGGGCATGAGAGGGAAGACAAAAGGAAGGTAACGTTTCCCCTTATAACGTCATGCGGGGTCAAACTACAGATCTGAGCTGTCGTTCTCTCAATGGCGGAGCAGGATGATCAAAGTACTCTTTACCCCTATTGCCATTTCTAGCCACTGCAAGGCCATAGGCAGGCTAGGGGAACTTATAAAATGTTTAAAAAAACAAAAATGTTCATGTCATGGGACCTTTAAAGGTTTTACACGAATTTCACCAAGATTTCACCAAGAAACCAAGAAAAGAAATTTCCAAGCCATGAAAACTATTTAAGTACTTTCATTTTTTAACAGCATGATGCGTTTGGAAAAGAGGCTGAACATGCAGGTGTGTGAGCAGATGTGACAGAGGAAATTATTATCAGGCCCCCGTCGTTCGAGGTTAAGTTAGCTGCAGTCACAGTCTAAAAATGATCTTCTAGACTCTATAGCATAGAACAGGTGCAGAAAGAGTTGGGAGGGGGAGGTGGTGCTAAATAAGTCATGTCAAAACCAGGGGTCACCAAATGGAGGCACTGCAGAATTTCTTTCCTTGTAACTCTGGAATGTGCTCCAGGAAAGCATGCTTCAAAGTTGTAACAACACACTATGTACTGTTTACTTAGAGGTGATGTAGGCTGATGGTGGATCAGCTGCTTAACTCCTTCAGAATGTCTTTAAGACATAAGAGGCTAAAAATCTAGTGGACTCAGTCAGTGCCTGCCTGCCCATGTGTCACTGGCAAGCTCATTTGAGTGCATGACAAAATCCTCAGTGTTGAATTAACACCTGTAGTGATAAATTAACACCTGCACTATTGGTTTTAATACAGCTGGATAAAAAAAAAACATTCTATTTAATATTGTAACAGCTTCTTTCTCACAGGCATGTCAACGTAATGCCAATGACAAAACGAGTATATAGCACTTTACTAGCAGGGACTCTTATGTAAAGGGTTAGATTGCCCCCACCCAATCACCCACTTCTTCCCATAACAAGTCCAGACCAGCAAGCATCTTAATGAGATTAGTTTAGAGGAATGCAGAGCAGCAGAGAGATTAACCCTCTGCTTTTCAGAGCATTTTGCAAAGACACCTTTTCAACTGCAAATTATCTTCAACGAGCAAATCACAACGTTTCTAAAGCAAAGATACAGACCGTCAGTGTCAAGGTAAAATAAGCCTTAGCCTCAATAAACTAATTCAAATGAATCACACTCATTTGTGGTGACTGCATGATTTTTCATAACACTATGACCCTAAATAGCTGTAAATGAGACCTTGACCATCGGCAAGCTAAAATAAACAGGTAAATAAATAAATAAACTCTCAATGAAAAAAATAAGCCTCACAATAGAAGTCTTTGTTTTGGGAACTGCTTCGCAGAACTAAGAGGAAGTTTATTAAGACATTTTTAGTGGGCTTAAATCCCCACTGCTCAGCCACCTTCATTTCACAGGAATTTAGCTCTCGCATTTTCTGAGGCACAGTTCTGAATGTCAGCAAGCAGAAGGAACCCAGCTGGGTGAAAATTTAATTTCATATTGTGTTTAAAACGTGGAATGTGTCTTTTTTCACTACAATATGCAGAATATGCAGGTCTACACATCGTTAAGACGGAAATAGAGTGGTTTAATATAAAATATAAAATGTGACATTAATGACAGTAGTAAACCCAAAGTTTACACCAGTGAATGTCTCTGAAATGCTACCCCACAGGAAGCTGTTACATGGTGCCTGATGTCAGAGATGTTATTTTTTTACATTTTTGAGTTTTCAAACCTTGTTTTTTTTTTATTCATACAATGCACTGTAAGGCAAAATAATATACAAAAGGTTTTCTCTTTTGTTTTTGCTACTATTCTTATATTATCAGAATTACATATTAAAAAGGTTAAGTGGTTGCTTTTTACATGCAGTTAAGTGGCTTTATTAGATATTACAATCCCTGCTTCCTCTCACCACTGTTGTAAAGAAGTTGTTAAATTTATTTAACGCACAATTAAATTTCTTAAGGGTTCTCAAACCCTATACAATTACTTCAGTAATTGTATTATGAAAGATGTTTTTTTGTTTTATAATTATTTTTTCTTGATTAATAATAAGTGTACTTTATTTAATTTATTACTTTAGTCCACATGTGTATCGGAATGTGCTCTTAGAGGTGACTAGATTAATGATAGTGCAATAAAAAGTGCACCTTACCTTAAAACACACATCAGTAAGGGAATAAAGGGTTATATGAAATTATACCATATAACTCTGTTCTTTTTAAACATTTAGGATCATTTTAAGTTGTAAAAAATAAATCATAATGTTAATGCTACTTAGAACTTAATGTCCAAAACAGACCTGTTTGAGATCCCAGACTGTATAAAAAAATGTCCGTTTGACGTTTCATTTATTGACTACTTACAGCATTGCACGTCTTGAATTCCTACTACCATACAAAGGCCCAGGGCCTTCCGGTGGCCTTCACTGCTCTTTAGGTTACAGCATACAAAGGTCGTATGGCAATACATTTAAAGACAAAGATAAACAGGAAAAAGGTCTTCTGATATATCAAATACCATTAAAGTCTACATTAAAATGGAAGGAGTGAGAAGTAGTTTTTGTTTTCCTTTGGAAATGTTCGCAAGTAGTACTTAGGCATATTCAGAAAATATCTTCCACTCTCTGATCTACTATACAGGCTCCACGTATAGATTTATGACAAATAACCTCTTTTTCTGACCTGTAAAAAAATGACTATGATTCTACTTTTGGAACTGTATCCAAAATCCTTCTTAAAAGCATTTGTTTACCTAATTTTCCTAAATTTTTCCATCTTAGTTATAGACAATAGTCTGCATTATGTCATCACAAGTATATGTGTATATGGCTAAAGACTGGGTGTTCTGGGTCTAAACCTGGCTGAAAGCTGACTGTTTTGAAGGCAGCTGGTGGAATGGTGGTTTGGGAGTTACCCCTACGATTGGAAGGCTGTAAGTTTGAATCCCAAGACTACCAGTGGCACCACTGAGGTACCCTTGAGCAAGGTACTATCCCCACACACCAAGTGAAACAGTGGGCAGTGAATGGGTTAAATACAGTGGACAAATTTCATATGTGTGCTGTGCTGTGATATGTTCATGTGTGAAAATGTGTTCACTTTCACTTCAAGTACAAACCCTCCGTTGTATAATCAGTGTTTAATAATCCTTAACATTTCAGTTATTGACTACTTACAGCATTACATTTTTTGTTCAAAGGCCTTAACAGGGTTTGAGTGACCTATAAATTTGACTAAATCTTGAATATTTCTTCTTCATTTTACTGATCACAACTTTACAAATGTATTCAAGTTTCTAAAATGTTCTGTTATTTATTTCCATTTATAAATGACAGATTTTCATTATGGTCTTAGATTTTTGCCATCACTGTATAAAACGTCCTTGTAATAAAATAGTGAGACTAGTATGTTCTCTCAAAACTACTAAGGAATGTAATGTATTAGCCTATTAGCCACAAGTGTTTTACATGAAGGCAAGTGGCTACTACTGCTTATTATTATTATTATTATTATTATTATTATTATTATTATTATTATTGTTATTACTATTATTCTTATTATTATTATTATTACTATTATTACTACTATTATTATTATTATTACTATTATTATTATTATTATTATTATTATTACTAGTAGTAGTAGTAGTAGTAAATACTACTAGTAGTAAAAGTGGTAGTAGTAGTAGTAGTATACATTTTACATTCTATTTAGTGTATCTTTATCTGAATCTGATACTATAGACAGATACTATATGTATTTTACTCATGTTGATTGTTCATAGTTTGTGGCTGCACACCATATGCACATCTGAGATCCACAAGGTATTTTTCCTCACTGTTGGATTTGCTGAGTAGGACATCAAGCTACCAGCACAGTGCCGTAACAGCAGTAAAGATACAGAATTGTGTGTATACTAATATACGAAGTGAAGATATCGAAATAATTATTCTATATATAATTGTTCTGCACTAAAAATGTTCTAAAAAGCTGAGCCCAGCTGATACTGGCCTGATTACAGCAACCCCACAAAAAGCTGGGATCCATTACAAAGTCTCAGGACTACTCAAGCACAGAGGAACATTATGCAGAGTTACCCACTTTTTTAAACAACTATGACTTCTGCAGTTTCCCCACTCACACACACATCAGTTAAAAGTCAGGTTTAGTTTTTGGGCACAATTGTACACCGGTGGTGTAATTAGAATTTTATGAAGATGAATCCTGTGACATGAATACAAATCTCAGGATAAACATCAATTGCTATTGTTATTGTATCAAAAGTTGGTTTAATAGTTTGCTATTGGTTGAAGTGGAACATTAAGTTAACAGACCTACTGATAAGTGTAAAATTGTGAAAGAAAGCAGCACAAGTGATCCAATAATGACATTAAGTGATATGGGCCTGGTGCGAATGCCATGCCTGCACTGTTGGCAGTTACACACCTATCCTACCAAAATCAAATTTAATTCTATATCAGTACATCAAATTTAACCTTTATAACTGTACTTATAACATTTGAGGTTACCTTAACATAGAGAGAGATCTCCCATTCAGAAGGATCCGTGCTGCAGATCTGCTCTATTCGCTCGGCTTGACTCAACTTTGGAGGGTCTCCAACGTCCTCTTGAGTCACAGTTGGGGGTGACTTCTTTAATAGTGCTGCCTCCTTCACAAGTGCAGGCCCAAGGTCTCCATTCTCCACCGTGGCCTCCTCACCTTTAACCTTGACATCTCCTTCACGTTCCATACTGATGTTTCTGGGGCGGCTACCAATGGGCCTAAGTGGCTCATGTACCTCCGAGGCCTCACTGGCAATCAACCATGCGGGGATTGTCACTTTACGCCCTCCTTCTCTTCCTTTCTTCTTTGGCTCATCCTCAATGACAGCCCTGGGCTGTTCTATCCCCTTACTCTCTGACACCTGGACAGCTTTTGGCACCCTTTCAATGACTGGACTTGGCTGTTGTTTATTAGAGCTCTCTCCATCTGCTACCTTCTGCTGTCTACTTTCAATCGCTCTCATCAGCTGTTCCAGCATAAGCGTGTTGCTCCTTCTCTCCACTCCAGGGTCCAGGTCAACCTTCGTGACCTCCCTTGGCTGTTCTATCTTCTTACACACTCCCTTTCTTGGCTGCTCTATCTGATTACACACTCCCTGCTCAGTGACCTGCTTTGGTGCACCTGTATCCTCTGCCACTCTCTTTAGCACTGTGCCCATTGAATTCTCCATGTTTTGAGCAACTGCTACCTCCTTACCTGCTTTACCATCTCTGTCTTTGTCTTGTTGTTTATCCAAATTCACCTCATCCTTCTCTCCTTTACATTTTTCTTCTGGCCTATCCCTAATGGATGGTGTATCTTCCATTACCAGCTCCTCACATTCCTCAGCTAATTCCAGACCAGCATTATCATACGTCTTCTCAACCAGTTCTGGTTGTTCTTCTTTGTTCCCTGTATCCTCCATTTCAGCAACAGGGATGATATTACCCTGCTGATGGTGATCTATGATGTTAGCTTTCTCCATTTGACATACTTCCAACTTTACTGACACTTTGTGTTCAGTGATGTGTTTTTTTGTCTCAGGGACATGTCCACTATCACTCTCGAAGGCATCTTCGTTTTGAAAGGAATTTGTTTGGCTGTCTTTTTCTTCTTCTCTTAAAGACAATTCCGGTGCATCTAGTTCTTTAACAGCTTCATCACATGCAACTTCTTTGATCTCAGTTTTTCTCTCCTCTGCTTGTTTTTCTCCATCAAGATGATTAATTGGAGGCTGTTCAACATTACCCTCCTTTGCTTTCATTGTTTCAACCTCACCACTGGATGACGTTAGCTGCAGTCTTTCATCTTTATTGTTTGCATCATCACTATCGGCCACTGTACTCTTCTGTACATCCTGGGATGGAGGTTTTGAGAGCTCTTTGTTCTCACCATTGGCAATGAAATCTGTCTGCTCCTCTAGCATTTGTGAAATTCCCTGTTCAACATGATTTATCTTGGTGTTCAAAGTAACAGGACCTTGTTTCTCAGGCTCTGGGAGTTCATTATCTTCTGCTTCTCTTTCATGACAAACACTTGACACAGCCAGTTTAACATTCACCACTTCTTCAGGCAAAATGCACTGCCCTTGTCCTAAAGATTGCTGTAAATTTTCTGCTTGTATATCACCAGCAGTGGCCTCAGTAACATGATCTTCAGCTACATTTAAAACATCATCAATTTTCTGCACTATCTTGTCTTCAAAGGACACAGAATCTGACCTTTTCTGTTCCTCTATGATCTGTCTCTCCACTGCTCCTACCTCAGAGGACACAACCAGATGTTCTACTTCTTTTTCTGCCTCAGCCTGCTCCGAGATACTTGACGTCTCTATCTTCACTGTACCTCCATCTTCACTGTATTGTTTGGTTTTTACACTAAGCTTTTGTGGAGGTTTTGTCTCTGCTTCATGAGCTTGTTGTTCTACTGAAGGTTCTTTGTCTTCGTTTTTGGTTGCTTCAGTGGAGGTCTGTCCTTCATCCTGAGTTTGCGGTTCTTCTTGAGGAGACTCATTTGGTGAAGGTGGTTCAGGCTCAACATGTGGTTCGCATACTTGAAGGTCTGCTTGCTCCAGCTCTTTCTCAGTCTTTTCCACAACTTTTTCAAGATCTTTGTCTAGGACGTCTAATCTTTCTCTAGGTTCTACATCATTAGTGCTCTCCAACTCTACCTCGCCCCATGCTCCCTCATTTTCATGCACCATGACTACAGCCAGTTTGGAGTCCTCTTGCTGGCCAGGAGGAGAGTTTGCTTCGTTGCCTGTCTGTTTTGCTGTGCTGTCCTCGCCTCCAATGTCAATATCCTCATCCACTTCCTCTGCCAGCTCAATCTCTTCTTCCTCTTCCTCCTCATTGCTTCGCTGGTCCAGGTCTGTACAAGGTCCATCTGTAGAGTTTATGACTGTCTCGCTGGAAATCTCAGAGTCAACACCTGCATCACTTTTGGCTTGGGCCATAATGCGAGCAGAGAAAGCTTGTTGGGAGTCTGTGTGACTCTAGTAGTCCTGTACTACACTATGTGACTGACTCTCCGGTCTACGCCTTGAGACTTTACTGCACAAACTAGAGCTTACTCTCCCTGTCTACCTACCCCCCTTTTCTCTGGAGGATTATGGTGAATTTCGGATCCTGATCCCCACATGACTTGCCGGCTCTCCTAAATCCGCTCCACTGGGAGCCAGGCTGGCCCAGGCTGATCGGTTTAAACAGCATGACACGCCTTCCACTTAACAGACTTGCCATGGGAGACATTTGGCATATAATTGGGACGTCTAAGATAAACTCTTCAGTGTGTAAATTCTAAAAAATTGTCTTTGTTTTAAACAAAACAAAGTAAACAACAAAGTAAACAAGTATTTTATATTTGAGAAAGCCAGATATCTACTTTTCCTACTTCAGGCAGGTTGTCAAAGTGTTTGATGTGAAATAGAGACACTTATCAACTGGGATTTCATCACAATAGTGGTCTTAGGAACCATATAGTCAAATATACTATCCTGAATGACCAGTGAATCTCCACATCTTCTGAGTTGGATATACAGTGGTGTGAAAAACTAATTGCCCCCTTCCTGATTTCTTATTCTTTTGCATGTGTGTCATACAAAATGTTTCTGATCCACAAAAAACGTTAACTATTAGTCAAAGATAACACAAGTAAACACAAAATGCAGTTCTTAAATTAATGTTTTTATTATTCAGGGAGAAAAAAACTCCAAACCTACATGACCCTGTGTGAAAAAGTAATTGCCCCCTGAACCTAATAACTGGTTGGGCCACCCTTAGCAGCAATAACTGCAATCAAG